>OY986042.1:81400384-81956459 GCA_963920215.1 Nineta flava
TTATATTTGTTAATGATGGAAGTCAACAATTTAATCAACAAAATATTATTTGTAATTGTTTTGATTCTTTACTAATAATATTACAGAGTTTGAATAGTAAATGAAAGTAAATTAAATACTTTTGTTAGGTTACATTTAAAATATTATATTTATACATGGTTTATACCAGATGTCAATGTTATTTATGGCCTTTATTTCTTGTGAATAAAACCAGTGCGGTAACTAGCCTTTTATACGCCCGGTGCGAGCTTCTATAACTGCGCCCTTTTCTAAAAAAAGAGAAAAATTTTCTAATATTACCCGATTCTGATGGATTATTAATTATCTGAATAGATTATGTATATAAAAATAAATATATCAGTTAAAAACTACATTTTTGTTTACTTAATTATGAGTACTTGGCAGAGTTTTGAATAAGAAAGTATATATAAATTGCGTTTATGAATTAGGTGAAAAAACGTTTAATCGAAAATATTTGCCAAAACTCACAATTATACAATGCACGAATGGCACCAAATACTGATTAGTACAGACAGATAGTAGAGATTCAAGGAAAACCGTCAACTTACTTAAAGATTTATATTTTCTTTAAATCTAGTTCCACTATAGCTTTAAGAAGACCTAGACTTGACTAATGTTCACATTTATCAAATAATATAGTCGCTTCAACTTGACTCTTCAAAGTTTCTAATTCGGCTCAAAATTAGTACATGTGAAATAGTACATGTGAACTAGACTAGCAGCCCGAAAGCCAGTTGCAACTCGTAATATCACTATTTACGAACGATCTGATCGTCTTTTATATTTTTAATGTTATTTACTTCTATTACTTGTAAGAAGAAATTATTGTATTATTGTATTATGTGGTCATGGCTTGGTCATTTCTGCGCCCCTCCAGGGTCTGCACCCTATGCCTGGGCACCGCTGGCACCGCCCTAGTTACGGCACTGAATGAAATGTTCACTTATGAGGAGTACAAAATCGTGCGTTAAGTACCAGTATTCATTTTTTAATCCAAAATTATGTACAAAATTATAACCGTACTGCTGGATATTGAACTTGGCCATGATTTTGATCTCAATACTTCGCGTTGAATCATTCCAATTTTGATTTTCGATATTTAAGTTAAATCGATTCCGATTTAAAGTTTTTTGATCAGTTTTATCGATTTGAGTCAAAACTTTTTTCGATTTGTTTCTATTTTTGTTTCTGTTCGTGTCTGGTTGAGTATAATCTCTTAAATTAAAACATGTCATATGATTTGTATATTGAAGAATAAACTATGAGAGATGTACACGCAGCCAAGTAGCCGAGCGGTCTAAGACGTCATGTCTGCGCAGTATGCAGTACTTGGAAACTGGGAAGTTATGGGCGGTTGATCGACTAAACTGTCGGCGTATGGACAAGAACGAAGTAACCGGCTATGCTTGAGAAGGTTTTCTGCAGTTTCCTTCACGAACTCCAGATGAATATTGGCATAGTTCCTATCATAGTCGGCTGCAGCCGCATATTCTACCAATTCCTAGTCTACATACAATTTCCTTCCACTCCACTCACATCCTCACATCCTAAGGCATCACAATGGACCTTATGGTCGAAGTGTAGCCTGTCCAGGGCAGCCTTTACAATCTACCTCTACACGAAGCTATAATAGTGTACTGTATTACGCATCTAAAATCTAGACTGGAGGACATTACATAACTCCCCAAAGGTCCAGAGTTCAAGTCCCTGCTCGTGCGCCAATTTGTTAGAATATACCAAAATATCCTGGTATATTTGGTCTAAAATCTATTTTTAGAAAGAAAATGTAATGAGATAAGTGTTAATAGACTTTAAATGAATGTCTAGTGTTAGCCTCGAAATTCAATTATGATATGAGTTTGTTGGTAGTAACGAGGTGTAACTTAGGAACATATGCATTGTGGATACTACGTATCTACGATCTAGACTAGAGCACATAACAATGGCTTCGTATGATGTAACAGGTAAATTTGGTCTGGAATTAGCATACTGTGTGTATATTCCGTATTCTGTAAGTCCGTATTTTGATTGGACATTAGAAACATCTTTCTACCAGATATACAGGCAGGCAAAAGTCTGATTCTATAGCATACAGTGTATGGACGAGAGCTTGTATCGTTTTTATTTTATTCGGAAATCATTTGACACAATGTAAACCTACGTGAAAAATTCCAGATACAAAAAGCCTTTTGCATTTAACAATGGAATTATTAAACAAAGCATTCTTTGAATGTGTATAAACGAACTAATGACATTCTTTGAAATTTATTTTCACTAGTATAAGAAAGAAGCTTAAAATCATTTTATAATAAACCGTTCGTTTTTATTTAAAATTTTTCCTTTAGTATACAAGATTATTTTTTTACAAGTCAAAGAGTTTTAAATACTTTTAGTTTATATAAAGAAAAAAACTATTCATCTTATATAATAAACCTTTGAGTTATTGTTATCATTTGACTTCTGATTTTATTAATCGCAAGTAATTTAATAGCACTTACTTATTTATACGAATTAAATCACGTGCACTTGATTACCAAAAACATTATAGGCATTCATGTCTATGTGATTATGCAAATAACATGTTACGGTTGACAGTATTGCTTATATATTCTTTATAAATACGATTCAAAAGCAACTTTATACATGCTTACGTATACTTAATACATGATGATTAAATTCTGGAAGAAACATGTCTGTGGGAATAATATTTTAATTACCAGTCAGTCTACATTGTTGTACTGTATAAAATTTAATCGAATTCGTCTATTTGCAAGCCATCTGGCTAACATATTTTTGTTAATACTACATATATTCCTTTCGAAATATGCAATGTATTCCGTTAAAATTCACAAAGTATTCCATCAGGGGAAAAGTATGACATACCCTGGTTTAAACAACCTATTCAGCTCACGGAATTTATTGCTGGCTGCCGGTGACATTTGTATCTAGCCGTCTATCATGGGTTTATAAAGCCGAGATAAAACAAGAAAAGAGGTGCTATATCATTGGCCATGATTCAATAAAGCCCAATGAGGGGAAGGTAGTGAGTACCAGTCCCAGTGGTCGAGCTTTTAATGGCGTTCTGTTTGGAACTAGGAGGTTGCTGGTTCGATTCTCAACGATGGCAGTTTGTGAAGTAATTATTTATTTTATTTTTAAATGATGGGCTGGATAATTAAGTAAACTGTCGACGTATGGACAAGAACGAAAGTAACCGGCTATACAAGTGAAGGTTTCTGTAGTTTCCTTACACAAAATCCAGATGAATATCGGCATAGTTTCTATTAAAGTCGGCTGCTATCACACAACTTACCAATTTCTAGCCTGCATACAAATTTTTTGTCCTTTAGGGATCGGTAAAGAAGGCTTTGACCTCCCTTCTGCTATTACTACTACAGGTAGTCAGGGGATCATTAAGTAACGGGTATTCAAATTTTCGTATGCAATACCAGTTCGCGATTTTTATTTTTTGGTGAGCTAACACCAGAAATCAACGTTTAACTGTACATATTTCTGTAATTATAATAGTTGCAAAAAATACAATCAGATTTGAAGCTGTAGTAAAATTTATTTTCCACAATTTTAGTTTTGCTATTTTAGCATTTTACCAAATTAAGATATATAATGTATAATATGAAAAGAAAACATTTCATCGACACAATACTAATAATCAATTCGGTTAGGCCTCAGCATCTAACATTGAACGCATTGTAGAGCTTCGGTCTCTCATTATATACTTAATTTAAATTTTCTGTTATATCAAAATGTAAATTTCTAAAACATAATATAAAATATGAGGAAAATGTTTTAATTTATGCTATTTATTCATTTGAAAATAATATATATTATAGAATAAATATAAAATTATATAAAATAAATGTTACTGCGAAAACATTAATTCAATTAACTGGATAATTTAGCAACTTATGAAATTCTCAGAACAAAATATTTCATACTTTAATTCACAGAATAATATATAAACTGGACAGTTTATGTGGACATTTAAGGATTTTCCAGCATGAAAATACTTTTCGACAGATTTTTCTCATTTTTTTCACATGCTAAAAATAACGTTTTCTCATAAATCCCGAACTTTCAGAATTTTTGACCGTTTAGAACGTGAGATAATTAATAACAAAGTAATCATTCTCACTCACTCACTTTCATTAGAAGCATGTAAATCTTAAAGCCCGCCCAACTGTTATCTGTTGTGTTAAAAAAAATACTCGACGAAATTTAAAAAAAAAACTAGGAGAGTAAAGTTAAATATTGATGAAATAATTTTTTAATTGCGTTTTACCGTTTTCTTTTCGAAATATAAAAGTTTAAAACTTTTTTTTTCTAAGTTACATTAATTTGTACATATGTATAGTGGAATATAACTATGTGTTATGTATATGTGTTAATGTATTTGTTCTATCATAAAAGCAAATCGTTTTTTGGTCCTGATTATATAATATATAACACAGTACTGGAAATAACTTTTGAATTGAATTGAAAATTATTTATTAATATCGTCAGTTTACGAAGTTACAATACAATACGTCTTAGAATCTATAGTACCTAGCCTAAGCTTTACCTATAATACATCCTCTTATTAAATAAATACATCGAAATCTATAAACATTTTACATCGTTTCTTAAATGGAAAAATCTTATATACAAAAACCATTGATATCTAGAATTAACCTAAGCTGGACGGATAAGCCATCCCTAAAACTAGACTGGAAATAACTTAAAAGGCTATTGGGTTTTTATGCTAAGATCGCAGCGCCACGGTAGCAAAACAAGAAAGCCTTCACAGCTGTAAACAACATTATTTTAAAGTGCTATGTAATAGAGTTTACGACATTTTAAGACTTATCAGTTAAAATTTCAAACCGTTATTAAACTTTTTTTTATTTACATTTTTTATGTTTTTAGTTTAATATTTTTAAAATATTTTACAAATATATTATATATGTCCTCCGAAATAGGTTATAATTTATATATCCTTTTATGAACATTTTGGAAATTAATTAATCGGTATCTAGAGCACGGTAGTGCGATAAGCTGAGTTTAAGGGGTTTTTTGCTTGTGTACGTTACCGTGATATTACTACAGGATTTATTCTTTTTGAAGATTTACAGTTCGGTACACAACAATTAGTAGACATTATAATATAAAATAAACGATTTTAAAATGAAAATTTCACAATTCATAAACCTAAATATGTTTTATTTGTTTGTTTACATTTGCCAATGGTTCTTTTATTAACGCTAGATAGAGTATCTCTTAGCTGGAATCTCCAATATCAAAATATAATTATTTGGGTGTTAAATAAAATGCAAAAACCTGTTTTCGTTGAGGACTGAATTTTTGGTCAAAGTTAGTTGATAAGTACCACAAAGCTCCCTAAAAGTCACTAAACGCAACCAGATATCGAATTTTCGAGTTTGTAGCTCTTAATATTTTGTTCAACTGAACAAGTAACGGAAGAAACCCTAGTATAGAAACATAAGTGTCATATTATGGAGCTCTTGAATTTGGTGGAATAAATGGATTAAAATTGATAGTCTAGCCATATTAAGCTCAATAAAGGCTATATTACATTGTTTGTAGAGCTTGAGACACTAATAACCCTAAGACTTGAGACACATCTAAGTATATAACCAGATGCTTCATCAGTAACGGAAGAAAGGTGTTGGCTAGAGTGCGAATATACTATTTTTTAAGAATTTCTTTGCATAACCTGGCAATTTCATATTGGTTCGCAAGTACCGATCTCAGAGAAGTTATTCAACTCACCATTACGTACCTGTTGGCTTTTATTATGATCAAGAACTTTTCGTATCTGAGTTCGATACTTTGTATCAAAAGTGTCAATATCCTTTGATACAAAGTATCGAATACAGATATTTTTATTAGAGTGTTCACATTTATGGTCATTGATATATAAACTGACTGTTTATAGATCTAATATTTATGGTATAGAAGTGCACTGTTATATTTGACCTGATAATCTATTAAATTCATAAAATCAATATTCAATATTCAATAGGCAGGAAATAATATTTGTTTTACCGAAAAAAAGTATTTATTAAACTAAAAATATAAAAACACAGGAAGCACAAACACCAATTGCTATTAATTTATTGCTGCAATACCGTATATTAAATGAAAAATCAGGTGAGAAACATTTACGCGACCTCTGTATACATAATTTAACAAATGCCAATACCAATTTGTGGTTTTCAATCAAAATCAGGATTTCACCTCTAGCTAAAACATTTTCTACTTGGCTCAGCAGTTAACTACTCTTTAGTGTAGTGAGAAGTATGTGGAAATTAAGGTTTTAAGAAGTACAAAGTTAAAAAAATATCGTTGAAATCGTTTTCGAAAAATTGTCAAAGAACTCATAACTATAAAGATTAAAGGGTTTTTTCCGCCAACACATTGCAGTCGCGTGAGACAACAAAATTTTTCGTTAAAACCATGCACACATCCATCCAGCCACGCATACATTCATACATGCATACATACACTCCCGTTCATAAAAACTGAACCAATAAGTCACATTCTAAGCGTTTATATTACTAAATATATGAATAACCAGATAAAGTAACACTTAGCATGTTTAAGCGGGTTAAATTTTTATAAACGGAAGTGTACATACAGAACAACAAACCCACAAATGGGTTTTATTTATCAGGGGACCTCTAAACGTGTAAAGATTCGATAAAATAAATATCAATATTAATTTCAGAATTGAAAATTATTAAAGCTATATTAAATAATATATCTACATACGTATATACAGGTGAAATCTCTCTATTAAATTACAAATATGAAGTACTCTCATCAAACATCAAACGCATTACGATAAAAAAAGTCATGGATGAATCAGAACAGATTACGTAGATTCGCTTCAATTTTGATAACAAATTTAAAGCATTCAGTTTTTTCACCATGATAGATGAGAAGAAGTTTTAACCTTTTTTTTTTGTTTATTTTAGTAAATTGTATTTTGTTTCTTTACCAACATATTGGTGAAAGGACTAATTTTACGGTTCAGAGCTTTAAGACTTCTATACTGCAACATAATGTGTAATCTAGTTTAATCAAAATGTTCATCTCTCGCGAGATATATTGTTAAAAGCCAAACTTATAAGGTAAATATGGTATTTGTTACATGACTATACAGTGAGAGTGAAGTCAATAATATTGTTTGTAAAAGTTTCAGTACAGTATTCTAGTTATAGATGACTCCACCCACACACACACACGTATATATGTCTTTAGCCAGAAGTAAAGTTGTAGAAAATTAGTTTAAATTAAAATAGTATTGGTTCCTAGTAAGGTCCACTTTTTGCAAAATGACTATAAAAACGTGAAATTACGCAATAGAAGTTGAGTAAATATTGGTAATTTATGCATCCGATGTTTGAGAAAAATCTCCACAATTTATTTTGTTTCCATGAAAATAATAATAATTTTAAAAACATCGATTGTGGGCTTTATTATGTACGCGGTCTCGCAATAAGGCCCATTAAAAAACACAAAAAACTAAATAATTATTAAAATAAATATTTTCTTCTGTAATATTCATGTACTTCACACAGTAATTCAGCCTAAAATGGGCTGGACCTTGTCAGATCTATTAAAAATACAAAAAAATACAAAATAAAAAAAATTGTTTAAACATAAACCACCCTGGGTCTTTTTTGGAGTCTTAGGAAAAACATCTCGAACTTTGCGAACAAAAGGAACTAAATTCGCTCAATGAACTAAGAAACTGTTTTTGTTCGCATGGAATATAAAAAACTTACTTTAATTTATCTCACCTTTCTTTTATAAAACAGGCTATTAACTAACAAAAAATTGAAATTAGTCAACTTAATACTCTTAATAAGATCCGGACCTTCTTAGGAAACAAAAAATCAAGTGGGCCTTATTACGGGCAGTAACAAGCGATGGTAAAAATGTCGTGGTAAAAAAAATACTCAAAGAAATCAATAGGATCCCTCTAGCTTCCAATGATGAAAAGATTAGATATTAAGATCAAATAGTAAAAACTAAAAAAAATCACTACTTTATTCACCAAAAATTTCAAAAAAGTGATTATTCGATATTATAGAGTATCTTATTGACATATCACTGAAAAAATACGAATTTGCTGTCCAATCGAAAAGGCGTTCGTCTAAAAGTGTTGTTGCATTTTTGCCTATTGATGTTTCAGCTTATATGCTGGATATTTCCAAATAATTCAACAAGTACAATAAAGATTTTTCATGACTGTTCTTTAGGAGCTGGGCCTTGTTAGGCGATAGTACCTTATTAAATATAATTAAAGAACGTGTTAATTAGAAGTATTAGGAAAAAAAATGATAGTATATATAAAATACGGAAGTGTTCTGAAAAATATTGCAAAATTCAAAAGATTACGTTTATATCTCAAATCTTAATGACTTTTATCATCGCTAAGTTTTTATAAAAAATGTAGAAATTTCTTTTAATGAGATTGTAATGAACTCGATTCTTAATCTTAATTTTTTAGCGAATTTCCTCCAAAGGAAATGTAGCTATTGTTTTTGCACCAATGTTGGAATTTCGTAAAAATGTCTTCAAATGTCCATCGATCCTACCTATTAGATGTCAAAAATCACTATCGCTAAAATTTGTATATATATATATATATATATATATATATATATATCTATATATGTACTTTTTTTAAATATCTGTGGACTCTCTAGCGGTAACAGTTTTATTCCGATTGGAATGAAATTTGGTATTTGAGTCGCTTTTGGTATTCTAAAGGTCAAGTTCGGGTAATGGGTAAAATCGGACGACGGAAAGGGGGTTTAGAGGGAGGGGAAAACACAAATTTTGACTATCTCCCTTATTATTTGAAATATCGAAAAATTTATCAGGAGTTGTAGGTACTAAGTTTTACTGTAATTTTGTTTCTTATCATTTTTCTGTTACACTAATATTTACAGAAATATTTACAATTAAAAATTGAAAGTTAAAATTATAAATATCTCTGTTCACATTAGAGTTTGAGAAAAATTATAAAGTAATTATAGCAAACTTGATTTTCTACAACTTTACTTCTTATACATTTTTCGATTATTCTAATATTAAGAGCGATTTTTAATATTTAGTGTTTGTTTGACATGAATACATGAAATATATTTTATTGTAATAAAATTTTGACTGTCGTTTCCATAGTAACTATAAACTATAATCGTTATACCGTTTTTTTTTTGGGTATGAATAAATTTAATTTTTGCAAATACTTACGTCATATCCGATATTATATTTCATTTTGATCACACTAAAATGATGACCGCTAGAGAGTGATTTATGTATTCTAAGGAAATTCGCTAAGTTGACGCAGCTCCTGCGTAACAAATTTTTTTTAATATTTAGACACCTTTGCGTGCATTCACGTTTTTCTGAGTTACCATGGTAATTACTAACAAATTGACATTCATTATTTAGTAAACGAATAAATTTTTGGTTTAAAATCATAAATATTGTTTATTAATTATGAAGTTTTAGGATTCCTTGGAACCTTTTTCCCTTACAAGATATAACATGGGATGGAATTTTCACAAAATTCACGATAGACACAATTTACTGAGTGTTTACTGTAAGGAAATAACCATTTTATGATACATGTCTTAAACTGGAGGTAGGTTTGTGGTAGGTTTTACTGTTTTATGTCTACAAGTTATAAAGAATATTAGAAGATTACCTATAAGAATACAATAAGTGGATGTATTCTCGATATTAAATTATTTGCTATTACAAATTGAAAGGATTTTTTTCGATAAGCTTTTATTTAGTTTAACAGACTTTTAGGTTGAAAGATTTCTCTATTTATATATGTCTCTTACGCTATGTTTCACAAATAATATTTTATTAAAAGTTTCTTCAATCCTTCAAAAATGTCAGTGAGTAATAAAGAAAAGAGAGTATGAGTAACAGAGAATAAAATTATTTAATCATTATTACTTACATTTTCAAATTCATAAAAAAGGTTGGCCAGTGATATTAATAGTGCTTTTTCATCAAGCAAATCAACTTTTCACATATATCATAAATATTTATCAATGTTAGAAAACCTGCGAAGAAAATTTTCGGACCCCGAAGTAAAAAATTTCTACAAGTGATAAAGTTTTCTGGAATTTCAGTTTGTTACGCAATTCGACGTGTTTCAAGAGGTATCCATAAAACATCTTAAAAAACTATCAAGTTAGCAAAAAGAATTCAGAATGACTCTCAATTACTAAATATTACCCTTAATGTATTCATCTTAAGGCTCGATTACATTGTGCAAGTTTACACGCTAGTTGACGAATTCACTAGCTGCTAGTAAACACGCCCAATGTAATCATGTTTACTAGCCAACTAGCAGATTGTCAACTTTCTGCGAGTCAAGTTAAAAGCCGCGCTAGGATGACACACGAGTACTTTACTCGGTGGTTGCAGCTCGGTGGTTGCTGGTTTCAGAGTCTACAAAAATTTGGCTCCTGATCGAGTGGAAAGTTTTGTGTGTCGTCATCACTATCCCACTGGCCGACTCACCTGCTTCTAAACTCGCCAATTAGTAATATGTAAATCGAGCAATGTGATCGAGCCTTTAAAAGAGTATAATTTATATACAATATTTTACATTTGTTACATTTGTTTATATACAATATTTTACTTGTTAAGAAATAAGTGAAAATAACAACTAACTGTTTAATTGCTTACATACCCGGTATATACTGAATTTATGAAAAAAAGTTTTAAACAAAAAGTTGTTTATTTTTAAAAAAGGGGCATTTTTTGTTAAATTTTTGTTGTATCTCTGACGGCTTCAATGATAGATTGTTTTTCCCATCTTGCCCAAATATGGTCCAATTTTGCCCATTCAAATATGACCTTACTTTTTAGCTCTAGCACACTCCTACGAAATTTCAGCTCGCTATCTCTTTTTTCGTTTTTGAGTCATTTTGTTTACGGACGGACGGATTCATAATAAGACGGTTTTTGCGGCAGATTTTGATTTCTACGGTACGGATTTTTATTTTTACCGTAGATTTTGACCAATTTAAAGTATCTGAAGTATACAATGGGGGTATTAAAATGCATGAGCTTATTCAATGAGAAAGATAAAGTTCTAATTCACGGTTAATCAATAAAATTAGCTCAATAAAATTATATTTGACACTAATATTAATCGTTGCGGCTTCGCTCGCGAAAATTGTAATTGTAAAGACCATTTAACTGAACAACTGGATATTTATACCCGCAAAGGACTGAATTTTTTCATAAGCAAAATATCAATACTCATGTCTCTAGAAAAAGAAGTATCTAGAAGTTGAAAAAAACTAAATTTCTGAGTTAAGATTTAAACGAAATAAAAAATGTAATGTTTTTATACAGAATTTGATTTTTGTTTTCGCTTGTGTACAGAGTTATCTAAATTCAAACATATTACCCTGTATATAGTTCATTAGAAGAATGAGATGAAAATGGCTTACGTATTTGTAAGTACTTGTAGAAAAGTTAAATGTAAAACTTTTATCTTTATATACGTATAAATTTTAACTTACTCGTTCTATGGGACTGTTAGTTTTCAAACATTTGTTCAGGGTTCGCTGCGTTACCTAAAGCCGCAACATTTAATAGAGCTTAGCTGCCTGTCACTTTCCTTAAGGATGTTCCCAGCACTGTGTCGACATACTTACACATATTATTGGCACACAGATACTTACACACATACTATCAAATATTTCCGATACGGTGATCTGGCAACGTTGCTCTGTGCATATACTTAGATATATATGATTATTGCTTATGTCAACAATAACAATTCCCAGTCTTTATAATATAGGCAATAAAGAATCTTTTCTTGCATTAAATTACAAGAGTTATTTTCTTTTAAAAATAGGTTCAGTATCACGTACTGAATGTAAATGCACAAAATCCAAATTTGCATGGCGGAAGTGCCACCATTTTGAGAAAAACCGTTTCGGCCTATATCTCTGTAACCGAGCACTTGACGCCAAAAATGGTAATACACTTTATTATAGATACTTAAATTTCCTATCTTTTTTGTAAATTAATTTTTTTTGTATCACTTACCGTTTATGATTTATACGACTATTACAATTTGTTTATTGACTTTTGGACCCATATCTCTTCTAATAATTGTTTAAACAATAAAATGCTAATGACCTAAGTTTTACATCTACAAATTTTCTACAACTTTTACTTTAAACTTTTTTTTCTAAAATTAATATTTTTGAAGTTATAAGGCGTTAATTTCAAAAATCCTGTGCCTAGGCTGTTGATATTGAACCTATTTATAAAAAAAATAACTATTGTAATTTTTTACTATTACTTGATGCAACTTGAGAAAGATTGGCGAACAACGTTGTCTGACCACTATAAACGGAATGTGTTATAATTGGACAAAAATAATATTTTAAATTATTACATTTCGAAAACAAAACGGTAACACATGATTTTTTTCAAATTTATATAAGAAATATTAAGAAATACTCTCCTAGTTTTTTTTTAAATTCTGTCGAGTATTTTTACAACAGATAATAGTTAGGTGGGCATGAGAGTGAGAGAGAATGATAACTTTGATATTAATTATCTCGAGTTCAGACTTAAACGTTATTGTAAGTCTGAATATGAAAGTGGTGGTATGCTGGAACATCCTTAACGTGGTATTTTATTAAATTTCACATATAATTATTTTTAAGTTATTTTATATTTAATTGTTTTTAATTTATAATAAAATAATTCTTAGTTATTACTTCTTCAAATCTATCTCACAAACGTTGGCTTTCTAGATAATTAATATAAATTTGAAAAATTTCTATATATAGCTTAATATTCTTTCTGAAATTATTATATCGTACAAAAAGTAATCATATCTTAACGAAGTTCTGTTTATATTTAGGCAAACGTGTTCTCATACTTATGACGTACAATTTGAAGACAAAATAGTTACTTATCCTTTACTTAAGTATGTTGTTATAGATACATAGATAGATTGTAGCGGCTGCCCTGGACGGGCTACACTTCGACCATCAGGTCCATTGTGAAGCCTAAGAATTTGAGGATGTAAGTGGAGTGGAAGGTTTGGTGTGTAAACTAGGAATTAGTAGGATGTGCGGCTGCAGCCGACTTTAATAAGAACACTATGCTGATATTCATCTGGATCGTGAAGGAAACCGCAGAAAACCTTCACAAGCATAGCCGGTTACTTCGTTCTTGTCCATACGTTCTTGTCCATAAACACCACTTCAAGTCTTATTTATTTTCCATTAATCAATGAACAAATTGAGCTTTTAAACGAAGTTTTAACTCAAACTTATAATAAATTACGAATGAAAATAATGGATCATTACTTTATTTATGTTTTGAATTTTGATTTGTTTATAAAAAAATGGAAAATCAAGATTTAAATTTAAATTTTCCAACAGGGATCTTTTTTAAATCCTTCAAAGAATAACTTCCAGATGTACAAAATTAGACTTTGATTTTAAAAATTATCGGGATTATCCAGATTGGAAAAATTTTTTAGTCAACAAAAGCATAGTTAATGGAAAAATTGGGGAAAAATTTTTTTCCAATGGATTATTATTTAATGGCTTAAAAAACATTTTTTGTTCAAGTGTCTGAATCAAGCTGAGTCGAATCACTCGTTTTCAATACCTATTTTCTTGTCTCAATTAAAATTATAAATATTAGTGGTACAGTTTTGGGAGTGTACTTTTTATTGGAAATTTCCTGCTCTTTGAGAATCTTTTATTCGATTTTCGATATCTAAAATAGTTTTTGAGATATTTGCAAAAAACGAAACCCCTTTTTTTTTTACTAAATTGTCTATAACTTTTGCAATTTTATACGCGGGACTTATACGCGGGTTTTTTCAAAAACTTTCTAGATGTAATTACGAATCGAAAGACACTCCGATAATTTTTAAAATCCAAGTCTAGAATTTTGTTACTTCTGGAAGTTATTCTTTGAAGGATTTAAAAAAGATCCCCGTTGAAAAATTTAAAAATTTTGATTTTTCATTTTTTTATAAACAAACCAAAATTCAAAACACAAAGTAATGATTATTATTATTTTCTTTCGTAATTTATTAAAAGTTTGAGTTAAAACTTCGTTTAAAAGCTCAATTTGTTCATTGATTAATGGAAAATAAAAATGACTTGAAGTGGTGTTTATGGACAAGAAGAAGGTATGGACAAGAACGAAGTAACCGGCTATGCTTTTGAAGGTTTTCTGCGGTTTCCTTAACGAACTCCAGATGAATATCAGCATAGTGTTCTTATTAAAGTCGGCTGCAGCCGCACATCCTACCAATTCCTAGTCTACACACACCTTGGTGTTAATTTTCTGAGAAGGCGAAACGGAATTCGAAAAAAGGCACTTCTTTACTAGTCTAGTGATGCAAAAGTTAGTTCCTTGGCTAGTTGAGTAGCGCTAGGGGTTAATGGCGTGACATAGGATAATCTGTCCAGTTTATATAGAGATCGGTGATGAATTCAAATAGATATTTTATCAGATTGATGAGTACTATAATTATTCACAAAACTTTGATATGCCCATTTATGAACAACCTTATATTATTCAAATGAAATGTAGGTAAATTAAGATTAGGTATCTCAACAATTCCAATTCCAGTTATTTCTCTTGACTGTTCGTTCTGTAGTTTACCTAAATATTGTGCATAATATATTCATTCATCGTACAATACACAGTCAGTAAATGTAATAAAATGTACAGTAATTAAGCAATTAAATTAAATGGATGTTGTTTATTATAATAATAAATAGAGATTTATTACAGGGCGAATATATTTTTTTAAATTAAATGATCAAATCATACAACAAGGCGGCATTCCTCGAAAAAATATAATTACATCAAGTACATTGATTTAGACCACGAGCCACCAATATGAAACACTCTTATTCCTTTTTGGTGGTATTACCTACCAGATTAAGAATTCAATTGTTTGCCCTTTTTAAATTACAGCATATTCCGGAAAATAAAGAAAAACTGAAAAATAAAGAAAATATAAAGAAATATAAAGAAATATAAAGAAATAAAAACTCTAAAATAAAAAACTGTAATTCGCAAGTGGCAAACACTTAAAAACTTAAAGTACATGTCAATACAAACAAAAAAATGTATGTGTCGAAAATTTCTACGGGGGGATAGGGGGACACACCAGCCTCCGCTCTAATTAATCATGAAACTAATCATGGAAATTAGTACATGAAAAAAATCATTGTGAAAAAATTGATTAGTGATATATATTAAACTTTATATAATTATTATGGTAAAGGTGTTCATAAAATAACCTAATTAGTCAATTTCGGCAAACCCGTCTGCCCGTCTGTTCGTCCACCGGTCAACCCTCAGTAGCTCAAAAATGAAGAGAGATAGCGAGCTGAAATATAATAATATGTGTGTTCCAGAGCTAAAAAGTAAGGTTTAATTCGTGAATGGGAGGAAATCAGATGTTTGGGCAAAATGAACAAAACTGTCTATTTTTGAAGAAAGAGATAGTAATTTCGTAAGAGATAGAACGGAGTAGGGTTGGTAAAAAAGTGTGTATAACCACGATATATTAAACGACAGGTTGAATGTGTACTTGCGCTAAGGTTTTCTTCTTCCTCACTTCCCCTAGACCGATTCAACTTATTAAGGAACTGGGCCTTTCAAATCCCAGATCGCACGTAAATTGTGACCGCTAGAGACAATAAGAACATATTTACATATTTACACACATGAACATATTTATTTATATTTATATCTGTCGGTAGGCCACTCTAGCGGCCACAGCTCGCTATGAACATTAATAAGATAATCGTTAATTACGATCTATTTCCAAAAGAGAAGTAATCTATTTATTCTGGGCAAATAACTTATATTCATAATCTAAATTGATCATAGACGAATATGACAATAACCTTATCAGATAACAAATTGTAATTTGATGCCATTTTTTTAAATTTTAAAATTGATTTGGGCCTTATTGATTCGGTTTTCGAAAAATGCATCGGCTATACGTTGTTCATTAGAAATATAGCACCAACTCCAAAAATAATAATATTTGATTTGAAAAAAATGGATATTTATAAGTAAATTGAAGTAATTAAATAATTCAATTATTTTTTTACTTTTTAGTACATTTTTTCTTAGCAAGTTTTTTTTTAGATCTGTATTTCTTTTTGGAGTCGAGTTTTATTTTTTTGTAAAAAAATTTGTCTTTTTTTCTTTTTAATGCATTTTTTTATATCACATTTTTTATCTGTTTTTGGAGTCGGATTTTTTTTTGTGAAATCTTGAGTGTATTTTTTCATAGAAGACTTTTTTAGATGCGTTTTGTTTTTTTTTTTTTTGTAAACATTTTTTATTTTTGGAGTCTTTCAAACAAAAAAAGAATTTTGAAAATCGATCAACAATTGACGGAGAAATCGGTGATCATACATATAAAATGCGGATTTTCCTCTATTTCCATGGGATACCCTCATCAGAATATGATTTAGTGACAATGGAACCAATATGAAAGTATACCCTTTAAAACAAAAACAAAATTTCAAATCGGTTGATAAATGACGGAGTCCTGAGATAACAAACATTAAATAACAAAAGTAAAAAATAAAATAAAATCCACACGAATTGATAACCTTCTCCTTTTTTGAAGTCAGGTTAACAATGGATAATTGCAAACGACAATTAAAACAAACGACGACTATAAAAACGCAAAATAAATAATAAATAATAAACAAATAAAATTTGTGAAATACTCATCTTGTACGTCATCTTGTAAATAGTTTTCTCTTATGTTACTTCGTTCGTATAATGTTCGGTAATTTATTCGAAGATAAATTGTTCGGTTGTTTATTCAAAACCGTAGAGATTTTCGGCGCTGTGTATGTGTTCTCTTGAAAATAATTTAGAAGACATTTATTACAAATAATTGACTAACAAATGAGTACATTTATAAAATCTGCTCCGTGTATTATCATAAAATTAAAAAACATGTCTTGAAAGAACATACCTCGTTCATTTTTTTATACTATTTTTACATAAACTTTTTTTAACCACAATTTTCTCGTATAATTACGAATGTTCTTGTTTTAAGTGCATATTGTTAGGCATGCTTTCTCAATTTTAATGGAAAGCCTTCATGAAACCATCATTTTATTTGAAATTTTCATTCAACCAATGGAAAAGAACAACTAACTGAGTTAATTACTGAAATATTTTACATAAACTCAGAGTACATTGGTGCGTGAACTGGTTATTTTACTGTTTATACACGCACAGATGTATAAGAATTCAAAGTAGTGTATGAAGGCACTGTATACAAGTATGTTGTAGCAAAACCATTCAGTTTATCAACCAAATTTGGTTATTAATCCCGTAGCCAAGACAATTTTCATATCCTGTTATCTCTTTCAGTTCATTTCTGAGCTATTGTGTTCATGGACTAATTAGGCCGTTAATGAACACTTATAACAAAAGTTTGTTTTGCGATCACTTTTTTCAGCAGTTACAATGTTAAGAATAAATTGAGAATATTTAACTCTCTTCGCAAAGAGACTCCACTCCTTGACCGCTGGGTCGGCTTTCGACCTTGTCTTCGCATTCTTGACATAAATTCATAAGTTTTATTATATGGATGTTTTTTTATTTATTTCGATGAAAAGTGCGATTTAGTCTTATTTTAAACAAGATGAGCAAGTCCGAGATAAATCTCAGTGTGAAATATGCAATAGAACATACACATACATATAAAATAGATGCAGTTTAGCATATTTAGCGTGGGATTAATCTATGAACCTCTGAAAAACAGAATGGAACCTGAAAAGGCAGCGAAATTGCTCTTTACTAAATATAAGGCACCAAATTTTAAACTTGCATACCAAAAATTTGATTACAATAAAAAGATTATTGAAAACTATTAGCATTTTTTACCTTTATTCATGTATCTAAATTAAGTATCTCTTTAAAAAAAACATCCGCAGCCGCATCTGCGGATGTGAGCCTTAAAATAACCGCATCCGCGGATGTCAAAAATTTCGCATCCGCAACGTTCCCGACGTGAGATATTATAGGAATTCAAGAAAAATTTAGTCCGAGATACTGCACTCTGTGGCATGAATTAAGTATTAACCTAACAAAAAATCCTTTCGATAGCTGTGATGTAGTGGAGGTCTATTTTTTTGAACTGAACTGTATATATACACCGAGAATATATAGGAACATCACACATCTGTATTTACCTTATACTTTACCAAAGTTATATTCCCTAACTAACAGTCACGATACATAAACGAAACGCAAAAGACTTTAAAATTTCAATATCGTTGATATATTTTGTTACTTAAAACACAACAACTCTTAAAGCTCGTTTAAATAATAAATAACTTTTTAGTTAGTAGGTACAAAATTTAGTAACAAAATATACAAAACAGTATAAATGTTTTTTCTTTGCCTTTATATGAAAATTTTTTCTGGTTGAAATAAATTATGAAGAAAGTTTTAGACTGACTCTGTGTGTGTTTTTAATTATATTTAACTTAATAAAGAAAAAGAAAATGGGAATGGGAATGTTTACTTTTGCTTACGTTACACATGTTGACATGCACTTGTTGTTCCTTCTTCTTATTATCCTGGAAGAAATTTGGAAAATTTTGTTTGTTTTAGCTGCTAAGGCTATTTACTCTTACTAATTTAAAATAATGTCTTAAATACATGACAAAAATAAATAATTCAGGAACAGAAAATATGATTTAAAAAAAGTGAAAATTACAACTAACTGATTTAATTGCTTAAATTCCCGGTACACACTGAATTTATGGAAAAAAAGGGCTGTGCTTGGAATTGGGACGTTGCAAGTTCAAATCCCGGCGGTGGCAGTTTGTCAATTATCCTTAATGGAGCGGATAATTGACTAAGTTTTCGGCGTGTGGACAAGAACGATTTTAAATGCTTGTTAAGGTTTCCTGCAATTTTCCTTGACGAATATCGGCATTATTCCTATCAACATCAACTTAGGCTTCACAACCTACCAATTCCTAAACAAATTCCTTGAATTCCTTGATGGGCGGTCTCTGTTTTAGACCGTGGAGTCTCAGAAACGGAGGTAAAACCCCACTAATATTATAATTATATATGTTTTTAAACAAATCTTGGAAGTCGATATTCACTAACTTCTTCTTATCAAATCTTAGAGTGATTATTCAAATTTTTGCAATTAATCTGTTCTGAACCCATTTAATTTTTTATTAAATATAAATACAAGCTCATTAAAAAATATCAAACAACTTTAGTTCTAAGCTTTTTTTCGTAAAGTTTGTGAAATGGTCAAGAAATCAACTGAACGCCACTTTGGAGTCGATAGTACGTAATTTTGCGGAAGAGATTAAGAATGGGAAATTTGAATAAAATATTAAGTTGAATCATAAGACTCGAGAGTAAATCGTAAGACTCTATTCACATTATTTAATAGTACCCAAAAGCCCCTTTTCAATTAGCTTGACCTAGGAGAGAGAAGTCCTTCATGTCACACATGATCATGCATAGGCAATGGATCTTCTTGTTCCGTACACCTTATGCTCGATTTATATTTGTGAAAGACAAGAACGATGCAATTGGGTTCCGTATCTTGAAAACTATAAAATTGTATCTTATTTGAACTAGATTGTCGTTTTCTTCGGTCAAATGTGTTCTTGGAAAATACTTTTTATAAGAGTTCGAAAATATTTTTTTTTTATCTTTTGGTAAAAGTACTATCCTACCGCCCGCTTTTCCGGGCGGCAAATGACTGTGTCTATTCAATTATAACCACACATCTTAGATCTACTGCAAATATTTAATTGCGTCCGGAAAGTTTACTTTCTACCCTAGAGCGCAAAGTAAACTTTACACACTCAAATAAATATTTATAATACATCTAAGTAGTCTGGAAATAATTGAACAGCCAAACAGCCATTTAAAGCCCAAAAGAACGGGTGCTAAAATAGAACTATTCCCACATTAGTATAAAAAAATATTATCTGCAACTCGTTCGTTGTTGCCGATTACCCCCACTCGAGCGAAAGAGTGGACAATATTGCTCTCGTGCGCAATCTACAACTTACCGCACTTGTTGTACAATATACTATTTTGCATTTCTTTCAAATATGGAAAAAATAAAAAAAATATTCAATTTCGGATTAACCTATAGGATAATTTTCATCTACCGAAAAACGTATTTAATTTTTCTAATTTGTAGGTTTTTAGAAAAGATGATTCAAAAATTCATAAATTCTACTGTTGTGTCTTCACAACTTTCCATCATCATTAGTATAACACGTTTTCCACTTTTCCAGCAATAATGAATAAAAATTGATGTAAAGATAGGCATATGCATACGAAAAGTTTACCAATTTCAAAATCGATCAAATCGAACAAGTAAATAAACAGTATTGATATCAAATCAGATAATTTATTTGTTTGTAATACATTTTGTAAGAACAGGAAACATGTTCCACCGTATAGTGAATCCATTGAACTGAATCGAACGGAATAGGTAGGAACACACACAATGTGTATTATTTAAAAATGATTTAGTATGTATTGGTTACCGCCTAGTTAGCAAATCATCATTAAAATAATAGTTTTTCTATGTTTAATGATTATTTAATTTGTTAATGTTTTTTTTAATTTTGTATAAAGTACATTAACAAGATGTTGACTTATGAATTCTTTTCAATGGTATTTATTTAAGTAAATATGATCCCATTTCTTTGTAATTCAATTTTTTTTAAATAATGTTTAATAATAATATGAAATAATTATTTAATTATATTTACAACACAAATGAAAATTGTTATCAAACATGCAACGAACAAACGGAAAGTTAATAGAAGTATTTTTTGTTTTACTTATAACCCAATTTGTTGTATCTAGAGCACGGTAGTGCGCAAGGCCGAGATTTAAGGGAGACTTTCGGACTTTTCACTACAGTGCTATATCTTATCGTTAATTTAGGCTCATTTTTTGGGTGCTGTATCTTTTGAACGGAAAGAGCTACAGGGTTGATATTTCGAATATAGATACTTTACGGAATTATAAGAACCAATGTTTTCAATCAATGTTAACGAATTAACCTTTAAAAAGTTATTTCACTTCAAAAACGCAAAATTCGTGGGAACGCCCACAATTCTTGGTAACTAATAGATCAAAATGATTAGCTACTTCCAGATATGCTGTAAAGTTGATATTGGGCATGTAGATAGCTGTAGTACCCAAACCGACGGGAAAATTGCGAAAACTGGAAATTTGTATCGGAAAAGTGGAAAATTGAACATTTTTTGTTTTAAGACTAGTTTAACGCAAACTACCATGTAGAGAACGATATATCATATATACCTATTAATTTTTATACCATATAGAAATAGACATTGCAATTTGAATACAGCAGTATGCGTTGATTTTAAAAGTTATGCAACGGAAGCCTCGGAAAATTGGAAAAACATCCTCCAAAATTATGTTTTTCTGTTCTATAAATGCTATAAAGTTTGAATTTTCACTAATCGACCCGAAATAACGTCAAAATTAACAGAATATTTTGAAAAATTTCATTACCTACATCGCAACCACACCGAAAATGGGAAAAACATCCCTAAAACTTACCTCTTTACTTCTATTCATGATAGAAAGATCAGTTTTTTTCCATCACAACCCTTCGAACTTGGTAAAAACACCCCCAAAACCAACCTTTTTGTTCTATACATACAACAAGATGCAGTTTTTTGCAATCGACGCTTAATAGCTACAAATTAGGAAGTTATTTCGAAAAACTTAATATATTTTTTTGCAAACTCCCAAAAAATTGAAAAAACACCCCCCAAAATTACGTTTTTCAGTTCTATATATGATGAAATGATGGAATTTTGACCAATCGACCCGAAATAAAGTCAATTTAACAGAACACTTTGAAAAATTTTTTTACCTATAACGCAAACCTCCGAAAATGGGAAAAACACCCCTTAAACTGCCTTAAGGCATTTTGATCAGACTAAAAATATGACCGCTAGAGAGTGATTTATGCATTCTAAGGAAATTCGCAGCTCCTGCGTAACGAATTTTTTTTTGTGAAGTGGAGCCAACGGGTTAAGTCATTTCTTCAAAGACTATAACGTTGATAATCAATTATCTGTAATAAACGATTAGTTTAGAAGTCATAATCGAAACAAATCAAATAACATCTTATATATACTAAATTTTATATAGTTATTTTAATAAAAAATATATCACTCTTATTTCACATTAATTTGTGGCGTTTTAATAAAAGGCCTATGATATATGATCGATGAATATTATTATCAATAATCCAATGTATAAAATTTATGCTTTCTTTTCAGTTTTCTTTGGCAATAACACTGCTTGAATATTTGGTAATATACCGCCTTGAGCAATTATTACAAATTATAACAAATTATTTAATTCTTCATCATTACGAATTGCTAATTGAAAATAAACTAGTTTATTTTTAAACAACTTGTTTACTTAAAAAAAGTTACATTGTAACAATACAATAAAACAATCAATGTTTTCTATTTGGAGTATTAAAACATACTGATATATTAAACAAAATGAATTGTTCAAAATGAATTTATTAAATCTTCCGTTTTCCGTTAATTATTACAAAACATCTTAAAGTTATAGTACCTAGCCTAGACTTCACCTATACAATCATCTTATGAATAAAATACATCGAGTTATTGTAGAATTTAATATACATCGTTTAAATTTAATGGAAAAAACTTATATAAAAACCATTGAAATCATAACTTAACCTAATTTGGGTGGATAAGCCACCCCTAAGAACTAAACCTTAAATAAATAAATAAATAAGTTAATAAATAAGTATGTACAAATTAGATTACAACAGAATTAGTTGCAATCAACATCGTGTGGCATTCGGTATCTGTTTCTGAAGAGCAACGTATTTGGGTCAAAACGGCCCAGTTCGTTGATCTCCGGGAACGGGTTTGTGCGGGATGATTGGAAGAAGGATTTAGCGGTTGTTTGGATAAATGTTCGGATAGTAGGGTGCCCAGTTTCTCGGTGGAGAGATTCAGCCGGATATCGCAGGGGGGCTTTCGAAATCGTCCGAAGACAACGATTTTGAAATTTTTGCATTTTCGCGAGTTGCGATGGTGCAGCGTTCGACCAAATTGGGGCAGCGTATGTGAGTACGGGCCGAATACATGACTTGTAAAGTCGATGTTTCAATCGTTCGTCCAATCTACTCCTAATGTTGAGAAGTGGGTATAACCCCGCAAAGGATGCGTTTCCAAGGGCGAGACGTTTTTTAACGTTCTTCGTCCAATTCAACTGTCTTTGAAGAGTTACTCCCAGATACTCAACACTTTGAGTCTGTTGGATTGTCGTGTTAAACATTTTCAGTTCAAGTGGGTAAGAAGAAAATTTAGCCTTCTTTGTGAACAAGACGGACTGAGTCTTCGTAGGATTAATTTTGATTTTCCACTTCTTGAAATAGCTTTCAAGCGTGGATAAATGTGACTGGAGGGAGCTCGAAATAAGTTTCGGCTGCCAGGAAGTGCAGTAGATTGCTGTATCGTCAGCAAAGAGGGCCGTTTCGGTAGCTCGATCTTTCGGGATATCATTTATGTAATATAAAAAGAGGCGGGGTCCTAGCAAGGAGCCTTGAGGTACACCTGCCTTTACTCGGTATTGGTTCGATGTACTTTGTTGGAGATGAATTCGGGAATTTCGGTTAGATAGGTAGGAAATCAGGAATTTCAGGATGTAGGTAGGTATGTTGAATTTGGAAAGTTTGTGGATAAGTCCATCGTGCCAAACCGTATCAAAAGCTTTTTCGATGTCCAAAAGGACCATGCCTGTGGATTTATTCCAGTTAAATCCAGTAGAAATATGATCAGTGAGTCGGTGAAGCTGAGTCACTGTTGAGTGTTTTGATCTGAAACCAAACTGTTGGGGAATCAATTGTCCGTGGATATCTTCATGCGACTGCAGCCGGTTCAAAACTACTTTCTCCATGACCTTGCTGAGAGATGGCAGCAAACTGATGGGTCGGTAGCTTGAGGGCGACTTAAGTTGCTTTCCCGGCTTCGGAAGAGCTAGCACTTTGGCAGCTTTCCAGAGGTCAGGAAAATAAGCAAGTCTCAAGCACGCAGTATAGATGTAACTGAGCTGTACAACCGTCTTCCGGGGAAGATAGCGGAGCACAACGTTAGTTATTCCATCATCACCGGGAGCCTTCCTACACTTAAGTTTTCTTAAAATGTTTGAAACCTCCTGAGGTGATACGCATTCGACTTCGGTTGGGTTAATGATGGAAGAGCGAATATTTTCCAAAGATTCGGACACCAAGCGGGCCGTTTCTTCGTCGTGATATTCGTCGCCACCTGTTAAACTGTGCGCCTTAGAGAAGGTGTCAGCAAGAAGTTGTGCTTTGTCTGAATCTGAGTAGAGATACCCATTTTCTGACAAAAGAGGGGGCAGTCTGTTGGAACGTTTACGCAAATTTCTAGCAATTGTCCAGACACTATTGTCACGAGTGGTCAGAGCCGAAATCCTCTCATCCCACATTTCATCCCTGGTGCGCGTGACTTTTCCTCGAATATCAGCTGACATTTGCTTCATGGCGTCATGAAGCTCAGGCAGCCTAACTCTTTGCCAAAATTTACGTAGTTTGTTCCGAGTCCGTATAAGTCGTAGTGTGTCATCATCTAAATTAAGTTGAAAGCCGAAAGATCGAGTTTTCTTAGGGATAGATTTTTCGGTAGCAGCTACGAGATTTCCCGTCAGTTTACTAACCTCTAAATCTATCTGTTCGGTCGTTTTGATCTGTGGAGTGATCAAAGTTTCGACGTTGAGATACTGTTTGAAAAGTTTCCAATCCGCTTTCTCGAAGTCCAGCCTGGTCTGCAGAGTTACAGCACCCCTCATTTCACCTAGGGTGAAAGTGATAGGGCGGTGGTCACTCTGCAAATCCAAGTGAACATCAAGATCCGACAGAAGGTCACAATTCTTGAGTATCGCTAAATCGATGGTTTGGGGTAGGCGGTGGGCAGCATCAGGGTAATACGTGGGCTCCTCAGGGTACGCAACAATGAAGTTACGTTTGAGGGAGTGTGCAAAAAGTGCATTCCCGCTAGAATTGTTAGACATACAGTTCCATGATATATGGCGCGCATTATAATCACCCATGATCACAGCGCGATCATGGGTCCTTAAAACGCGGTCAATATCTTTTCCCTGTAAGAGTCTATCAGGGGGGTTGTACAAAGATGTAACTTTATAGCTACCACTATTAGCCGAAATAAGAATTGAGATGGCTTCAAGACTACCATCTTCAGGAGGCAAGAGAGAATGCTGGACATCGTGTCGAACGAAAAGAGCAACGCCCCCACCATTTCTGGTGGCTCGGTCGCGGCGATAGGTAAAGTACCCTGGGATTCTAGTTCTCTTGTCCGGCTTTAACCAAGTTTCGCTGATGGCGGCAACATGGATTTGATGCTGTTGGAGAAATGAGTGAAGCTCTGGAAGTTTGCGAAGGAGACTTTGAGAGTTCCACTGTAGAAATCGGATTTGGGACCTAGCAGAAGGATGGGATGCCATTTTCGAATAGATGAGCAGTCATCTTGAAAAACACGAGGAGTTTTTCGGAGTTCGAATTGCACGATTTCCATGCAGTCTCCACTTCAATCCTGAGTTTCAGGAGGGCCATGAAGTCAAAAGCGTTGTTCTCCGTTGGAGTTGGAGATGCCGGGGATTCTAGGGCCTCGGTCAGGAATGGGTTAAATGGTGAAAGAGGGGTGTTACACAAAGTGTCGATTACCTCCTTTTCTGAATTCTTCTTAGGGAACCACGGATTGGTTGATGGCACAGGTGCTGGAACGTACTTTGTTGAAACCGATGGTGATGATGTTGGCTTCCTATTGGCTGGAACTCTTCTTGGCTTGTTGACCTCTTTTGCGTGAGGGAGGGCCGGGAATTCCCTGGCCTGAAGCGATGGTGGTTTTGGGCGGCCTTGCGCCACGCCCGGAGCGGCCTTGCGCCTCGCTCCTACTGCTGCTGAGCGGGATGCCGCCGCCGCCACGTATGTCTTGCGTGCGGGACAGTCCATAGAACTTGCCGGGTGCGAAGCGCTACAATTGCAGCATTTCGCAGGATCCGACCGCGGGACTGCGCATTCTCGTGAGCCGTGGTTTTCACCACACTTCACGCAACGCACAGTTCCTCGACAGTTCCGTGAACCATGCCCGTATACCTGACAACGGTAGCATTGAATGGCTCCCCGCTTGTTGATATACTTTTCGATGCCAACTCTGACACCACAAATCCACTTTACGTTGAGGACGCTTTGTGCTTGCGTCCCCTTTTCAAATTGGATGAGACGAGATACCCTTACGCTCTCGTCTCCAGTTTTGCTGAAAAGCACGACCTTATTAGGCTTAAGGCCGCACTTTTTGAGCTCTTCAGCCACCATATCGTCGGTGTGGTGGCGCATGGTGCCATGAACAATGAACTATATATATTAAACTAGAAAATTTTTATTTAAATACTAAATGTCTATCTAATCAAAAAGGAGGCGGTAACCTTGTCAACAAATCAGATCGATATATGCTTCATATGTTATTTTAATTACAATTAAAGTTGTTAAATTTTCCGTTTGTAAGAAAGGTAAGTTTTCGAGAAAATCTTAATAAAATAGTTGCTTCTTAATAAGTGATGATATGGGATAAAGGACCGAGCTATTTACAAAGTAAATAGATCCAGACTTCATATAATAGTTGCTCCTTAAAAAGTGATGATATCCCATAAAGTTTCGAGCTATTTACAAGCTAAACAGCTCGGTAAACTATTTATTAAAAAATAAATGAGGGGTAAATTAATTAAGTATAAGAAAAAATTTGGTTGAAATTTATGTCGTAAGTTTTCCCTTAGTATGTTTTAGCGAATTTCATGAAAGGAAATAGAGCTATTGGTCCCGTACCGAAGTCAAAATTTCGCAAAAATTTCTTCAAATGTCCATCGATCCTACCTAGTAGATGTCAAAAATCACCATCTGTAAAATTTATATATATATATATCTATGGACATATATATATATATATATATATATATATATATATATATATATATATATATACATATATATATATATATATGTGTCTGTAATCACTCTAGCGGTCACAGTTTTCATTTTATCGGAATGAAATTTGGTATTTGAGGCGCTTTTGGTCTTCAAAAGGTCAAGTTCGTTAATGGGTAAAATCGAACGAGGGGAAAGGGGGGTTTAGAGGGAGGAGGAAATACAAAATTTGACATATCTCCCTTAATATTCGAAAAATCGAAAAATTTATAAGAAGTAAAGTTTTAGGTATTAAATTTTACTGTAGTTTTGTGTCTTATCATTTTTTCTGTTACACTAATATTTACAGAAATATTGACGGTTTAAAATTGAAAACTAAATTCCTCACTATCTCTGTACACATTAGAGTTTGAGCAAAAATGATAAGGTGATGAATTGTAGCAAACATGATTTTCTACAACTTTATTTCTTACGCTTTTTTTGATTGTTCTAATATTAAAAGAGATATTTTGTATTTTGTGTTTTCTTCTTTCATTATGCAACCATTTCCCCTTCACATATGACATTTATTAATAAAATTGGCCTTGCAAATACTAAAATCATATACATTTCATTTTGATCAGACTAAAATTGTGACCGCTAGAAATTGATTTATGTATTTTAAGGAAATTCGCTAAGTTGAAGCAGCTCCTGCGTAACGAATTTTTTTAAAATTTTATAACGCGGCAAGTTTTAAAATATTTGAAATCATCAGAAAAATTTACTTGCCGCGTCATAAAATTTTAATAAAAACATACTTTACAAAATATTGTACAGAATCTCATATATGTTAGGTATACAAGTGTTACACATTTAATTGTTAGCGAATTTCCTGAAAGGAAATCGAGCTATTGGTCCCGTACCGAAGTCAAAATTTCGCAAAAATTTCTTCAAATGTCCATCGATCCTACCTAGTAGATGTCAAAAATCACCATCTGAAAAATGTATATATATATATCTATGGACATATATATATATATATATATACATATATATATATATATATACATATATATATATATATATATATATATATATATATATATATATATATATATATATATATATATATATGTGTCTGTCATCACTCTAGCGGTCACAGTTTTCATTTTATCGGGATGAGATTTGGTATTTGAGGCGCTTTTGATATTCAAAAGGTCAAGTTCGTTAATAGGTAAAATCGGACCAGGGGAAAAGGGGGTTTAGAGGGAGGGGGAAACATAAAATTTGAGATATCTCCCTTAAAATTTGAAAAATAGAAAAATTTATAAGAAGTAAAGTTGTAGGTACTAAGTTTTACTGTTATTTTGTTTCTTATCATTTTTTCTGTAACAATAATATTTACAGAAATATTGACGGTTTAATATTGAAAATTAAATTCCTTAATATCTCTGTACACATTAGAGTTTGAGCAAAAATGATAAGGTGATGAATTGTAGCAAATTTGATTTTATACAACTTTATTCCTTACGCATTTTTCGATTGTTCTAATATTAAGAGAGATATTTTATATTTTGTGTTTTCTTCTTTTTTGATACCTCCCCCCATTCGCCTCGACGTATGTCATTTATTGAGAAAATTGGACTTGCAAATGTCATAATCTTGCTAAAATCATATATGACATTTCATTTTGATCAGACTAAAATTGTGATCACTAGAGAGTGATTTATTCTAAGGAAATTCGCTAAGTTGAAGCAGTTCCTGCGTAACGAATTTTTTTTTATTAATAAAAACACAAAAATTGCTGGGACAATTTTTAATGCGTGTTACCTCAGCACTCCGTCATTTATGAATCGATTTTGAATTTTTTGTTTTAAAGGGTTTGATTTCCCATTGTCCCCAATATTATACTAAAACCATACTATATTGATGTCTTAGCCCTTCAGAAAGCGAGCAGAGCCAGTTGACGTAATATAACGCGAAGCGGTCTCCTTTGTAAATGTGAATCTAAAATGAGTAAAGTATCGCGAAGCGAAAGAAACGCGTAGCATATGCGAAGAGAAACAAAACGCTACGCATTTTGTGCGATGCCTTCGGCTTCGTATATTTAAGCCTTTCAAAAATGATTGATATCCGACCAAAAACATAAATGTAAGAAAGGGCCGAGTTTTCGGGAAAATCCTTAATGTAATAGTTCCTTCTTAAAAAGTGATGATATGAGAGTAAGGACCGAGCTATTTACAAAGTAAATTGCTCTAGACTTCATATAATAGTTGCTTCTTAAAAAGTGATGATATGGAAGAAAGGAACGAGCTATTTACAAAGTAAATAGCTCTAGACTTCAGATAATAGTTGCTCTTTGAAAAGTGATGATATCCCATTAAAGAGCCGAGCTATTTACAAAGTAAATAGCTCGGTAAACTATTAACTAAAAAAAAATAATGTGGGGTAAATTGATTAAATGTAAGAAAAAATTTGGTTGAAATTTATTTCATAAGTTTTCCCTTAGTATGTTTTTAAAATTTTATAACGCGGCAAGTTTAAAAATATTTGAAATCATCAGAAAAAATAACTTGCCGCGTATTATAAAATTTTAAAAACATACTAAGGGAAAACTTATGAAATAAATTTCAACCAAATTTTTTCTTACATTTAATGTCAATTTCACAGAAACTTTACTTCTAAAAATTAATTATAAAATTATTTTATTAAAATTTTAACTATTTAAGTTTTTAAGTTTTTTTCAAAATTTATTAAAATTATCTTCTTTTTATTTTAGTTATTTGATTAGTTATTCAAATAAAAATATATTTTTAATAAATTTATAATTATTAATTATAGATATATTTTAGTTAATTTGACTTCAAAATAAATATTATTAATTAAGATAATTTAATACTTTTATTCTAAAAAATGTATATAATTTGTTTTTGTAAATTTCCATATTATCGTTTATTGAAATAATTTTTTTAGTTTTTATTTGTATATATATAAATAATATAATGTATATATATTATAAAGAAAATACTATAGTTTTTTTTAAGTATTTTATTTTAAAAATTATTTATTTATTTATTATTATTTTTATAAAAATTTTTGCAATGAAACATAATTCATCAACGTTTGATTTACACATTTTGCAATATGCTCTTACATATAAATAACTTAAATTAAGATAAAATAAAAAATTTTAATATAATATATATATATATAAATTCAATTTTTAATAATTTTACATATTATTCATTTATTAATTATCGATAAAATATCAAAAATAAAAAGATATATGTTTTTGTTTAACATAAAAATTCCACAGCATATTAGCATTGAAATAATATATATTTGACTATATTTCTCATTGATTTTTATTAAGGAAATTAAATATAATTTAATAAATTAAATAAATATTTTTATTATATTAATAAATTCTCATTATATATTATAGAGAAAATTAAAAAATATTGATGTTTCGTATTATTTTACATGACAGTAGTTTAAGATGATATTATTTAACTTTTTATGTTTTCTACATGGTAGTTTACTTACATATGGTCATTTATGACTAAATTTTAAAGAATAAAAAACCTTATTTTATATCTGATAAAATTGTTATATTTTATCATTTTAATATCATATTATATATATATAAATATATATATATTTTTTTTATATAATAATATTAATAATAATAATGGCAGAAGAAAATTCTACAGCTGTTACAGCAACAGCAGTTAATGCTGCATCCACAACACCAACTAAAAAGGCTACTGCTTCAGGCACTAAACGTGCTAAACAACATTCAAAACCAACGCATCCCCGTACATCAGAAATGGTTGTAAATGCTATTAAAAACTTAAAAGAACGTGGAGGTTCATCTTTACAGGCAATCAAGAAATATTTGGCTGCAAATTATAAAGTTGACTCTGATAAAATTTCACCTTTTATTAAAAAATATTTGAAAGCTGCTGTTACTGAAGGTGCCTTAGTACAGACAAAGGGTAAGGGTGCATCAGGATCATTTAAATTGGCTGCATCTGCTTCATCAAATTCTTCAGCAAAATCGAAAGTTTCAAAGAAAGAAGGTAGTACAAAGAGTTCAACGAAAGCTGCTAAAAGTAAACGTGCACCAAAAGAAAAGAAAGCTACTGGTACATCTTTAGCAGCTAAAAAGCCAAAGGCAAAAAAAGCAACTCCATCATCAACATCTGCAAAAAAAGTTATTTCAAAAGCATCTGCTTCAGCAAGTGGAAAAAAGGCTCCAGCAAAATCAAAACCTGCAAAAAGTACAAAATCCGCTGTTAAGTCCAGTCCAGCTCGTAAACCAAAGGCACCAAAGCCAAAAAAGGCTTCTGTTGCAAAATCATCTCCAACTAAACTTAAAAAAGCTGCTCCAAAAAAGAAATGATCTATTTCTTTATTCACAAATTAAAAAACTTAATTATTTTTACAAAAATAATATTTGGCCTTATATTCTGGCCACAAAACAATATTTTATAAGAGTAATATATTTATATAATATAATTTATACATATCCTTACCCTTACATAGTATAAAACAAAGTCCCCCAGCCCCGTCTGCCTGTCTATTTGCGATTTACTCAAAAACTACTGCACCGATTTTCATGATGTTTTCACCAATGGATAGAGTGGTTCTCGAGGAAGGTTTTAGTATATAATTTGTCAAGTTTTTGTATACATTGGCTAAAAAAAAATGATATGTGTTGGAAGTGTCGGAAAACATATTATAAAACAAATATGTTAAATATGCTATTCATAGATAGCGATGCATACAACAAATACGTTTTAAAAATTTGCCTTTAGATGGCAGTATACACATAATGAGTACTTCAAAAATTTTGCCAATATATCTCAAAAAATTAAACGCAATTTATCAGTCCTTGACGGAAGAAAATATTATGTTACTTTATTTAATATTTATAAATTATACGCACTTTTTAACCCAACTTCAAAAAGGACGATAGTTCTCAATTCGTCTGTATGTTGCTTCTTTTTTCTTTTTATAATATGTGTTACCTCAGAACTCCGTCATTTATGATCCGATTTTGGATATTTTTTTTTTGTTTGAAAGTGTTTGATTTCCCATTAGTTCCGCTGTCACCAAATCGCATTTTGATGAGGGGGTCCCTTGAAAATCGAGGAAAATCTACATTTTATATGTGATCACCGATTTCTGGGAAAATTTTTGTTTTGGTTGAAAGGGTATACTGGTATACTCATTCATAATGGAAAAATATGAAACTTTTTTTTTAAAAACCGACTTCAAAAATCAAATATTCTAAAACCAAAAATGCACTAAAAAGTAAAAAAATAATAGCGTATTCTTGTGTCAATTTTAGTTCACGTAAGCAAAAATTTTTAAATATATATGTACAATTATTGTATCTAGAGCACGGTAGTGCGCAAGGCCGAGATTTAAGGGAGACTTTCGGACTTTTCACTACAGTACTATATCTTATCGTTAATTTAGGCTCATTTTTTGGGTGCTGTATCTTTTGAACGGAAAGAGCTACAGGGTTGATATTTCGAATATAGATACTTTACGGAATTATAAGAACCAATGTTTTCAATCAATGTTAACGAATTAACCGTTAAAAAGTTATTTCACTTCAAAAACGCAAAATTCGTGGGAACGCCCACAATTCTTGGTAACTAATAGATCAAAATGATTAGCTACTTCCAGATATGCTGTAAAGTTGATATTGGGCATGTAGATAGCTGTAGTACCCAAACCGACGGGAAAATTGCGAAAACTGGAAATTTGTATCGGAAAAGTGGAAAATTGAACATTTTTTGTTTTAAGACTAGTTTAACGCAAACTACCATGTAGAGAACGATATATCATATATACCTATTAATTTTTATACCATATAGAAATAGACATTGCAATTTGAATACAGCAGTATGCGTTGATTTTAAAAGTTATGCAACGGAAGCCTCGGAAAATTGGAAAAACATCCTCCAAAATTATGTTTTTCTGTTCTATAAATGCTATAAAGTTTGAATTTTCACTAATCGACCCGAAATAACGTCAAAATTAACAGAATATTTTGAAAAATTTCATTACCTACATCGCAACCACACCGAAAATGGGAAAAACATCCCTAAAACTTACCTCTTTACTTCTATTCATGATAGAAAGATCGGTTTTTTTCCATCACAACCCTTCGAACTTGGTAAAAACACCCCCAAAACCAACCTTTTTGTTCTATACATACAACAAGATGCAGTTTTTTGCAATCGACGCTTAATAGCTACAAATTAGGAAGTTATTTCGAAAAACTTAATATTTTTTATTGCAAACTCCCGAAAAATCGAAAAACACCCCCCCAAAATTACGTTTTTCATTTCTATACATGATGAAATGATGGAATTTTCACCAATCGACCCGAAATAAAGTCAAGTTAACAGAACTCTTTCCTTACTTATAACGCATACCTCCGAAAATGGGAAAAACACCCCTTAAACTGCCTTAAGGCATTTTGATCAGACTAAAAATATGACCGCTAGAGAGTGATTTATGTATTCTAAGGAAATTCGCTAAGTTGACGCAGCTCCTGCGTAACGAATTTTTTTTTGTGAAGTGGAGCCAACGGGTCAAGTCATTTCTTCAAAGACTATAACGTTGATAATCAATTATCTGTAATAAACGATTAGTTTAGAAGTCATAATCGAAACAAATCAAATAACATCTTATATATACTAAATTTTATATAGTTATTTTAATAAAAAATATATCACTCTTATTTCACATTAATTTGTGGCGTTTTAATAAAAGGCCTATGATATATGATCGATGAATATTATTATCAATAATCCAATGTATAAAATTTATGCTTTCTTTTCAGTTTTCTTTGGCAATAACACTGCTTGAATATTTGGTAATATACCGCCTTGAGCAATTCTTACAAATTATAACAATTTATTAAATTCTTTTCATCATTACGAATTGCTAATTGAAAATAAACTTGTTTATTTTTAAACTTGTTTACTTAACAAAAGTTACATTGTAACAATACAATACAACAATCAATGTTTTCTATTTGGAGTATTAAAACATACTGATATATTAAATAGAATAGAATAGAATAAGTATATTTTTGCATCAATATTTTACATAACTTGTAGTACAACACATCTTAAAGTATAGTTCCTAGCCTATGCTTTACCTATAATATATCATCTTATTAAATTATATACATCGAGATTATAGAGTCGTTTTAACATCGTTTAGAAATGGGAAAAATTTAATACAAAAACCATTGACATGAAACTTAACCTAGGTTGGATGGATAAGCCATCCCTAAAACTAAACTTAAATAGAAATACGGAAAGAAAAGAAAATATGTACAATTTAGATAACAACAGAATTAGTTGTAATCGAGATCATGTGGCATGCGGAATCTTTTCCCGAAGAGCAGCGTATTCGGGTCAAATTGACCCAGTACGTTGATTTCCGGGAAAGGATTTTCGCGGGAAGATTGGAAAAAGGATTTGGAGGTAGTTTGGATAAATTTACGGATAGTAGGATGTCCAGTTTCAACGTGGAGAGCTTCAGACGGATATCTCAGGAGTTTTTTCGAAATCGTCCGAAGACAACGATTTTGAAATTTTTGCATTTTCGCAAGGTGCGAAGGAGCAACGTTTGACCATATTGGGGCTGCGTACGTGAGTACGGGCCGGATACATGACTTGTAAAGTCGATGTTTTAAACGTTCGTCCAGCTTGCTCTTGGTGTTGAGTAACGGGTATAGTGTAGCTTTTTGGCGGCTTGTGCCCAATTCAACTGCCTTTGAAGAGTTATTCCTAGATACTCGACACTTTGAGATTGCCGGATTTCAGTGTTGAACATCTTCAATTCAAGTGGGTAGGAGGAAAATTTATTCCTTCTAGTAAACAAAACGGACTGAGTCTTCGTGGGATTTATCTTGATTTTCCATAGCTTGAAATAGTTTTCAAGCCTGGATAGATGGGTTTGGAGGCAACTCGAAATAGCTTTCGGTTGCCAAGAAGAGCAATAGATTGCCGTATCGTCGGCGAAGAGGGCTGCTTCAGTAGCAGGATCCTTCGGGATATCGTTGATATAATATAAAAAGAGCCGGGGTCCAAGCAGGGAGCCTTGAGGGACACCAGCTTTGACACGGTATTGGTTCGATTTGCTTTGTTGGATATGAATTTGGGATTTTCTGTTTGATAAATATGAAATCAGGAATTTCAGGATATAGGTTGGTATATCGAGTTTGGATAGTTTATGGATAAGTCCATCGTGCCAAACCGTATCGAAGGCTTTTTCGATGTCCAAGAGGACCATGCCTGTGGATTTATTCCAGTTAAATCCGGTGGCAATGTGGTCAGTGAGTCGGTGAAGCTGACTCACTGTTGAATGGTTTGACCTGAAACCAAACTGTTGGGGGATAAGCTGTCTGTGGATATCTTCATGCGACTGTAGCCGGTTCAAAACTACTTTCTCCATGACTTTGCTGAGAGATGGCAGCAAGCTGATAGGTCGGTAGCTTGAAGGTGACTTAAGTTGCTTCCCCGGCTTCGGAAGCGCTAAAACTTTAGCAGATTTCCAGAGGTCAGGGAAATAACCAAGTCTCAGGCACGCAGTATAGATATAACTGAGCTGCACTACCGTCTTTCGAGGAAGATAGCGGAGCACAACATTAGTTACACCATCATCACCAGGGGCCTTCCTACACTTAAGTTTTCTTAAGATATTTGAAACCTCACGGGGTGACACGCATTCGACATCGATGGGGTTAATGACGGAAGAACGAACATTTTCCAAGGATTCGGACACCAGGCGGGCCGTTTCTTCGTCGTGATATTCGTCGCCATCAGTTAAGCTGTGCGCCTTAGAGAAGGTGTCAGCAAGAAGTTGGGCTTTGTCAGAATCTGAGTAAAGGTACCCATTTTCTGACGAGAGAGGGGGCAGTCTGTTGGAACGTTTACGCAAACATTTTGCAATTTTCCATACATTATTGTCACGAGTGGTCAGAGCCGAAATCCTCTCGTCCCACATTTCATCTCTGGTGCGCGTGACTTTTGCTCGAATATCAGCTGACATTCGCTTCATGGCGTCATGAAGCTCCGGCAGCCTAACTCTTTGCCAAAATTTGCGTAGTTTGTTCCGAGTCCGTATTAGTCGTAGTGTGTCATCATCTAAGTAAAGTCGATAGCCGAAGGTTCTGGCTTTCCTAGGAATAGATTTTTCGGTAGCAACTACGATGTTTCTCGTGAGTTTACTAACCTCCAAGTCTATTTGGTTAACGGATTTGATCTGTGGAGTGATCAAGGTTTCGACGTTGAGATACTCTTTGAAAAGTTTCCAGTCTGCCTTCTCAAAGCTCAACTGGGTTTGCAAAGTTGCAGCGCCACTCATTTCACCCAAAGTGAAACTGATGGGGCAGTGGTCGCTTTGCAGATCCAAGTGAACATCTAGATCCGACATGAGGTCGCAATTCTTTAATAGTGCTAAGTCGATGGTTTGCGGCGGGCGCCGAGCAGCGTCTGGGTAGTAGGTGGGTTCCTCCGGATACGCAACAATGAAGTTACGTTTGAGAGAATGCGCAAAGAGGGCGCTTCCATTGGAATTGTTAGACATACAGTTCCAAGATATGTGACGCGCATTAAAATCACCCATGATCATGACGCGATCATGAGTTCTCATAATACGATCAATATCCACTCCCTGTAAGAGTCTATTAGGAGGGTTATATAAAGACGTAACTTTATAATTACCACAATTGGCCGAGATAAGAATAGAGATGGCTTCAAGGCTGCCGTCTTCGGGAGGCAATAAAGAATGTTTGACGTCGTGTCGAACAAGAAGGGCGACTCCACCGCCATTTCTGGTGGCTCGATCGCGGCGGTAGGTATAGAATCCAGGGATTCTAAATTTCTTATCCGGCTTTAACCATGTTTCGCTGATGGCTGCAACATGGATCTGCTGCTGTTGGAGGAATGAGTGAAGCTCGGGATGTTTGTGCAGGAGACTTTGGGAGTTCCATTGCAAAAATCGGATTTGGGACCTAGAATTTGAAGGATGGAATGCCATTTTCGAATAAATGAGCAGTCATCTGGAAAAACTTGAGAAGTTTTTCGGAATTCGATGTGCAAGATTTCCATGCAACTTCCACGTCGATCCTGAGTTTCAGGAGTTCCATGAAGTCGAGTTCTGGTTTCGGACTTTCGCCCTTCTCCAATGGAGACGGACAGAGTGGAGAGTCTAAGATTGACTCAAAAAATGGGTTGGTTGGAGAAAGTGGGGCAGTGGACAGGATCTCAATTACCTCGTTTTCTGATGGCTTCCTGGTTGTCCACGGGTTCACTTTTGGAGGTGGTGCTGGAACAAACTTCATTCTTGGTGCTGGTGCTGGAGTCATCCGCTGCGCTGGGGGGCCTCTGCTAGGGGCGTTGCCGTCTTTTGCATGACGGAGGGCCGGGAAATCCCTGACCTGGAATGATGGTGGTGGACGGCGTTGCGCCTCGCTCCTGCTACTCGTGATGCCGTTGTTGCCACGTAATTCTTGAGTGCTGGACACTCCATGGAACTGGCCGGATGCGCAGCGCCACAATTGCAGCACTTCGCCGGCTCCGATCGCGGGACTGCGCATTCCCGTGAAGTGTGATTTCCACCGCACTTCACGCAACGCACGATTCCGCGACAGTTCCGTGAACCGTGGCCGTAGAGCTGGCATCGGTAGCACTGAACTGCACCTCGTTTATTTACGTACCTTTCGACGTTCACAGGTACCCCACCGATCCATTTAATCTTGAGGACGCTTTGCGCTTGCGTCCCCTTGGTGAATTGAACCAGACGCGAAACGCGAATGGTTTCCTCACCTGTTCGGCTGAACTTTACGACCTTATTGGGCTCAAGGCCGAAGTTCTTCAAAGCATCAGCCACCATATCGTCTGAATGGTGGCGCATGGTACCATGGATTACGAATTTTGGTTCGTAATCACCCTTGGACCCATAAAAATGGTGAGGCATCTGCAAGGATTCCAATCGTTCCTTGCACTTCGTGTAGTCTTGGTCCGTTTCGCAGTGGACACTAATAGTTTTAGGTCCAAACGTGAACCGGACGCTACTTTTAGCTGCCGCTTTTATTGCTTCATCAACTTTTATGAAGCTGGTGAGGCCCATATGTACAACTATGGGCGATGGTTTTTTAGGCTTCACTTGAGTTGCTGACGCAGCTTGATCGCAAATGTCGATCAAGGTATCAAACCTGTTCGATACGTATCTCGCTGGTTTTTTCGAAGAGGTGCTATCCACCCTCCCTCGTCGTCGTTTCCTGTCATTCTTCACCTCCTGAAAGTCTGCATCCATTGGTTCTGTTGCTGTTGGTGCTGGCATCGATGTTGTTGATGTGGCTGGCGTCGATGGTGATGATGATGATGATGTTGTCGGGGCTGGAGCTGCTTGGCGCATCTTCGGCCTAGGGACCACCGCCTGCTTGGCGGTGGTAGGCATAGCTAAACTTTTCTCCAATCTATAAAACAGAAGAAAAACACATTAGTTGATTAAATATAAAATATATGATATGCCTGGGTTATAAAATAAAAGTATTCAATGACTGTTTGGTTGTACAATCAGGAAATATATTTTATTTTAAATAAAAGAAAAATTTGTTTTAAATCCTCCTACAAAATCCCCAGCAATAAAATCTATTATAAACAGATTCTATTGTCAAAGGTTATTCTATAGAGAACAAAGGACAAAAATTTCTTCCTCCCTACGTTATTTATGAATTCTTAGAACTCAGCATGCATCCAAGATAATAAAGTATTATCAATAGATACAATGAAGTGTAAAAACCCAGAAAAAACGAAAATTTTTAGTTTCCGACAATAGATAAAAATATTGTAAGAATAAAGCAGGTATGTAATCTCAGTTAAAATTTGAGAAAAATTGTTTCGATAGAGCGATGTTCACAGTGTCAACATCTAACATCGAATGATGATATATTAAACTAGAAAATTTTTATTTAAATACTAAATGTCTATCTAATCAAAAAGGAGGCGGTAACCTTGTCAACAAATCAGATCGATATATGCTTCATATGTTATTTTAATTACAATTAAAGTTGTTAAATTTTCCGTTTGTAAGAAAGGTAAGTTTTCGAGAAAATCTTAATAAAATATTTGCTTCTTAATAAGTGATGATATGGGATAAAGGACCGAGCTATTTACAAAGTAAATAGATCCAGACTTCATATAATAGTTGCTCCTTAAAAAGTGATGATATACGAGAAAGGACCGAGCTATTAACAAAGTAAATAGCTCTAGACTTCAAATAATAGCTGTTCCTTAAAAAGTGATGATATCCCATAAAGTTTCGAGCTATTTACAAGCTAAACAGCTCGGTAAACTATTTATTTAAAAAATAAATGAGGGGTAAATTAATTAAGTGTAAGAAAAAATTTGGTTGAAATTTATGTCGTAAGTTTTCCCTTAGTATGTTTTTATTAGCGAATTTCCTGAAAGGAAATAGAGCTATTGGTCCCGTACCGAAGTCAAAATTTCGCAAAAATTTCTTCAAATGTCCATCGATCCTACCTTGTAGATGTCAAAAATCACCATCTGTAAAATTTATATATATATATCTATGGACATATATATATATATATATATATATACATATATATATATATATATATATATATATATATATATGTGTCTGTAATCACTCTAGAGGTCACAGTTTTCATTTTATCGGAATGAGATTTGGTATTTAAAGTGCTTTTGGTATTCAAAAGGTCAAGTTCGTTAATGGGTAAAATCGGACCAGGGGAAAGGGGGTTTTAGAGGGAGGGGGAAACTCAAAATTTGACATATCTCCCTTAATATTCGAAAAATCGAAAATTTTATAAGAAGTAAAGTTGTAGGTATTAAGTTTTACTGTAATTTTGTTTCTTATCATTTTTTCTGTAACCCTAATATTTACAAAAATATTGACGGTTTAAGATTGAAAATTAAATTCCTCAATATCTCTGTACGCATTAGAGTTTGAGCAAAAATGATAAGGTGATGAAATGTAGAAAACATGATTTTCTACAACTTTGTTTCTTACGCATTTTTCGATTGTTCAAATATTAAGAGAGATATTTTAGATTTTGTGTTTTCTTCTATCTTTATGCACCCCTTTTCTATTGACGTATGTCATTAGCGAATTTCCTGAAAGGAAATAGAGCTATTGGTTCCGTACCGAAGTCAAAATTTCGCAAAAATTTCTTCAAATGTCCATCGATCCTACCTAGTAGACGTCAAAAATCACCATCTGTAAAATTTATATATATATATCTATGGACATATATATATATATATATATACATATATATATATATATATATATATATATATATATATATATATATATATGTGTCTGTAATCACTCTAGCGGTCACAGTTTCCATTTTATCGGAATGAAATTTGGTATTTGAGACGCTTTTGGTATTCAAAAGGTCAAGTTCGTTAATGGGTAAAATCGGTCGAGGGGAAAAGGGGGTTTAAAGGGAGAGGGAAACACAAAATTTGACATATCTCCCTTAATATTCGAAAAATCGAAAAATTTATAAGAAGTAAAGTTTTAGGTATTAACTTTTACTGTAGTTTTGTTTCTTATCATTTTTTCTGTTTCACTAATATTTATAGAAATATTGACGGTTTAAGATTGAAAACTTAATTCCTCACTATCTCTGTACACATTAGAGTTTGAGCAAAAATGATAAGGTGATGAATTGTAGCAAACATCATTTTCTACAACTTTATTCCTTACGCATTTTTTGATTGTTCTAATATTAAAAGAGATATTTTGTATTTTGTGTTTTCTTCTTTCTTTATGTCCCCATTTCCCCTTCACGTATGACATTTATTAATAAAATTGGCCTTGCAAATATTAAAATCATATACGACATTTCATTTTGATCAGACTAAAATTGTGACCGCTAGAAAGTGATTTATGTATTTTAAGGAAATTCGCTAAGTTGAAGCAGCTCCTGCGTAACGAATTTTTTATTAATAAAATTGGCCATGCAAATACTAAAATCAGATACGACATTTCATTTTGATCAGACTAACATTGTGACCGCTAGAGAGTAATTTATTTATTCCAAGGAAATTCGCTAAGTTGAAGCAGCTCCTGCGTAACGAATTTTTAAAATTTTATAACGCGGCATGTTTAAAAATATTTGAAATCATCAGAAAAATTAACTTGCCGCGTTATAAAATTTTAATAAAAACATACTGTACAGAATATTGTACAGAATCTCATATATGCAAGGTATACAAGTGTTACACATACAAGTGTTACACATTTAATTGTTTTATTAATAAAAATTCGTTACGCAGGAGCTGCTTCAACTTAGCGAATTTCCTTAGAATAAATCACTCTCTAGTGATCACAATTTTAGTCTGATCAAAATGAAATGTCATATATGATTTTAGCATTTGCAAGTCCAATTTTCTCAATAAATGACATACGTCGAGGCGAATGGGGGGAGGTATCAAAAAAGAAGAAAACACAAAATATAAAATATCTCTCTTAATATTAGAACAATCGAAAAATGTGTAAGGAATAAAGTTGTATAAAATCAAATTTGCTACAATTCATCTTTTTTGATACCTCCCCCCATTCGCTTCGACGTATGTCATTTATTGAGAAAATTGGACTTGCAAATGTCATAATCTTGCTAAAATCATATATGACATTTCATTTTGATCAGACTAAAATTGTGATCACTAGAGAGTGATTTATTCTAAGGAAATTCGCTAAGTTGAAGCAGTTCCTGCGTAACGAATTTTTTTTTATTAATAAAAACACAAAAATTGCAGGACAATTTTTAATGCGTGTTACCTCAGAACTCCGTCATTTATGAATCGATTTTGATATTTTTGTTTTAAAGGGTTTGATTTCCCATTGTCCCCAATATTATACTACAACCATACTATATTGATGTTTTAGCCCTTCAAAAAGCGACCAGAGCCAGTTGACGTAATATAACGCGAAGCGGTCTCCTTTGTAAATGTGAATCTAAAAAGAGTAAAGTATCGCGAAGCGAAAGGAACGCATAGCATACGCGAAGCATATGCGAAGAGTAACAAAACGCTACGCGTTTTGTGCGAAGCCTTTGGCTTCGTATATTTAAGCCTTTCAAAAATTATTGATATCCGACCAAAAACATAAATGTAAGAAAGGGCCGAGTTTTCGGGAAAATCCTTAATGTAATAGTTCCTTCTTAAAAAGTGATGATATGAGAGTAATGACCGAGCTATTTACAAAGTAAATAGCTCTAGACTTCATATAATAGTTGCTTCTTAAAAAGTGATGATATGGAAGAAAGGACCGAGCTATTTACAAAGTAAATAGCTCTAGACTTTATATAATAGTTGCTTGTTAAAAAGTGATGATATGGAAGAAAGGACCGAGCTATTTACAAAGTAAATAGCTCTAGACTTCAGATAATAGTTGCTCTTTGAAAAGTGATGATATCCCATTAAAGAGCCGAGCTATTTACAAAGTAAATAGCTCGGTAAACTATTAACTAAAAAAAATAATGAGGGGTAAATTGATTAAATGTAAGAAAAAATTTGGTTTAAAATTATTTCATAAGTTTTCCCTTAGTATGTTTTTAAAATTTTATAATACGCGGCAAGTTATTTTTTCTGATGATTTCAAATATTTTTAAACTTGCCGCGTTATAAAATTTTAAAAACATACTAAGGGAAAACTTATGAAATAATTTTAAACCAAATTTTTTCTTACATTTAATCAATTTACCCCTCATTATTTTTTTTAGTTAATAGTTTACCGAGCTATTTACTTTGTAAATAGCTCGGCTCTTTAATGGGATATCATCACTTTTCAAAGAGCAACTATTATCTGAAGTCTAGAGCTATTTACTTTGTAAATAGCTCGGTCCTTTCTTCCATATCATCACTTTTTAACAAACAACTATTATATAAAGTCTAGAGCTATTTACTTTGTAAATAGCTCGGTCCTTTCTTCCATATCATCACTTTTTAAGAAGCAACTATTATATGAAGTCTAGAGCTATTTACTTTGTAAATAGCTCGGTCATTACTCTCATATCATCACTTTTTAAGAAGGAACTATTACATTAAGGATTTTCCCGAAAACTCGGCCCTTTCTTACATTTATGTTTTGGTCGGATTAGTTTTAATTAAAATATTGGGTGATTATTATTTAATATGACTCATTAATTCTTGAAACATTAAAAACTTACATACATTCTATAACTTATATCTATGGTACTGAGTTTGGAAACAAATAAAGGTATATCTTCTCCCTCTTCTAATAGTTGTAGCGATTGGGATATTCAAGTTACTTTTTCTGAAAGTAGATACATTTTCCAAAGTATTCAACGTTTAAAAATATTAATTAAAATTAAGTCTCAAGCCTTAAATAAATGATAATGGTTGGGGGGAGGGGATTTTGGTGCACTGCGACCTACAAGAGCTATAGGTCGCAGTGCACCAAATTTGGTGTTTCCCCGTATGGTACCTACGAGGAATGGCCTCGTCTTAAAGCACCTCATATAGCCCTGTTTCTTACAGGAAGTACAGTATATGGATTGGATCAAGGAATGGCAGCTTCCCTCGAATGTATCTGGTAGGCGGTGCTCCAATCCTCGCCAGACCATGCGCTATCTCATTCCCCTCCCTTTCCATATGTCCTGGAAACCAGGAATTTCATCTCTTAATATTTGATATAATAGCTCTCTCAAAATGGCGGAGTCAAAATAAAATGTGAGTAAAGAAATGAAATGCACACAATACAGTACACTATAGCTTAACTGGTAAGAGCACAGTTAAGCTATCATTTTAATTTTTAATTTCAACCTTTAATAATCGTGAAAAATCCAAATAGGGATCTCATTTTGTATCTGTTTTAAAACCTTTCCCACGTTTTACAAGAAGTGTGAAGATTTCTCCCCATATACTACCCTTTAGGGTGCGTATGAAGGCGCGATTTTCGAATTACGTAAATTGTCGATCGTTTTCGATACCTCACATGTTGTGTAGTACAAGTCTACAAGTTAATACAGGTTGAGAAAACAAATTTTTAACTAGCACAATCAATTTTTAGCTTAGAACAAAACTAAAACAAATTTTATGAATTAATTAAACAGAATCAATAAAAGATTATTTAATCAAAATCGTTGTAGGTTATATGGTAATTAATACTGACCTACATTTTATATTAACAATATAATCGATTAAAGTAGTGTGTATATTTAAAAGAAAAATATTTTTCGATTGAATTTTTTTATCCATCTCTCGAAGATGATAATAGAAATCAATAGCTAATTTATAAAGAATGGATAACTTTTTTAATCAATAATATATCTCTTGCAAGGTAGATAGATGTGCCTAATGCAATGCATAAAAAATTAATTAAATATGTACAGAATGTTTCACTTAAAATACTTATCTATATTTGTAAATACTAATTAAAAAAATATAATTAAATACTGATATGAACAAATTAACTCGTCAACCAGGAATCTCGGGCCTCTGGATATCTAGTCCAGCGTGCTTACCGCTACACCAAAGACAACTCTGACGTAAGAGGCAACCCTTTCATATCATTCTTATTTTTATTTTGACAGTATTAATCTAATACTATAATACTAATAAGAATGTAAATAAAGATAAGTATGATATGGAAGGGTTGGCTCTTACGTCAGAGTCGTCTTTGGTATAGCAGTAAGCACGCTGGACTAGATATCCAGAGGCCCGAGGTTCGATTCCTGGTTGACGAGTTAATTTTTACATATCAGTATTTAACTAAAATTCAATGACATTTGTCTATAAATTATACGCTAGTCTTCTAAAATTTGTCTTACGTAACCTAAATGGAATTTGGACAAACATTGTATTGTTGACGCTTAAGTATACACAAATAGATATGTGAATAAAAAAATATATTTTATATCTTAAGGTTCGTTTAAACTACGAAACTACGACACCGTACACTCAGTGCATACACCGAGTGTATACACCGAGTGTCTATGTGTACACATTAGTGTCTCTAGTCGTGACATGTATTGCGACACTATAATTAGTATCGAATCAGCGGCTGTGTAAACACCTTGTGTCTGAGTGTCCAAGTGTCTGGATAGGACATTTTTTCATTCACTTCATACATTCCATATACATATGTAGTAATAAATATAACCTTTACATCGTTGTTTAATTACAATATAAGTAGCAACAAGTTCTTTTGTGTGTGAACAGCTCGGACAACTAGTTCCGTACATTTGTGTCGCAACTAATGCCATAGTCTAAACGAAGCATTAGAATGGTATGCAATAATAGTATGCATATTATAGTATGAATAGTATTTTGAACACCGGACTCTTTGTTACCTAAACGAATAATGTAGCACTTCAGTCCTAGATTATTGTCGTTAATGAATAATATATTATCGAATCATTACCTTTTCACATAAAATATATACTTTATATCATCCAGTGTTTCAAATTATTAGCATATTTTTATTTGTGTACATAATATTATTTATTGGGTTCATCGTGTATAAAAACCATGTGTTACCCTGCTATTTTCTATTTGATATTGACTAAATTTTAGTAATATTGGAGATTGTTATTTATGAGAATAAAAGTTAAATACAAAAACTAAAGCATACGTTGTCATGATTTACTAAACTGCATACGCTAGTTGCAGAAATTTACTTTATTATTACCTATATATATATATATATATACATATATATATATATATATATATATATATATATATATATATATATATATATATGTATATATATATTAATATATATATATATATATTAATAAATAAATATATATATATATATATATATATATATATATATATATATATATATACGTATATATATATATATATATATATATATACCAGGGTATATTAAGTTTTGTTCCGGCTTTTTAGTTACGGTTGAAAATATAGATCACAGAATAACAATTTAGATAACTCAAATTCGAAGAGAGATAAAAAGACAGACAGTGTGTCCGCCAAGAGTTTCACCCTTGGTGTCCGCCAAGGGTGATACTTCGAAACCGTACCAGATAGAAAATAACATTAAGATAGTTGTCGTGATACAATATTGTCAAAAATATGTGGAGCGTATAGTAACAGTGGGGGACCGTATAGCATAATAAGCCATAATTTTTGTCCAAAACTGCACCGGTAGACATGTTACATATACGATACTTATCTATACGTATATGCAAATACTATACCGACCGTTTAGTTTACATCTTCGTATAGTAGATCTCCCACGAGTATGAGAGAGTACATATGTATTGATTGACTAAACTGTCGGCGTATGGACAAGAACGAAGTAACCGGCTGTGCTTGAGAAGGTTTTCTGCAGTTTCCTTCACAAACTCCAGATGAATATCGGCATAGTTCCTATCATAGTCGGCTGCAGCCGCATATCCTACCAATTCCTAGTCTACTCACAAATTGCTTCCACTCCACTCACATTATCACATCCTAAGACATCACAATGGACCTTATGGTCGAAGTGTAGCCCGTCCAGGGCAGCCTTTACAATCTACCTCTACCTCTACATATGTATACATTAAGCAATGTGTATGAGAAGGAGGTCTTATAGGTTTGTTACTTACATACTTAAAGTTAAACTGTTGTGTGTTGTCATGTCTATTAATTTGTATATGTGTTACAGTTTGTTCTGTTGTTCAAACATAACACAACAGTAACACAATACACATAGCACAACAATAACAAACCTAACCTATAAGACCTCCTTCTCATACACATTGCTTAATGTATACATATGTAGTCTCTCATACTCGTGAGAGATTTACTATACGAAGATGTAAACTAAACGGACTATATATTTATTTATACACTTATATTTATTTATAAAATGCTTCACTTTGCGTTGTTATAACTAAAAAATGAGACGATCAATAATTCTCCTTTTTTTTAAATACGTAGAACAAATCCAAATAATTTATAGCTATTTTTTAAAAAGATTCACGTCGTTTATTTGTTTAATATAAAAAACTGGTAGAAATACTGCTTAAAATGGGTAATTCCATTGCTCGCCGTGTTAATTAGTCGGACTTCAAATAAGTTTTTCTCGAGTTTGAGACGGTCAATGGATTTTAAATTTTCAGTGTGAGTGAATAATAATGCGGTTTAAAAATTTGGAACATTCTATAATTATGTCCATTACCTTAAAGACAACTACCTTACAGACCAAAAATGTTCGTCTATTAAAAATAAACAGTTTTGTTTGAAGCTTTTTTCATTAACACAGTATATTTCAGGAATTTGAGCAATAGGGAGGAATATGCATGAAAATTTTTTTTCACATTTATTTTCAGAATATGAAAATACTGTTAATACTGTAATAATATTTAAAAACGAAATTAAAATCCGACAAATATCAAGGAAGCTATAAGCATTTAAAGATTATTATCTGTCTTTTTCTTGCAAAAATACTAAAAACGGAGTTTTACGTGTATTTTAAATGGTGAAAGTGTAATATGACGTCACATAACATATCAAGAGGGCTATCACCCTCTTTGTCTAATCGGGAATTTCAATCATTCATATCTCGCTTATTTTTAAAGTTATTTAAAAAGTAATTTTACCTTGATATTTGTCAAGTAAACATGCTTCAATTCAAGTGAAAAAAAATTTTCATGCATATTCCCTATTAACTCAGTTCGTTGTTATTTTCACTTCGAATATAAACAGATGCAAGAATTATAAAATTTATTGTTGCTAGATACGCCTAAAATGTTATTAAACTAATAACTTCAAACAAATTCCAAGAAGCAGCCTGTATACATTTTGTTATTAATTCTAATAACCTTTCATTTTTTTCATAAATCTACAAGGTGGGCGAAAAGTAATAACATAATGTGAATAGGTCATAATTTTTGTAATTGAAATCTAATGACCACTGTGCTTTGACTTTTATGTTGCAAATAGATAGAGAATTAGCTGACTAAAGTAGGATGGACATTTAGAGTAAATCTAAATCTCTATTCACATTATGACATTACTTTTGGCCCATCTTGTACATTAAAAAATATTTATACTATTTTTTTATACTATTTTTGTAATAGCAATTTAATTTAAAAAAAGTTTAAATTGAATGAAATTAAATTCAGTCATCAGAATAGTAAAAAATAAATTAATCACTGGATAAAAAATGCATAATATTTTATAAATGTTGGTCACATCCCTTCTCTCGTCTTTCTACAAAAAAATTTTACAGATCGTTTTTTGGAATAATCCCCAAACGGTAGCCAAATGAAATACGAAGGTTTGCTAAATAACTAATACGTTATTTCTATTTGTGTAAGGATAATGTGCGCAATTTGTCGTGTTTTTTTTTCATTTGTTAACATTATCAACATTTTCTATTAGCTTGAAATCGTTTCAGGCGTTACGAGCTTTTCAATATTTATTACAGATATAAAGTATCATTAGCTTTAACAATGTTTCAGCCCCTATATTGAACACATAATGTGGTAAACTTCATAAAATTTAACGTTATTCGTATATTGAATAACTTCAATCATAGAATGTAGTATATTCAACAAATATTTCTATAGGTATAATATTTAGTGAAGGTTATTTATGAAGGTTTTTATTTTATAAAGAAAAATAAATTACAGATTTTAATTTGAGTTTTAATTGGTTAACCTTCTTCTAAGTCTATATCTCGAACTATTCGAACATATATTCAGACTTTTGACACTAATATTTCGAAAAAACATTTCAGAAAAAAATGAAAGAAAACATAAACAATATCATTATATGAATACTATTAATGTTGCTAAAATAATTCTTTTTATTCCCCTTAGTTTGTACAAAGTGGCGCATAAGTTATGTTATGATTTATTTAATGAATAACGTGTTTCTTTCTGATTTTATTTAACGTTGGCATTTATTAAAATTAAGATTACAGTTTAGAAATATGTTTACATATTGTTTTGAAGATAATATCTTTCAAATGGTTGGAAATCCACCCATCTTGTTGGAACTACAATTCTGGATTGTTCTTTACCTCTGGCCTTAAAAAATTTGCAATCATTGCCCGGTATAGAAAGCCAACCATATTAACCGCAACTTGTTCATCGTTTTCGAAAAAATATGGTCCAATGATCCTTTCTGAAGTTATTCCACACCATAATGTGCATCTAAGTGGGTGCATTTGATCTTCAACAATTATTCTTGGATTTTGGGTGCCCCATATTCTGTAATTTTGTTTTTTCACATGAGCATTGAGGTGGAAATTGGCCTCATCGCTCATTATGAGTTTGTGAATAAACTCGTTGTTTTCTAGGCACAATTCTTGAAAACGGCGGCTATATTGAATGCGTATTTGTGCATCATTTGGTTGTAACTCGTGAATCTTATATGGAAAAAGGTGTAACGTATGTAAAATTCTTTACAAAGTCTGCCTAGACATTACCAACTGCTGAGAACGTCGCCTGGTGGAAGTTTCAGGTAAATTGTTGGAGCGCTAGATGTATTTCGAACATGAAAGAAATTTCAATATGATCTTTGTATCTGAATAATCGAATGCTGACTTTCAAAATAAAATTGAACAGCTTTGTTTCTTTGTTCTGTGCTGAGTATTTCCATCATAAATTTTTGAAAAAAATTAAATTAAAGTTAATTCTGAAAAAAAAAAGGAAAAAATACGTAAACAAAAATTTATTCACTAATTAAGTCGTAACGTTACTAGGCGCCACCGGTTATAACTTTTTGAAATTCTTAAATAACAGTATATTTGATGCGAGAGGTTTTCCTGATGATAATTTCATAATATCATCCTGTTTCATATATAAATGAAAATAATAAGTAAAGTAAGAATCTGTATCAAGGACTTTATAAATTTCTAAATTGTGTCATTCATTCAAGAATTTCAATAATTCATCCAACCATTATATCTACATATGATTTATGTAATTAAAATGTAACCAATTAGAAAATTGTTTACATATGTATAAAGTTCTAAGAAGTAGTTTTATTAATTTAAGAAGAATTAGATTTTTTCTAATTAACAATATTATTATTATAACAGTTGTTATATAAATACATGTAATATTACAACACTACTTAACACTGTTCAACTGGTTCAATTTGATGGCTATTACATGAACATTGTACTTTCAAAATAACGCCGCTTTTACTGTCAAAAGTCCTATGAGCCATAGGACCAAAGTAGCACTCCTTTATCAAAATTTATGAGTTAATTAGTTCCTTTAGCATTCGGTTTTTGAGAAAATGTTTTGAATAAAATTTGTTAGAATATTTATAATCAAAAACTTTTACCTGAAGCAGTTTTTCGAAAACCGGATGAAGATGACACTAATCAGTTATAAAATTTTGAAAAATGAGCGCTATTTTTGTAACCATGTGCACCACGAAGTTGTACTATGGTGCTTGATAATCATAACTAGGGCAGTTAAAATATTATTCAGTTTCAAACCACTAAGGAATGTTTTTACTTCGATACTTCAAAACTGATTAGATGAAATTACGCTTTTTACCGAACATCTTTTTAATGAAATTACGCTTATTAATTGAATTGGCTATCTCGAATTGTTTATTATAGAGAGAAATTTTTGGGTATTTCAAGAGCCCCTCCCCCCTAACCATGGAATGAGAACGGAGCATATGTTTATTTTACAATAACGTAAATAAAGTGAATATAAGGTCGCTTAACAAGGCCCGGCACTAATAAAGTCCAGTCATGAAAAAACGTTATTGTAATTAATTCGAATTAATTCGAAATATCTTTAGTCGAATGCGTTTTCGGTTAGATAGCCGAAGTTCGTGTTTATCAGTGATGTGTCAATAAGACACTGTTTATAATTATAATTATAATTATTATTATTATTATTATTTATAATTTTTAATTCATCACTTTTTTGAAATTTTTGGTGAAAAAAGTTTTTTTTTTTTTTTACTCTCTTAATATTTAAGCTTTTCCTCATAGAATGCAAGCCGATTTTTATTGATTTATTTCTTCATTTGTTTTTTAACGACATTTTTGCCATCGCTTGTTACTGCCTGTACTAAGGCCCACTTGACTGTATCCAAAGAAGGCCTGGGCCTTATTAAGAGTATTATAAGTTTAATACTTTTTATTTATTTTTAGTTTTAAGGTAGTTCCTTCACTGTTTTATATAAAATGAACAAAAAACCGGTTTGGTTTTATTATAGAACAAATACATATATACACATACACAGCACATAGAAATATTCACTATTTATATATACAAATTAATGTAATTAAATAATTTTAAACTTTTATATTTCGAAAAACAAACGATAAAACGTGATTTAAAAAAAATTATAATTAGTAAATAATTGTCTTTACTATCCTAGTATTTTTTTTAATGCAACATATAATAGTTGGGCTGGCATGAAGTTTTACATGCTTCTAATGAGAGAGAGTGAGTTCTAAACGCTCAAAAATTCTGAAACTTCGGGATTTATTAGAAAACGTTATTTTTAGCCTGTGAAAAAAAATTAGCAAAATCTGTCGAAAAGTGGTTTCATGCTGGGAACATCCTTAATGCAGTTTCTATTTTCAATAGATCTAACAAGGCGCAGCCCTTTTTCAAATGAATTATCTATGTTTACTAAATTTCTATTTATTTTTATTTATCACGCAATTTTACGTTTATATCGTCATTTTGCAAAAAGTGGGCCTTATTAGGCACCTGACATGAAACAAAGGTAAAATATTATATTGAAGAAATGATGCTATCTCAAAAATAAATTAATAAAATTATCATGCATACATAAAAAATGGCTTAAACTTATGTTCAATAATATATTCATTTTAGTTACAGGCAAAAATTACAAGATATATTTCAAACAAGTATATTTGCTCTTCGGTTACTTAATCTTTGTCAGACTTTAATTGGTTAAATTATTAGTTTGCAAAGTTATGTTTTACGGGATGTACCAAAATAAAGTTTACAATCAGTATTTCCTTATCGCCCATTCACGAACTGGAAATCTCTTTTTAGCTTTTAAATACACTAACATTTATGAGTTTTGACAGGCGGCCAGGCAAGCATACTCCTCCCTCCAATGGAGTAATTAGAATATTGAAAGATTCTATGCATCAAACAAAATTTTTTATGATTAATATGATTCATAGTTTTTCTATACATATAACCATCCAAGTAGCAGAGCGGTCGGTCTAAGGCGTTATGTCTACTTGGAACTGGAAGGTTATGGGTTCGAATCCCGACATCAGCAGTTTTTTCGATTATTAAGAGAAAAAAGTGGCAGTTAATTGACTAAACTGTCGGCGTATGGGCAAGAACAAGTAACCGGCTATGCTTGTGAAGGTTTCCTGCAGTTTCCTACACAAACTCCAGATGAATCGACATAGTCCCTATCAGAGTTGGCTGCAGCCGCACATCGTACCAGTTCCTAGTCTACACACAAAAATTCCTTCCACTCCACTCACATCCTCACATCTTTAGGCATCACAATGGAGCTTACGGTCGAGGTGTAGCCCGCCCAGGGCAGCCGCTACAATGTATCTATCTATCTGTCTTCTATACATACAGGATGTTACAATTGTTTCTAGTATTTCGATATGCTCAAAGTCACAAAAACCCATAACTCTGATGTTAACTACATTATTTTGAAGTTATTTTTTTTTTATAAAATAGCATCTATTTATATCCATTGTTGGTATGGTTGTCTTTCGGTTATATTATACCAACGGATGTGACTACCGTTTACATAATTTGACATTTAAGTAGTATGTGTGCACATGGCTAACATTCTTTGACATCAAATGCTTGATATGAAAATACATACACATCTACGATGGGAATCGAAGCCAAATCCTTTGGCATTCTTGACTAATGCTTCACGGCTTAGCTACCTGTGATGTTATGGTAGTGGATTGCATATGATCTTTCACTATCTGTTGATACTGATGTGTTATTAATTATTGTTTAATTATTATTTACATATTTTTAAATTGTTTTTTTTTTAAACTAGCGTCTATTTATTTTTATATTGAATTGAGGTTGTTGTCTTGATAGAATGTTGTCAAAAAGTTATGGAGCGTATGCGTATAGTAAGAGTGAAGAAACTTATAGCATAATAAGCCATTATTTTTGTCCAAGACTGTAGCGGTAGATACGTTACACATACGATGCTTGTCTATACGCATATACAAATACTACCTAATAATTTTATAAGTTGCAATCCGGCAACGTCGCTTATTCCGCCAGTTGATATACTGTTTGTTTATATACATGTACTCGAATAGTACAACGTAGAGTGACGTACAGTATTGTCAAATTATATCTATTCAGCATGATGACACGTATATTTATTTATAAAATGCTTCACTTTGCGTTGTTATAACTAAATGTAGAGACGGTCAATAATTTTGGTTTTTTTTAAACACGCAGAACAAATCCAATAATTTATGCCATGTTTAATTATATCGAACTTCCATTAAGTTTTTCTCGAGTTTGAGACGGTTAAGCGATTTCAAATTTTGAGTGTATAATAATACCCTTAATAAGTGTGCCAAAATTTGGAACATTCTATAATTATGCCTATTAAAACAACAACTACTTTAAATACAATAACTTTGGGTCTTGATGCGAAAGTTTTTTTAAACTGTTATCAGAACCATAATATTAATTTTTGAAAAAATTTTATGTTTAATTCTTTTCTATAGAATGTTTTACGAGACATTTGGTTAAATAAATCTTTTTTATGTATTAAATATATTTAATCAAGTAATTGTCAAATCAATTTCCAACTACAGATATACTTAATAATGCGTAAATCGACTGAAAATAAAAACTTTTAATACTCTTATTTACTAATCCGTTTATTGAGAATCATCGACATTCCAAACACTGATGATATAATAATATTTATTCACTGTTTGAAATGCTTGTGTGTGTAGATGTGGTTTTGTATTAGGGTGGACCTTCGCTTTAGGGTATTTATCGAAAGTTAAAATTTTGCTGCCTCCATCCCCCAATCTTTCTTGAATCAACAAAAAAGCGATATCTGCAAAATTTTTGCCCAATCAGAAAACTGTGGGGTGACTATCATAGACCATGAAGTTTTGGAATTTTCGCTCAGAAAGAGAGTTTTTAATAATTCGATGAGAGTCACCTCGCATTTGCCTGATTGAGCTAAAATTTTGCACATATCACTTTTTTGTTGTTTAAGAAAAGGTTAGGGAGCAGCAAAATTTCAACATCCGGAAAAAACCGTTCAGCTACAAAAATTCCAAAGTTTTATGGTGGATGAGAGTCGCCTGGCAGTTGTCCGATTGTGCTTAAAATTTGCAAATACCCCTTTTTTTGTTGTTTCAAATAAGATAGGGGAGGTGGGAGAAAAATTTTTAGAGAGTTAAAAATAAGGACCACCCTAGTATACATATATACAAACGTGGATTGAATTTCATAAAGTCATCATGTGGTATACATAAATTAACTATAAGAACATCTTTCTATTTTCTAAACATGCATGAATAAAAAAAAAACAATTTGAAAACATTTAAAATAAGAAGGGTTGATCTAGTTTTTGATTTACACTTGAGTAATAGAGTTACCTGTCAGTTAACTCTATAACTGACATGAAATATTTATTTTTTTACACAGCTCAAATAAACAAAAATATTATATTTATTTTTTGTTTTTAACTAATTATCTTATTGTTAATTATAAAATGCTTCCCAATAGTTAATGCCTGAAATCATGTTTATATTAATATAAAAGTTTAAAAAAATACGTGAATATATAAAAGCTAAAGAAGTTAGCTATTTAAAAACATTGTACAAGGTGTCTTAAAAGTCATCACCTCATTTGTTTTGATTATAACTTCTAAACTAATCTTTTTTCTTTTCTTTCGTTTTCAGATAATTAAGGATTAACTAAAAAAATTGTTTAATTGAACTGCAATAGTCTTGATATATGTAAGAAATAACAATTCAATTATTGCTGCGCCACGTGAATATCGGCGACAATTTGCGGAACATAATCCCCCTTCACTACAGTAAATTATCTGACGTTGTCTCCCTTCTGCGAATCGAGCTGCCAATCACCGAATTGGTAAAGGGTAATTTTGCCTAACAAATTGTTCCAATTTGTTGCCATAATTGAATTCGAATGTACAAAATAGTTGAGTTATTTCGTGCATATATCAAAACTATAGTACATTGTTGTGAAGTATAATTGTTTATTTAAAAAAATTTTTGAGTTGAACTTCAATTATCTAAAAACAAAACGATTAGTTTAGAAGTTATCAAATGAGGTGATGATTTTTGAGAATACCCTATATATACTGAGTGTGTAAAATGTATACCGTCTGTTTAGTTTACATCTTCGTATAATAGATCTCCCACGAGTATGAGAGAGTACATATGTATACATTAAGCAATGTGTATGAGAAGGAGGTCTTATAGGTTTGAGTGGTTGATGACCACTCGAACAGTTATGAAAAATATGCTTGTTTATGAAACCTATAAGACTTCCTTCTCATACACATTGCTTAATGTATACATAAGTACTCTCTCATACTCGTGGGAGATCTACTATACGAAGATGTAAACTAAACATAGTGTATTTTACTGTTTATATGCGCAAAGATGTATAAAAGTATGACTGATTCATATATACCAAGGTCCTATATACATAAGTAGTAAGCAAAATCGTCTGTAATATACAGTAATTGTAGTTGCTTGAATTGAAATAGGTACCAAACCGTTCAGTTTATGAAGTTTCAAACAAATTTTTTTGCGGTTTAAAGCTGCCTTATATAATATATTAATTTTTAATAATTTTTACGTCACATTCTAAAATTATTGACCATTGTATAATTTTAATATAAATAATAAATATTTGTTAATATTCTCATTTAAATCATATGAATATGGTTGTTTATCAAACCTATAAGACCTCCTTCTCATACACATAGCTTAATGTATACATATGTACTCTCTCATACTCGTGGGAGATCTACTATACGAAGATGTAAACTAAACATAGTGCATATGTTGCGGTTATTTATACTAATTGGTTTTTTTATTGAAGTAAGAAGTCCAAAAAAACTAAAAGAATTTACATTTGAGTTTCTACAAATTATGATTAATTGGGTTCGAAATGTTTTTGGTAATTTTTCTTTAGTATTCCGTGCCAAAATTGATAAAACGGAGGTAATACCCAAGGAGTCACTCTTGATTAGTTTCAGGGGATAAATTGGGTTATTGCAAAATAATTTATTTCAAGGAAATCATGTAATCTATCAAATGATAGCCTATTGAAGAAAACTCAGCTATATATATGGTGTATTCTTTTACATACTTTTTTCGGAAAAACGCCTAAAAATGACTACTCCTCTACTATACGACCAACAGGATCAGAAAATTAAACAAAAATTATCAGATTGAAATATTAAAGCGCGATCAATTGTTATAAATTGCTTTTTAATGCGCAATTTTAAATTTTTATATTCTATACAAAACACTAGCGCATTGCAAGTTGCCTATTTCAGAAAAGATTCATCTTGAAACACTGAACATTAATAATTAGTTAAACACGAATTGTGAAAGTGTAGCTTGTACTAAACCGATTTTTTTTATAGTTTTCCTAATTATTAACCATTAGTGATAGCCGTAGCATATACAGATATGAACTTATTTTAAAATTAAAATTTCATCTTAAGTAATTTAAAATGATATTGTTGCCTGGTAAGTACTAACAATAAACATAATACATAATTATAATAATGTTTTATGTATAACATTTTTTGTATGTGCACAAATCAAACTTAATTTAAATCTGTTATTAACCTCGCACGCGACCATTTATATTCATATTCCAACAAAAACAAAAATATGAAAGGGGCCAAGTTTTCATATAAAAATTAGCGATATAACAGCAAAAACAATAATGTTTGCCTTCAAAAGTACTGAAATCAATGTAAGGTCCAAGTCTCAGTTCGTCTCAAGTGAGTGAGTCTCAGTTCTCCTCAGTTAGGTCTCAGATGAGCCTCAGTTCGATCACACAGCTAATAATAATTGGCAATGTTTAAACAGAATATATGAAAAAATCTATGAATTTTATGAAAAAAGTGTCATACAAAAGTTGTTTTTAGAAAATGGAATTCTTACTTTCAAGTTTTCTTCTATCTCTTACCATTTTAGAGGCAGAAATTTTCGCCCCACCTGGTGTACGGCAATTTCCGATTTTCTGACTTGTCTGAGTTCAGCCTAATCAAAAATCAACTTTCTAGGACAACTGGAAGTATCCTAGAGTTTTATGATTATGATGAGTCAGTTACGTAAATGCCCTTTGTTTGGTTAGATATCTTGGAAACTATTAAAGTTAAAATATAATGCGTACCTTCAAATGGTGGTACTCACGCTAAATTCATAGCTTTACAGCTTTTTTGGTTTTTGAAATACAGATGTTTTAAATTCGTTTTTATTCCTTTCTGTAAAATATAGTACGGTTAACGTCTATGCTTAAACTTTCCCCATGCACTACCATGCTATGTGATTAATATTATTATATACCAATACGAACACTTTTGTATAAATAGTCAAAAGCCGAGTTTGGCTTAAAAAAACGAAACATTAACCAAGTTACTTAATCAAAAATGATTACTCGAAAGTTTTTGAGATAAATATTTTTGAAAATTTGACGTAACTGGTTTGTGCAATGTTGTAAAACTTTGTTTACTGGCGATTAGGAGTAGGAATGATCAGCAAAAATTGGAATTTTGTGTATATAACTTTGTAAAGTTTTCCAATACTGTGGAAGGAACTTTTTAATGGGAAAGCTTAAAGAGAAAATCTTTAAACATAGTTAATAACATATAGGTATGTGCTTTATTCATATCTGAACTTTCATTCATGGAAAAAACTGAATATGTATGACGCACTTCAGAACGGCGTTACCCAAAGTAAAAATCATATTTTTTGTAAATAAGATTTGAAAATTGGAAGATCCTAAGAATTTCTAATACTTGAGAACGTTTTTGCTTAAGTAAAGAACTTCTTTAAATGTATTTGTTCATTATTTAATTTTTAGTTTAACATAATATTACGTGTAAATTTTTAGTTATTTTTTTAATATTTTGAATTAAAATCAAGAATTTTTCAAAAAATAACATACTGTTTTACGTTTTTACCAAAAACGAAAAAACAAAAAGTAAAATTTTTTGGATCGGATCCCCAACAGCCCACAAACTTTGCTCAGATTTTCATAAAAATCAGATGTTTAGAACAAAACCAAAGAAACTAAAACAATAAAAACTCGTTTATCTGAAAACTTTCCAAACAGGAGGAGGGTTAACCAAATATCAAAATAAGTTTGATTTTAATTAAAAGTTCTTGATTTTAATTATATATATATATGGACATATATATATATATATATATATATATATATATATATATATATATATATATATATATATATATATATATATATATATATATATACATATATATATATATACATATATATAAGATTGAAAATTAAATTCCTCAATATCTCTGCATTAGAGTTTGAGCATAAATGATAAGGTGATGAATTGTAGCAAACCTGATTTTCTACAACTTTGTTTCTTACGCATTTTTCGATTGTTCTAATATTAAGAGAGATATTTTATATTTTGTGTTTTCTTCTATCTTTTTGCCCCCCTTTCCCCTTGACGTATTTCGCAAATACTAAAATCTGATACGACATTTTATTTTGATCAGACTAACATTGTGACCGCTAGAGAGTAATTTATGTATTCCAAGGAAATTCGCTAAGTTGAAGCAGCTCCTGCGTAACGAATTTTTCTGAGTGATTTCATTTTTCATCCTCATCTCTGCTAGCACTTTAAAATAATTTCATCTTATGCACATATCACATTTCGTAAAACCAATAACAAATTTGCATCTAAATCATAAGATGGTTTTCGCGAAAACAGATTGACATTAAGGTCACTAACAACGACACTACTAGTACCGTTTAATTTAAAATTTAATATTAATTTGCTCTATGTAACAAACTAAAAAGTAATTTGTCTTAAATCGGATCTTCACTATTGAAAAATTTCATTACATTATGTTATTTAAAGACCTATGAATGAATCAGATTTGTATTATAAATGCACACATAATATGAATAAATAGTTTAAAACGAGTATGTTTTGTTTCGTGTTTAAAAATAACATACATTATAATTTTTAGTCAGACGTTGAATGAGTGTCTGACAAAGGGAAACGAAACTGTCTTCTTAAATTGACTAAAACTAATGCCCTTCACGCAATAAAAATAACTTCTAACTAACAAACAGATATCTGTTAAAATATTGCTATGCATCATCACTCCATCATTGTCGGATGTAGCTTAAATAGAGTTTATAATAGTCTAGAATGATTAGCCATTACGGTTCCTAAAATTTGGTTTGATGCTTGAAGTTGAAGTCCTGTTAATAACCTGTTAACAACATTCTTTGAGATCAAATGCTTGAGATGAAAAATCAAAAATCGGGAATCGTACCTATGACCTCTGGCCTTCTAGACCAATACTCTGCGGCTGAGCTATCTGAGATGTTATGGTAGTAGATGTATTATTAATTTGTTTTTTTACTATTTACATATTTATTTATTGTTCTTTGTAAACAAGCGTCTTTTTATATCCATTGTTAGTATTGTTGCCTTTCGGTTATATGATACCAACGGAAGTGACTAAGGTTTACTCAATTTGACATTTAAGTTATGTGTCGGAACATTGATAATATTCTTGGACATAAATTTTGAATATCAAGAATTTGATACCAAAAAATGTTATCATCGTTCAGACACATTTCTTAAATTTCAAAATAAGTAAACGGTAGTCACTTCCGTTGGTATAATGTAACAGAAAGGCATCCATACTAACATTGGATAAATAAACGCTAGTTTACAAAAAACAATCACCTGTTAACTTTTTATAATTAGAAGACTTTTTTAAAGAAGATTTTGGTAGCGGAAACATTTTTACGTAAAAATTATAATCAAGTAACCAAGTTTATCAAGTAACTCTTTCGATACGTCTTGAATACGTCTTGCTTGACTCCATTGAAATCATAGAACTGGAGTTTCAATGCATAAAGTGAGGAGTTTGTGGCATTTGCACGATGATAAAGGGACCTGTATTGGCATTCCTAATATAAGAGGCTAGGAAATAGGCCACGCCCAAATTTTTGTTTTTACGACTTTGCTGTAATTCCATAATATTCGATTATCGGAGCGTATCACCAAGCAAAATATTTATCATATTAATTTTTCTGTTCTTTTTAAATTGAAAATAATGTATTCTAAGTGTAAGTTAAGAATTGAATAAAGTAATTGACCTTAAAGTTCTATAGATTTAGTGGAATCGAGTAACCGTATGCACGGGATTGAAGCCAATAAATTTCCTCCATGTACTGTTTGAGCTACACTTATGTCTTAAGTAATACCCAAAGAAAAATATTATTATGGCTTTATATAAAGATAAAATATACGTCAAATTGTTAGCTGTTATACTTCAAATCATTACATCTCCACTTGTTACATTCTGTACCACATGTATGTATTGTTGTTATTTTTTAATAGAGTACACATGAATCTCGTTTGTTAGAAGGTACAATTGATCAAAAGTTTCAAGTTGCTTGTATGTTAGTATATGAAAAGTTATTGGCGGGTACTGTTTGTTATTGAATTGTTTCAGTTGTATATCAATAATAATAGTTAAATAGTAGTAGTGTTTGTTGTTGTTGTTATTCGTTGCTCTTATTGTATTGTTGAATTGTTGTTTGTGCTATTTGATATTAAATTTTAGTGTTTTATATAAAACTAGGTAGTAAAAACAAAATGATTGATTGACAGTTACATTAAAATTTTGTGACAGTATTGTAATCTTTTTTATCAACTGAATATGCAATTTAATATTCTATATTATACCTACAGTTTTTAATACTTTTCAAACATAGAATTTGGATGATTTTGTTGTTAAATAACTATGCAATTTTCGCAAAGCATTGCAATGTTATGATACTTCTGGATATAAATCTGAAATCTACTTGGAGTTTTGTAGTTTATTGTAAAATACATTTGAGCAAAGCATATAATGCTCCACAAACAAAGTGGCACTCTTTGAAAAATTCATTTAAATTATTTCCTTTGAGATAATTTTACATTTCTACATCACTATATTTTTATGAATTTGTATATGTTGTTATTGATAAGGGTATAGAATTGCAGTTAGCATAAATTTTTAATTTAAAAAAACATTTGATGTATCGGTTTTTAAAAGCAAGTAAACTTACAATAGCGGATATTACCTCTTCTTGCTCTAATGACTACCTCAAGTCTTCTAGCCATACTTTTAATAAAGTCCGCTGCGACAGCTTACGTGATTTCTTCCCGTAGACATTATTATTTCAAATTACGATTTGTTAGCGAATTTCCTGAAAGGAAATAGAGCTATTGGTCCCATACCGAAGTCAAAATTTCGCAAAAATTTCTTCAAATGTCCATCGATCCTACCTAGTAGATGTCAAAAATCACCATCTGTAAAATTTAAATATATATATATATATATATATATACATATATATATATATATATATATATATAATCACTCTAGTTTTCATTTTATCAGAATGAAATTTGGTATTTGATGTGCTTATTGTATTCAAAAGATCTAGTTTGTTAATGGGTAAAATCGGACAAGGGGAAAGGGGGGTTTAAAGGGAAAGGTAAACACAAAATTTGACATATCTCCCTTAATATTCAAAAAATCGAAAAATTTATAGGAGTAAAGTTTTATGTATTAAATTTTGCTGTAGTTTTGTTTCTTATCATTTTTTCTGTTACACTAATATTTACAGAAATATTGACGGTTTAAGATTGAAAATTAAATTCCTCACTATCTCTGTACACATTAGAGTTTGAGCAAAAATGATAAGATGATGAATTGTAGCAAACATGATTTTCTACAACTTTATTCCCTATGCATTTTTTGATTGTTTTAATATTAAAAGAGATATTTTGTATTTTGTGTTTTCTTCTTTCTTTATTCCCCCATTTCCATTTCACGTATGACATTTATTAATAAAATTGGCCTTGCAAATACTAAAATCATATACGACATTTCATTTTGATCCGACTAAAATTTTGACTGCTAGAAAGTGATTTATGTCATTTAAAATGAAATGGTCATTCCTGCACTAAAACTATTCGGAGCTATTGTAAGTATTCATCTTCTTATAAATCTGACAATTTCATCCCAGAAATGATCTATTGGATTTCTCACTGGGTTATGTGCTGTTCATCCAAAATCTGAATTTCGATTGATTTATTTTAATGAACACTCTTCGGAATCGTTTTTCTACTGCTTCCGAGAATGCTCTTATAAGATAGATCCCAAGTTTGGACCGGTTAGAAATAATAATGATCGGAGGAAAAATAGGTATTCATAGAAAGTTGTAACCATCCCATTTCGTTAAATGTTCAAACATAAATCTGGAATTTTGAAATTCAGAAGCTCTACTTGTTTAAATTTGGCCATCTCGCATTGGTCTTTCCATACCCCTTTTAAACATTTGCGACTAACCGGCTGTTGAGAAAATTTATATTACCATTTGTTTTTCAAATAACGTTCTCATTATTTTAAGAAAACTGAACTGAAAAATAGATAAAATTCAAAAAACCTCAAAAACGTGTTTTCATATAGGATAAAACTAGGATTTAACATACGGTAAAATTAAGGTAAAAAACGTATTTTCAACATGTATGAAGGAATGGTTTATAGACTCATTGCCTACAAGCGCTTCACCATAATTTTATTCGTATGTCCTTATGGGTTATCAGAAAACTTATGTATAGAAAGCTTTTAAGCAAATTATTCAGTTAGGTATTATATTTCTTGTTTGCATTTTTAAAGGATACAACCTGTATATTATTGTTAGTAAAATTATTTTATTTTTGTAAATTTGATTTTATAATATATTCAATAAAAACATCAAATAATATTTATTAATTAACTGCATGCATATTCACATAAAAAAAATACTTTTAATTATTTTTATTACATAAAACAATAAATTTTTGTATTTAATTTAATACAATAATTAATTTAATTTTCCATTATAATTTATTGACTAAAATAAAAATAGGATAGGTTCGTAGCTACATTTGTATGACGTTATCCTGGATGCATATACCAATTCTCAATTTTTAATACTATTGAAAAATTGATCATGTGTGTTTTAGCAATAAAATGCATAGATAAATGAAAAATAAAAATTACAATTCAAATAAAAAACAGCAATCAAATGTTTTTTTGCTGGAAATATTTGAACACATTTGAAGGTTTTAATTAAAATTTGTGTTAGTAAACAAATACAACAGTTACGATACGAGAAAATTTGTTTCTGAAACAATAGGGACTATGCATGAAAATTTTTTTTCACATTTATTTTTAGAATATGAAAATACTGTTAATACTGTAATAATATTTAAAAACGAAATTAAAATCCGACAAATATCAAGGAAGCTATAAGTTTTTAATGATTATTATCTGTCTCTTGCAAAAATAATAAAAACGCAGTTTTACGTGTATTTTAAATGGTGAAAGTGTAATATGACGTCACATAACATATCAAGAGGGTTATCACCCTCTTTGTCTAATCGGGAATTTCAATCATTCATATCTCGCTTATTTTTAAAGTTATTTAAAAAGTAATTTTACCTTGATATTTGTCAAGTAAACATACTTCAATTCAAGTGAAAAAAATTTTTCATGCATATTCCCTATTGCAAACAATTTCTTAATCTATATTATTTTTATATTAGATTAGTATAATCACTATCTGTTTAAAATTTCAAACGTTGCCTCAATTCTTAGAGTAGTGATTTGTATTTTATAAATATGTATTTCGACTACAAAGTAGTAATCATCAGTATGAATTAGCTAAACGTGAGTATCTACGGGATATTTAGTCGAAGATGTTATTCATTGATTATTTGTTGCATGCTTCACCAAATTAGCAACGAGTAACAACCTTTCCATTGAATATCCCGGATATAGTCACGATTAGCAAATTCATCTTTGTAGTCGAAATACGTGTTTATTAAATACAAATCATTGGTCTAGGAATTGGGGCAAATTTTGAAACTTATTTGTATATATATAAATAAATTTCAAAATTTGCCCCTATTCCTAGACCAATGATTTGTATTTAATAAACACGTATTTCGAATACAAAGATGAATCTGCTAATCGTGACTATATCCGGGATATTCAATGGAAAGGTTGTTACTCGTTGCTAATTTGGTGAAACACGCATCAAATAATCAACGAATGACATATCTTCGACTAAATATCCCGGAGAAATGAATTATATTTTTAATTATAATTATACATATTTATTCATTCGGTTTTCGAAAAAAAATATTGAATAAAAGTTGTTACTATATTTCTAATGAACAACTTTTATCCGAAGCATTTTAAACCCGATTACGGCAAAGTCAAAGGGAAGAGTTATGTTTTAAGCAGTCTATGTATGTTTTTGTTTATGTGTATTGTGTAATTTTGATGAATGAAGTTTCGTCTGCTTCGTCTTAGTGTTCCGCGTATGATATACTATGTGACGTCATATTAAATCCATCGTGGCGGCTGTATATTATACTATAAGTCTCAAATAAATAAATTTAGAAAACTAAAATCCGGCTACAAAAAAAGTACGAAACAAGGTTGAAGAGCCTTGTAAATATTTCTCGTAGTCGAAGGCGCAACTGCGATGCACAAAGTAAAATTGTAACAATTCTCGACCTTCGACTACAAGAAATATTTACAAGAAATATTTTTTAAACTTATTTATTCGAAAACCGAATCTATTATATATAAGAAATCAATTGTATAAAGGTTATTAAATTAAATTTTTGGAAATTCATACACTTAATCCCTTAATTGGTCAACTCAAATAATCCTTCAGGTACTACTTCAGTTAGATCAAATTTTTTTAATATTATTGTGAGACACGCACCAAATTAGCAACGAGCAACATATCTATGACTCCATATCCGAGAAATAGTTACTATTAGCTAATTCATACTGATGATGACTACCTTGTAGTCGAAATACGTATTTATAAAATACAAACAATTGTTCTAGGAATTGACGCAAAATTTCAAGATTAAAATCAGTTATAAGTTTTTTTAAATGACATCAACTTTTGCGATCTATATATACTACATAACATCTATATGCAGGCAATGTCAAGTTTATGGAGATCTTTTACAATTAATTTAATAATGAAATCATACTAATTGACTTTGAATTTAATAATTAATTATGTACTTATGAATTTGGCTGATAAATATGAATTGATTGAAATATTGCAAATAAAACACTAGATATAGATGCAAAATTATTTCGTAATATTTCTAATCAATCAAGCAGGGAAAATACCCACTTAAAAATTATTATCTCTTATAAATATAATTTCGTCATTTTTCATCGAAACTTATAACAATTAAAAAAAAAGAAGTTTTAAATGCCTCAAGAGAAATTAGTAAATAAATCAATGGAGAACAAATGATACACTTTCTTTATATAAGATGTTTATATAACCTGTTTTTATTTCTTCTATACACTGGTTCAATAAATTAAGTCAACACTCAATTGAATAAATATAGAGGAAAAAAATTACTTGAATAAATATTGACAGAAATCAATAAAACCAATTAATATAATTATTTATTTAGTTTTATTATTAATAGCTCGACAGCCGAATGGTACATTCTTAACATTCTGAGAGCTTCTAAAGTTTATACTATAATATTTCAAAACGATATTATCCAAAAATGCCTTTAAATCAGTTCAAGGCGTCCATAATTTGTATTAATTTGTTTTTTACTCATCATATTATGTAATATAACATTTTACAAATTTAATCTCATGTGTACAACGATATATCAGCCCGTCTATCTGTCAACCGATAACTCAAAAACGAAAAGAGATTACTGAGTTTTTTACAGGTTTTAGAATCTGGTAAAATTGATCTATCTATAAGGTATCCTCTAAACAAAAAATACTATTTTATCCGGAGTAGATAGGAAATATATATGTAAAACATATTCCTTTTTAAACACAAAAAATTTAATTTATGTTTGAAACATTTGTTCATAAACTAATTTTTGCCAGTGCCGTAATTAGGGCGGTGCCCAGGCACAGGGCGCAGAAATGACCAAACCAGGACCATAAATAATAATAAATTGATAAAGACGTACCTGCGCTCGACGATGGACCAAGAAAGATTGTCTGGCCATAGATTTTTGCTCATGAGAGAAATTTCTCTTAAAATTTCAACTCAAATGTTTGTATTAATTTGTAGCTACAATAATATATGTAACAATTCATGTTCTTATACACGTATGTAAGTGTAAAAGTAAAATATAGAGTATACCAACTGATAAAGAATTAAGTATATGCAGAAAATTTTAACAGTTAACTCAGATGTTTATTTTCCTGTTTGTTTTCTATTATCAAAAAACATGTTTCGAAAAAAATTCATTACAAAAAATGTTTTTTTGATGATAGGCTTTTGTTAAAAATGTTGTAAATATTATTGTATTAAAAATAATATTTTACCATCGTGAACCCGGGTGTAGCTGTAGCTTTCACATGGGAGGGGTCTAATAATTCAGAGAGGTAAATTAGTTTTTGCGTATTACTTCACGCCAAAAAAGCAGAGCCCTAAACGCCAATAAAATCAATCAATTTGTACTGAAAATTTATACCATTTACTATTTTCTGCCACGGATACAAAAGGTGGATATTTGGCGAATATTAGCGTCCGGACCTTCTGACTCCTTCCCTTCTATACGTCCGTGATCGTGAACTAACAATTTGTATCATTATTATACAGTCTGTTTTCAAAAGCATTTCTAATAGTAAATAAATAAAATATTTACTATAAAACCATATATACACATACTTACAAAGATCTGACTGCTTATGTTATGATGTTTGTTTGATTCCGTTTAAGAGTGGGGATTTAGTTGGAATTTAGTATGCACACACACACACACACTACGGACTACAGAGTACCCCCACTATTTTTATTTCTTTATGAAGCATTGTGTAATTATTATTGTAAATAATATTTAACATTGATTCTCTATTAGCAAAGCTATCCAAAACAGACGGTATACAAAGCATTTCTGGTTGCAGTTCGTGGGTAAAATCGAAAATTCGGATGACTCTGCGCTGGTGTCGCATTTCGAATCGATCAGTCCTAGTTCTTCGTACTATTTGGACCACAAAAGATGTCATTTTTTTAAATTTTTCGAAAAGTTTTCGAAAAAATGATTCGGATAAAAGCTGTTTATTATAAATATGGTAACAACTTTTATTCGAATGAATAAGACACAAATCAACTATAAGATTTTTAGAAAATGACATCCACTTTTTTGGCCAAGTACTACATACATCTAGTTTATGAAAAATTCAATCGTTCAGCTGCCAGACTATAAATAAATTGAGACGCTAGGGATTCATGTATTATCTAGTTATCCTAAAGGTGAATAGCAATCATATTTATCTATAATTTTATATGTTATAATTTTAGTACCTATGGATTGCATGAAACGTGATTGACGTGATATGAAATACTATTCGTATGTTCAATAATAATTATTCTTTCAATCTAAAAAGATTATTATTTGAGTACGATCGAGTGATGCCTCCGAATGGATTGAAATCGTCTTATTAACTCAAGGCTTTCATGTCACCATCATTACTCACGTTAACTTATTATACTTTAAATTATTATTAATTAAAGTTAGAAAATTTGGCCTATAATTATAAAGAATATAATTTTTTCGTATCAAGATATCTTTAATATACTGTTTGAGAATCAATCTCAGTCAACTGCTAAGAATATATTTTTTGCTGTTCTATGCTGTTCTGAAACACTTTTCTAATTATTAATTTGGGTATCCAAATGTTTTAAAGATTAATATAATTGTTCAAAAAAACACGTCGCGTAGTAAACTATGTAGGTTGAATGGATTTTCTCAATTTTCTTAGAGAAAATAATCATAATGATATTAATAAGTAACTTTTGGAGATATTTCTTGTGTTAATGGGTGTGGTACCGATGCGCCTTAAAGCGTGTATTTCAAATGAAAAAATAATTCGTTGGACAGAAAAACTCAATGCGTGTCGAGTTCGGTAAACACAGCCAATGATAAGTATCAAAATTTTAAAGTTGTTAATATTCCTGTTAATATCAGAATTTTTGATTATAAATATTTCTATTTGACTAATATTATTTCCCTCGTTTCTCCTTGAATGATTTCATGGTATATACATTTACCATATCGGATTAGATCGGATAAAACTAACTGATTTATGTATGGAGAATCTGGATCTGTAATACGAAATTGGGGTTGCCAGGCTCACTTCAGGGTGTGAGGAGAGTAGGTCTCATTGGTTAGCTTTTAAGATAACCATCTATTTTTTCGTTTTTCATTCCAAAGTGTTTTCTCGAGTTGTTCGTATAGTGTATCGTCTCTGTATAGTGTATATATATATATATATATATATATATATTAAGAAAAGTTCGGTTTTCCCGACATTATTGGGAGCCAAGTATTATAGAGTCTACAATGTAGACGGACAGTAATAAAACTATTATGTCGGAGATAAAGAATATTTGGGATTTCCCAAATAAATATTGTAGACAATAAAGTAATTAAGGTGTAAAACTCGGGCGATATCCAGTCGCCAGATGTAGCCACGGTCACAGGTATGGCAGCAGATGTTGCAAATATGATATTATGATTAGTATCTGAAAAGATTTTGGTAGGAGAAAGACAGACTTGGAGAGTGGATAATTCGGATTGAAAACTTGAAGCGTTGGGACATATTATCCTGTTGACCGTAGAATCGTTCTCGAGTATTAACTTACCGCTTAGTGCTCGGAATTGTTATAAACTCGGTTATCGATATTGACTGTGTATATCCTTATTGTATTAATATAATATTGGATTTGTTATTGGTTTATTTGTCTTAGTAATAATTTAATACTGTGAGACGCTTCTGTCGGTTTTGTTTTATGTTAATTGTCTAAAGAAATAGTAATGGTGGAATAGTTTAATAAGTATTCGTGTATACAGACTGTGTTGAGCAGCTTTTCCTATAGTAAATCCATGTTAAATATTATTTATTACTAGCTGTCCGTCTGGTACTGTATGAAGTGAGTCAGTACACATATATATTAAAGTCAGTCAGTTATCTCACAGCTATACTGTATGCGTATGGTTGTTTGTTTGTCATTAAAGAGTGGGGATTTTGTGATGCACAATGCACATACTAAAGTGTACTTTCGTCACATGTGTTCTGACTGACTTTATACAATACCAGACGGACAGCTAGTAATAAATAATATTTAACATTGATTTACTATAGGAAAAGCTGTCCAACACAGTCTGTTTATATTGAGTGTTACTATTGAAATATAGCTTACTGCGAAGATACCGCTCCAAACCCTCAAGTACCGAAGTATTAGTATCGAAATAACACTAGTACTTCGACATATATTATTATTATTATTATTTATCCATATTTTAAAGAAGCTATCCAATGAGACCGATGTCGGCCTACTCTTCTCACAATTTTGAAACCACAATTTATTATTTCAGATTAAGATTCTCCATACAAAAATAAGTTAGTTTTATGCGAAACATTTTTTTCGATTCGTGATAGATACCTCCGAACATATCCGTTCTTTAGTTACAAATATAATATTGACAAACTATATCCATTTTAAACTCTGTAGGAAGAATTGTGATTCACTAGAGGTATTTAAATATAAGAAGGTATCACGATAAGGTACTTACTCTTAAAAATAATGTAATAAAACATTACATTTGTTAAATATAATCGTATTTAACTTAGAGCTAATATGGATAAATGTTAAAATATAACAACATTACACAAAGTTTTAAAAAGTATTCCAATTTTTGCAATATTTTCAAATGATCAAGAAATGTTACACTTCCTGTTTTAGTTCCAAATTATTCAGTTAGAAAAAAATCTGAAAAATCTATAATAGGCTAAGCAAAAAAGAAAGTTTAGGCTAATTAATTCCCGGAAAGCTGGAAACGGTTTTAATCTCTTTCTTTGCATCTAAAAAGAGCGTATTGAAGTTAGCACCAGTTTTTTGTTTGTGCTACACGAGGGGTATCCCAAAAACTTGCTATAAAATTTTTTTGTTCCATGCATCCATCCCGCGTGGTATAATCTATATTTTGAACTGTGCAAGATAGGTAAAATCTTTAAATACATAAAATATTTGTCTCAAATAAGTTTGTTTTTAGGATATAAATATGTTTTTTATGTAAAAATTTAGTCTAACTCACACCGTTTAAAAGATAGGTTGTAACACGGATGCGTGGAACAAAAAATTTATACGTGTGATTATTGGAAATGTTACGACTTAAATATTTCTCTTAGAGTACTCATTTCTAAGCTTCAAACTCATATAATATTATATTTCAGTTCTTAACAAAATCGTTGTTTTTTTACCAAACTTGAAGAAATTATTAAGTTGTGGTACTTCTTCGACGCAGAATTTTATTTTCTTTTTAATTTGTGGCAGCCCTAGCAAAATAATATTTTTATTTTTGACACTTGACAACCCTAAAATATATTGATACACATATAACCTAAAATTAATTAACATTATGATCGTGAGTATGTATGCTTGCCATGTGATAAAGATATTCAGTAAACATTAATGTCAATACAAAATAATTTAGAAGCTAATTAAGATAGAAGCTAAAATAAAATAGAAGTATATCAATTAATAATTCGATATAATTAAACCAATGTGTAAAATATCAAAAAATAAAATAAACTTTCAATATAATTGTAGTAATAATTAATTATGTCCCTAAATAATAAAAAATGTCTCTATAAAAATTATGTCCCTATAAAAAACAAAGGAGTAAATCAATAAACATTTGTAAAATAAAAGCATTTACAATTGGTGACCCCGACGTGTTTTGAACAAGCAACTTCCTGATAAAATTGTAAAATTTTCTAAAAATGCATAGTCCGATAATTTATTGGTATTTTGGACACCCCTCATAGAGCACAAGTAGAAAAATGGTGCCAACTCTAGGATTTTTCGAAATAAATTTCTATTTTTGCCCCAGTTTCCTAGATCAAAATTTTTGTATTTTATAAATAGATATTTCGACCACAAAGTAGTCATCATCAGTATGAATTAGCAAATTGTAATTATTCTCCGAGGAGATGTTACTTGTTGCTAATTTGGTGACGGTCTGCGCCATGCATGGGGCAAAAATCGAAATTTAACTTCAATAAACTTTTTTTACAAATGAAAGATTAGAGAAATGAAGAGATTAAAACTTTTTCCAGCTCTCTAAGAATTAATTAGCCTACAAACCGTATGCCACTTGGCCTATAATTAATACTATAATTCTTACACATTACAAAAATTGTTCTCGACTGAAATATTTTATGAAAAACTCGGTAAAAGTAATAATAGTGCAATTATGAAAGGTTTGTTTTTTGTTTTTCACTAAACGAAAGTATTCTCTATCAGTAAATCGATCAAACTTTTAAATGAAATATGAATATGTTTTTAAAAAATCTTATTATATTTATTTTAAATTTAACGCAACTAACAACAATAAATTTTAATACTTCGGACGTATAAACAATATGTTATATAAATATTTTTGCTGATATGTCAAAAGTTATTAAAAGTTTTCATCATATAATATAGAAAAATACATGCATGCATTCATGTATATCGGAGATAGATGAACACTATCTCCACACAATTCTATCTACACAACACAATAATACACAATTTGATATTACCTAGGCTATCTGGTCGGGTTGAATGAACAAAAAAAATAGTTAAAACGACGTTAAAAACATTTTTTTTAATATACATGTATATATACCAACTAGTTGAAACACGTTAAACAATCAAAGGCGTAATCACACCCATTTTGTTAAATCAACTTTTTTATACCCGGTATTTATGATATAAGGGGATCATGAAGATAAAAAAATCCTTTTAGAAAGGTCCTTTTAGAATGTACTAAAAGGACAAATACAATTTAAAATCAAAGCGCCAAAAGGACAAATAAAAAATCGCAGGTCGTGTGGAAATGTGTCCAATGCCTTCCAACGTACAACCGAGCAGGAAGAGAAAATCCTTTGAAACGGGCGCCTTTTACCGACAACAGCCGGAACGTCTTCCAATGCCAACGTTGGACGCATGACGTTGCGTCCAATCATCATTCGTCCAACGTTGGCAGGTGTTCGTCGCATCGTGTAGCGCCGGCTTTATTATAGAGTGTTTCAATTACAATTTTACTGGTATGATTATTTGAAGTGTTTTCCACATTAGAAAATCATAGATATGCTTTAACATAATGAAGTATGTAATTAATGTAATTATAGAAAATAATGGAATTTTAAGAAAATGGCGTATGTACTTAAATCCAAACCAAAATGTTGCAACCAAAGGAAAATATATATATATATATATATATACTTATATATATATATATATATATACTTATATATATATACTTATATATATATATACTTATATATATATATATATATATATATATATATATATATATATATATAAATATAACTTATTAATTAAATTTTTCTTTTCCTTTGGCAATCGCAATAACGAATGATTATGTTCTTAGATGATATTAGTCGTTAATCGATCAAGTGACTTTTCAGTCATCTGTATACATTTCCAGATGTTTTTGATCAGACATCGAACAGAGTGCATCGAATAAAAATGGTCTTTTTACGTATAAAATAAATGTGTTCATTTACTATCACATCGTATACCGGCCTTTTTGTTTTATGTGTCTACTAGCGAGCGAGTGGGTTGCACTCGCTCTATTACTTATGTTTTTTTATCGCAATGATAAAAACAATTTTTTTAATTTTACAATACATACGAGTTGGATATATGCAATTTTTATGAAAGGTAGAATATTTACATTCATACTTCTAATATTATTATGAACGTATTGATTCTATATACCTATAATTAAAATAAAGTTCGGTTTTATTACGTTTTTTCCAAAAAATTTCCAAAAATAATTCCGTATTGAATAAAATCAATCTTTTTTATTTTTTATATTATTTGAGAATCTTATTATTTTATAAAATACAATAAAATTTCAAATTCGCCCCCTTTACCTAGATCAGTTTTTTTTTGTATTTTAAATACGTATTTCGACTACAAAGTAGTCATCATCAGTATAAATTAGCTAGTCGTAATTTACTCTTTGACAATTAGAAATAGATAGAAAGTCGAGATCAATCGACAAAAATAAAAATAAATAGAAAATTAACTAAATTAAAATATACTAAATTTTAAAATATAACAATAAAATATAACAATATGGTGACAGTTTCACCAAGTTAGCAACGAGTAACATATCTTGAGACAATATAAGAGTAATTTTATTAAGAGTAAGGTTAACAGGAATAAATGTGAATGAAGAAAATTTTAACATGAGTAATTTCAATATAATTTAAAATTTATTATATTTTAAAATTTAGTATATTTTAATTTAGTTAATTTCCTATTTATTTTTATTTTTGTCTATTGATCTCGACTTTAAATCTATTTCTAATTGTCAAAGAGTAAATTACGACTAGCTAATTTATACTGATGATGACAACTTTGTAATCGAAATACGTATTTATAATGCCACTATTTAATTGGTGCTTAAAATATCAAAAATCTTCGTTAAATTTTTTCAATTATAAATATGGAATTTCACAAATTAAAGCACTCAGCAATTATTTTATAATTTTTTTTTCTTTCTTGTATTTTCACCTTATTTTTCCTATCATCAGAACCGAGATAATGATGAAATTGAAGTATTCTAAAGCAATTCAAGTTAACAGTTCTAAACAATCTTAATATTATAAGCTACTTAAAGTAAAGAAGGAGAAAAGAGGGATTTAAAGGGATGGGGGGGGGGCACCAAATTTGGTATATCTCCCTTAATATTGAAAAAATCGAAAAATAAATAAGTAAAGTTGTAGAAAATTAGTACTATAATTTTGCTTCTTATCATTCTTGCAGTTGCACTAATATTTACAGAAATATTTACAATTTAAGATTGAAAGTTTAAATCCTTAATATCTCTGTATATCTCTGTAGACATTATACGTCAGTCAAAATCAACACAAAAAATCGCTAAATTCGCAACTCCCAAAAAGTTGTGGAAAAATTTTTACACACAAAAAACCGCGAAATTTTCGGACTTGTTTCAGATTCTGCTCTATATCTCCTGATCCATGCATCTTTCATCGAAAGCTCTACACGTTTTTTGAACATTAAATTTGTGACAAATTAAACCCAACCGGAGCTTTGTAGGTTAATTGGTTACCAAACCAAAAACAAAAGATAGGAAAGGTTATGGAACATTTCTGGAAAAGTGCGATTTTACCTTTATGGGTTTTTTTGAGATTTCGAGAGAACTACGAGGTTTACAGACCCCGCTTAATTTAAAGCTGATTAAATTGTCTACAAATTATATTCTGCAAGTTCAACTCGTACGATCAATGGTTTCGACGCAGTTTCGGTCCAAAGAAGGTCTAAAACTAAAATTTTCAATTTTTGGAAAAACTGACCTATTTTCAAAGTGCCATAATTCGGTAACCAATCGACCTACAGAGCTCCGATTGAGCTTAATTTGTCACAAATTTAACGCTCTTAGAAAACGCATAGAATAGCTTTCGAAGAAAAATGCATGGATTAGCAGATATATAGCAGAATCTGAAACAAGTCCAAAAATTTCGCGGTTTTTTGCGTGAACAAATTTTTCCACAACTTTTTGAAAGTTGCAAACTTGGATATACATAGCCCTAATGGGTCCAAACAATATACTAAAAAATCAGAGATACATCATATTTTGCGAATTTATTGTTGATTTTGACCGGCGTATTAGAGTTTGAGAAAAATGTTAAGATAATGAATTGTAGCAAATATGATTTTCTACAACTTTACTCCTTAGACATTTTTCCATGGTTCTAATATTAAGAGAAATATTTTATATTTTGTGTTTTCTTCTTTCTCTATGCCCCTTTTCCCTTAACATATGATAATTATTAATAAAATTGGCCTTGCGAATACTAAAATCATTCCCATAACATTTGAATATGTTTATTTAAAAGTACTGTATATTTTTGTTATCTCTATTTTAGGAATATTTAAAAATGCATTTTGTGTCTATATGTTGCTGATTTCGTAATAAATTTTAAAGAAAGGTTTTTAATTATTTGATCTACCAATTCTTAATTCAAATGCTCACTAGAAATTTTATGTGTCAAAAATTTTGAAAAATGTACGTACACATACTACGAGTATAACATATTGTATAATATATTATCTCTATGTATGTACTATAACATAGTACTGGTATAATATAGCAATTGATTACAATGTCCAATATCCATGTCAAATTTTCACCAGAACTACGTATTTCGAGATTTTAAAGGATATGATATTAACAACATAGTTAATAAACATAACGCTCATATTACAAACAAAACCCACATAGGTTTACATTGCTTTTTTTTCCACATTTGTTAAATTTATTTTCAAGCTATCTATATTCGAAAGTAATCTTTTGTTTATGTGCGAAAATGTATTCATTTACATTCAAACACATTGGAAAATCATTTTTGTTTGTCTTTGTTGTACACGAAAATTTATGATAAGCCATATTTTACATACACTTTTTTATATTCTTATAAAATTTTTTTGTATATTCATTGTGATGTGATGTATATTTTGGCATATAAACAAGTTTATTTCTCCAAGGCTGAATTTTTAATTTTTGCACCTCCTGTAAATGGTTTCAAAACAGTTACATATTTTATATGTGGTGTAAATTTTTTTCTATCCGTTTCTACAATAAAGAATTGTCTAGCTTGCATCGATTTCGTAATACTAGATCAATGATACAGATTATCTCAAAAACTAGTTGGCCGTTATGTGTTATTTATTATATACAGCAGTGGTGGCCGACTTTTATATGTTTAAGATCTACTTTTTATCTTAAAAATATGTCACGATCGACTTGTACTATTTGTTCGAAAGTACATATGAAAAAGTTTTAATAAAATTGCACAGTAAGGCTGATAATTTGATTTTAAGATTTCACTTTCACGATTTTTTTTGGTTCAGGAAAAGTTTTTTGATTATATATCGATTGCTCGCGGTACTGAAACATTCTGTATATCCACCTACATAAAAAAACAACATTATTATTTAACAGGTCAAATTAACTACAGATAAAGACAGATTTAAAATTTATTTTATAGCCTTAACATTAATGGGAAGACTAAATTTGTCTGTCCATAACCAAGAAATTATTAGGTGTATATCCTGACAAAGATCATAATAATGAGTCTTCAGTATATATGGGAATTAGTCAGGAAAGAACGTTGCTCAGTCTTCGTTAAATTTAAGTATGAAAATGCGGATTCACATTATGTAGATCCCAAACAAGAATAAATATATTCGCTACAGTTGGTGATATTGAAATATTTTTCTCAGTTGACGTATTTCCAAAAATCAAATTTTCTGGCTTGAAAGATTAAATCAGTTTGTAAAATTACAATTTCATTTTTTAATGCGTTTTGCTCTGTTTGAAATATGCTTGTAATTTTTTGGCTAATGCGATTCACACTTAAATCTTTTTCAAAGGGAGCAGATTTAAATTCCACAATTTCTATATTTACTTATGTTTAAATCTTGAAATCTCAGTCTTCAATAATTTTTTGTCAAAATATCGCAAGCGATCGACGAAAATGGGTTTCGCTATCGACCGGTCGATTGCGATCGACTAGTTTGCCACCCCTGATATATAGTACTTCAAAGTAATTTTGAAGTTAATTTTAATAATTAGGTACCGGTGTTTAAGCATGATAATTCATAACTGAAAAGCTATTATCATTTCATTTAATATCTAAGGTGGGGAAGTCTACCTGATTGATTGTAGAGTTGACGGTTTAATTTTTGCCCAGCTTAAAACAGCCTGTGCTGCAAATTTAAATATTCCTTACATATAGTTCATTGATGTCATTGAACCACAATTATTTTCGTATTGTTTAGTTATTTTTAATAATTTTGTTTTTGCCTTGTTGCCAATCATTGTCAAACATTTATCTTCTTCATTTTATTCTTTATTTTGACATTCTACCTCACACGATACTGTAGTCAATTTTTTACTGGATTTTTCACGGTCACGGTCATGGTCAATGCCACGGTCACATTCACATGTTTTCTCCTGTTCGCCTTTCGGTATTTCCAAACCACTTGAATCTTTTTCTATATTTCTCCTACCTGCTTCGACACGTAATTACGTCAATGTTATATGCTTTTTACGATTTAACATTATTAGAGTTTCGTAGTAATATATAAGCCATAAATAAAGATCATGTTTTGAAGATCATTTTATAGTAGAAATTTGAAAAATATATGATTATTTTAAACTTTTCTATTGAAACTCTACATAATCTTTGTTACCTGTTGTTGAAAGAGTGTAACATCGAAATTTAAATTTTGTCTACGAAACCCTAAGTGCTTCAAAACAGTTTGAAATATCTTTACTTTTTAATTCCTCTGGAGTTAACTTTACTAACAAACATTTGTTTGGTTTCTTCTTTCCGTGTACCAGGATATTTTGTAAAGGTGCAAAAATGCTTAGGCCTTTCTTTTTATATTCTTGTTCATCACAAATGCATTTACCTTGACCAGAAACATTTCTAGTTACTCTTTTTTTCGAAAAACACCATTTACATAATTGTTTGTTATGCACCAAACACCAAAGAGTTATAACGACTAATAACACAACTAAAAAAGGAGAGTATTTACGTCAGTAATTTGTCAGTTATTATAAATATCATTCGGAAATAATTTATTAACGGAGATTCTACCGTTTTTATCATTTTAATTATTTCTATTCTATTTCAGTCTAATTCTAATATGGCTATTCGGGGTTTCCACCTTTTACGGAAATGAGTTCTGATTTTAATTTGGAAAATGTGTACTCTCATACTGTTATGCATGCATTATGAGTAGGGTTTCTACTCGTTAATTCTCGTCTCGATAATTCTCGAGAAATTTGTCTTTAGTCGAGACGGGAAAAAATAACTCAATGCCTCCAGAACTCAAGAAACCAAGATAATGAAGAGGACCTCAAACTCGACAATGAATTATTTTAACTTCAACTAACAAAGGCCATTCAGACAGCTGAAACATTAGACAAAACCAGTCACACTCACATAACTATAAATTTAATAAAAAAAGAATTTCAGTTATTTGAGTCTACTGGGCAACGAACGCCTACTCTTGAAAGAATGCTGTAATGCAAAAGCTGTAATGACTACTAAGCCAACATCGACGGAGAATAAGAAAACGCCTATCAGATGATGCTGTAAATGCTCTGGTATTTCTGAAAGCCTATTTTATAAGAAAAAGCGTTAAATTAAAATTTGATTTCTTTGTTGATTATTTTGCGGGTTACTGGTTTAGTTTTAGTTGGCATACTATGCTCAAATTAAAAAAAATAGTATTGAAAGTTAATTATAATTTGTTTAATCGAAAGACTGTGATGTTATTAACATAATAGTTTATAAATATAAAAGGCATTTTTAGTTGAAGTTGGTAAAAATGTTTGTTTCGTTAAACAAGTTTTTATAGTGATCTAAATATGTACAAGTAATTTTGTTGATTTAATTTTACTAATTATTTTTTATTTAATTAAAGACTGTTGTACATTTGTACATTTGTTGTACCCTACTCTTTACTTTTTATATAGACCAGCCGAGTATAGTTTGATTAATTCATTGTTTGTTGTCGATTTGTTAATTATTGAGTGCAATTTTTGGTAACTAAAAATTTACCATTTGATTTAATTGATCTTATCTATCAGTCTAATTTGTAATAAAGCCAAAATTTGGAAATAACATTGTGTTTTATTCAAAATTTCTCGAGTATCTCGAGAAATCCTGATCGAGAATTCTTGTGCCGCGAGAAATAAAAAAGGTCGAGAAACCAAAAACTCTAAATAAGAGTCACAAAGGAAGCGTCGTTTTTCAAAAAGTTTTACTTGATTTGTACCATTCATTCATTTATTGGGAAATACTTTCAAATACAAGTGGTTAGTCTATTTATAAAGAACAATCATTATCCGAAGCATCTTTTTGAAAACCGAATGAATAAGTCACAAATCGACTATAAAATTTTGAAGAATGATCGCTACTTTTGTGGCCATATGTACACATACAGTCTGAATATTAAGTATATTTTCTCATGTGTCATACTTCTTGAAAATGATTAATATATTTTTAAGAATTTCGTTTTTTACAATGTTAAAATAAATTGGAATTTATTCTTACAATACAGTTTTCGAGTTTCTTTTACTGCTAGAACTTACTAAGAAATATCGGTAATGATATCGTTAAAAATCTCCATTTGTCTTGAATTGCTTGAAATACTTCGGGTTTAGATGTAGTTGTCGTGAAATTTATATTTTCAGGAACAATAACAGCTTTTTCCGTGGTTGCTTCTTTTATAAATTTGCACATTATTGCATAAACTAATAAATTAATAAATTATAATATACGCGATAAAACTGTCATATAATTATTTATTTATTTATTTACAATCAAGTAAACAAAAACAAATGAATTCCGAAATATATAAATGTAAGATTTTTTCATTGACCTTCTCATCCACTGATCTCCATCCGTCTTAGTGGAGGTCAGTGTTCAAGAGTTTTTTGTTTGGTTGTTTGTTTGTTTGAACAAACAAACAAACAGTGGTTTCCAATGGTTTTAAAGATAAGCAGTTTTGCCCATTTTGCCCAAACATAGTCCAATTTTGCCCATAAACGAACTTCACCTTACTTTTTGCTCTAGAACACATTTCAGCTCATTATCTCTTTTCGTTCTTGAGTTATCGTGTCTACAGATAGACAGGCGGACATGCGAAAATGGCCAAATTTTATGAACACATATACCAAACATTGATGCCTACGATCAATATTTATAAGCGCTACAAAGACGTGATCAAACTTAGTATACCTCGTATATTTACATATACTAAATTATACGTAATAGGTTTGGACAAGAATTGTCTTTTGGATTAAATCTGTAAATTGTTATTTTTAGCTTTTTAATGTAGTGACTTTTTGTGTTTTTTGAAGTCGGTTGAATTTTTTTTTTAAAGTTTTTTACAATAAAATAAATTTTATGTAATCGTGTCAAACAAACACAAAATATTTCTCTTAATATTAGAACAATCGAAAAATGTATTAGAAGTAAAGTTATAGAAAATCAAGTTTGCTATAATTCATTACCTGATCATTTTTCTCAAACTCTAATGTGAACAGAGATATTTAGAATGTAGATATTTCTGTAAATATTAGTGTAACAGAAAAATGATAAGAAACAAAATTACAGTAAAACGTAGTAAGTTTTTGTTTGTTTGCTAATCTCTATAGGCTATCTAAATTTTTTTTAAATAAAATAAATTATTTTAAAAAAAATTCTCCGTTCAGCCGGATTTGAACTAGCGACCTATGTATATCTATATGTATCTATACTAATATAATAAAGCTTAAGATTTTTGTTTTTGTTTGTTTGTTAGCTAGTCATCATATAGATGGGTAGTGGTTCCTTTTGGCGTAAAACAAACAAAAATTCGTTTCGCAGGAACAGCGTTAACCTGAGAATACATACATCACTCTCTAGCGGTCACATCTTTAGTCTGATCAAAATGAAATTTCGTTTCTGATATGATTTTGGTATTTGTAATGTCAATTTTTTTAACAATTGGATTACAATTGGAAATTTAAAAAAATGACATCAATTTTTGTGACCAAGTGTACATACATAACAAATTATGTATTCATGTTTTAATTAGTTTTATCAATTATATCAGATTATAACAATTTTTTTTAATAAATCCATAAAGTTTGTATACAGTATGTGTTGGAAAGCATTGCTAATAGAGAATCAATGTTAAATATTATTTACTGTAATAACTATACAAAATGTTTAATAAAGAAATAAAAATAGTGGGGTACTCTGTAGCCTGTGTGTTGTGTGTGAATTGTCAGAGACCAATATCGCATGACAGATGGATTATGTTTTCTATTTAATGGAAAAGATGATTCATCAGTAAATAAAATATTTCTGATGAAATTATCTTCTCGATTCGCCTTTTCCATCACAGCTTCACAAAACTCCATCCTGCGATAAGGGTCCTCAGCCAAAATCTCTTGGGTTTTTTCATATTTAAAATATTTGAAATTGTTCCGCTTCCAAATGTTTGCAACTGTTGAGTTGCTTAGGCCCAGTTCTTCACCAACTTCTCTTGTCTTGTGTGCTATATCTCTCTCTTAATTTTTTGTGGAGCTTCATCATCTTTATCCTGTAACTGTTCGAATGCTTGGCGATTGCCTATCCTCAAATCCCATAATAAATAAATTGACATATTCCTGTGTCGAATGTCCCCCAAAGTACCATTTAATAATTTGCACTTTTTCTATTATTGTGAAATAACCCATTGTTGAAATACGGTAATACCATTAAAACACACAACCAAATATTTCCCATTCATTCACATACGTAATGATTAATATTATCAATGTAATGTGCCTCATAACATCCCCACTCTTAAATGCCATCAAATAAACACTATACACCACAAGCCTATAGCCAGATGTATGTATGTATGTGTATAGTTTTATAGTAAATATTTTGTTTAGTTATTTAACATTGATTCTCTATTAGCAATGCTTTCCAACACATGCTGTATAATAAGTATATATAAATATTTAAACAAAAACAAAAAAAATTAAACTAAAACAAATTGATATTTCATCAAATTTTACTTTATATTGTAGTGAATTTATTATATCTGGTTATATTTTTATTTTAATATTATACAAATAAATGCCTACCTAGCGGATAGGTACAATTCAGTTCAAAGAAAATGACCATATATAAAATGTATCATGCTTATAAACGCAAAAACTATTTTGAATTTTAACCTTAAAATATATGTCATTGATTCGGTTAAAACAAATATTGGCTAGACTCCTGATCTCCTGAATTAAAGCCACCGATTTAGCCTAATTTCTATTTACCGCAAGATCAATAAAGTAGAGAAGTTATCTCGTTATCTCGAAAATCATATGATTCGTCACAAATAATGCATCTACAAAATATAAAAATATTTATAAATTTTGATTAAAAATTGCTTGTTTTCAATGTATTGTTATAACAAAACCTTTCATAAGAAATATATTTGTCCAAATTCTGCTATATATATTATTGTAATTGGTTTTAGAAAACGTGAAAATAAAGTTTCGTGTAACCATTAAATTTAACAATGCATGGGCTTGATCTGTGCGTTTCATAAAACTTAGTTTCATAGATTTAATGAAATTGACTTTGTTATATAGAAGAATCGTTATATAGAATTTTTGATTCATAGTTTCAAGTTAAAAGTGATCGTTATATATATTCTTTGGTCTTAAATGGCAAAAGGTCTGATCCGGAACTGCGTACTTATTGAACAGTTGAAAAAAAAAAACTTTTGTAAAATTTTCCTCGATGCGAGATCCAACCAATTACATTGGACGATCAAAGAAATGCATAAACATTCTGAAACACTCGTTTAACTTTTTATGATCAATGATTGGCTTTCGAGGTATTACATGAGTCCGCTGTGTTGTCGATTCCAGGCAAATCTAATTTTTCATTTTTCTTGTATTTCTTCAACACTATAGTATAAATTCAACATAAAACATTAACAGGGTTAAAAATTTCTTAGATGTGGACAGTTGTCCGACGCTACCTAATGCAAATAATTGCATGACGCATGGTTTGTAAAATCAGTTTTCTTGATGTCAACCAACATGTATTTTTTTGTTTTTACAAAAAAGTTACGAATTTCCTCCAAAGGAAATCAGCTATTGTTTTTGTACCAATGTTGGAATTTCGTAAAAATATTTCAAATGTCCATCGATCCTCCTACCTACTAGGTGTCAAAAATCATTATCGTTAAAATTTATATATATATATATATATATATATATATATATATATATATATATATATATATATATAAGCATCTATAAGTTTCTCTGTCTGTGGACTCTCTAGTGGTCACAGTTTTACTCCGATTGGAGTGAAATTTGGTATTTGAGGCGTTTTTGGTATTCAAAAGGTCAAGTGCGTTAATGGGTAAAATCGGAGAAGGAGAATGGGGGTTTAAAGGGAGGGGAGGCGCAAAATTTGACATATCTCCCTTAATATTTGAAAAATCGAAAAATTGATCAGGAGTTAAGTTGTAGGTACTAAGTTTTAAAGTAATTTTGTATCTTATCAATTTTTCTGTTACACTAATATTTACAGAAATATTGACGGTTTAATATTGAAAATTAAATACCTTAATATCTCTGTACACATTAGAGTTTTATTTTAAGTCACCTTAGCAAAAATGATATTTACAGAAAATATTTACAGAAATATTTACAATTAAAGATTGAAAGTTAAAATTCTAAATATCTCTGTTTACATTAGAGTTTGAAAAAAATGATAAGGTGATGAATTGTAGCAACCTTGATTTTCTACAACATTACCCATTATACATTTTTCAATTATTCTAATATTAAGAGATGTATTTTATATTTTGTGTTTTCTTCTATCTTTATGCCCCCTTTGACGTATGCCATTTGTTAATAAAATTGGCCTTGAAAATACTAAAATGATATCAGATACGATATTTCATTTTGATCAGACTTAAATTGTGACTAGAAATTCGCTAAGTTGACGCAGCTCCAAAAGTTTATCGCCCTTTTAGCGAATTTCCTGAAAGGAAATGGAGCTATTGGCCCGTACCAAAGTGAAAATTTCGCAAAAATTTCTTCAAATGTCCATCGATCCTGCCTAGTACATGTCAAAAATCACCTGAAAAATTTATATATATATATGTCTATGGACATATATATATATATATATAAAATATATATATATATATAATATATATATCTATATATATGTATATATATATATATATATATATATATATACGTCTGTAATCACTCTAGTGGTCACAGTTTTCATTTTATCGGAATGAGATTTGGTATTTGAGGCTCTTTTGGTATTCAAAAGGTCAAGTTCGATAATGGGTAAAATCGGACCAGAGGAAAAGGGGGTTTAAAGGGAGGGGGAAACATAAAATTTGACATATCTCCCTGAATATTTGAAAAATGGAAAAATTGATAAGAAGTAAAGTTGTAGGTACTAAGTTTTAAAGTAATTTTGTATCTTATCAATTTTTCTGTTACACTAATATTTACAGAAATATTGACGGTTTAATATTGAAAATTAAATACCTTAATATCTCTGTACACATTAGAGTTTTATTTTAAGTCACCTTAGCAAAAATGATAAGATGATGAATTGTAGCAAATATAATTTTCTACAACTTTATTTCTTACGCTTTTTTCGATTGTTCTTTATCTACCCCCATTCCCCTCGACGTATGTCATTTATTAATAAAATACTTGAAAACTTGAAAATACTAAAATCATATACGACATTTCATTTTGATCAGACTAAAATTGTGACCGGTAGAAAGTCATTTATGTATTCTAAGGAAATTCGCTAAGTTGAAGCAGCTCTTGCGTAACGAATTTTTTTTTTAATATACAACATGAAATGTTTATATTATTTTCGCAAAATTCACCCAATTCACCGAAAAAAGATTGTTCCAGTTTTATTGAATGGAATTGTGCAATATACATATTTTGCATGTTAAATAAATCTAAATTTGAGTTATTAACTTTTTTAAATATTTATAGTATCTAGATCTACCATCAAAATATATTTATTTGTTATATCCGTTTCATTTTACAACTAGATTAAAATCAACAGTGTAATAATGACTATTGAACATATCATAATTACAAAATTTAATTTAGCTTTTTAGTTGAAATTATTTATAAAATCATATTTATATGTAGAGTATTAAGTTGGTTTTGAGTATGCAAAACCCAATAAGCGCAATTTTTCTTTCGAGTTAAGTACTAAGTACTTAATAGTATTTTTTTAAATTTTAAATTTTTTTTCACCTTATTTATTCCAGTTTCGAAAAAATGCCTCGGATAAAAGTCGTTCATTATAAATATAGTAATAACTTTTATTCGAAACATTTTGTCGAAAACCGAATGAATAAGGTACAAATCTACTATAAATATTTGAAAAATGAACAGGACTTCTGTGGCCCATTTTACTTCCTGGTTGGCATCAAATTAATTGTGTTTATTGAAATTTTTTATTGGTGATATATAATGCTTAAATGTTTTTATAAAGAAATTCTCATTAAACCAGTCCAAGTGGCTGAACGTTATGTCTGCGCAGTTAGGCGTTATGTCTGCGCAGTATACCTACTTGGAAACTGGGAGGTTATGGGTTCGAATCCTGACATCGGCAGTTTGTCAATTATTAAGAAAAAAAAGGGGCGGTTAATTGATTAAACTGCGTATGGACAAGAACGAAGTAACCGGCTATGCTTGAGAAGGTTTTCTGCAGTTTCTTTCACGAACTCCAGATGAATATGGACATAGTCCTATCATAGTCGGCTGCAGCCGCATATCCTACCAATTCCTAGTCTATACACAAAAATTCCTTCCACTCCACTCACATCCTCACATCCTTAGGCATCACAATGGACCATATGGTCGAAGTGTAGCCCGTCCAGGGCAGCCTCTACAATCTATCCATCTATCTATCTTCCTATTGAAAAGTTATGCATTGGAAGGCCACTTTTTAAAATATTGTCAAAAACGTAAGTTATATCCCGAAAAGCGTTATTCATAAATATGTAGACAGACTTTTCGAATCTATTTTAAACTTTTGTATCTAACCAATGAAATTTGTATTAAACATTATCCATTTATCACATCACAGATCCGAAAAAATTGTACGGTCTTTGGTACCAAAAACTAGGAAAAATATTTAAATAAATTTATTTTCTTTAAAGATATTAATACGTATATTGCAAAACCACAAAAATTATTTATAATATTTTCGTAAAATAAAGTTGAAGGACGCAATCTATTTAATATTCTACTTAAAAATAAATTAGAAACTAAAAAAATTAAATTAGTATGTTTATCATTACAAATAATAACATAATTTGTGTTACGTCTAATAATTTAATATTTATAATCTTTTTTTAAAATATCATTTCAATTTTGAACTTCCGACTGTCGGAGGTAATCAAAGGCGTAACCAAATGGTGTTTTGGGGGTTATTATCGCTCACAGATTAAAGAATTACACTAGATATTATGAGGATCATTATCATTTGGAAAAGAAAAAAATATAGAATCTACATTGTACATAATTAAGACATTAATTATATGCAGTGTTAGCATTTATGGTGGGGCCTATTATGTTTTCAGGACCGTAAAATTATCGTTTGTCACCCAAAATTATCGTGCCCAAAGAAAACCGGATTTATTAATTCTAAACAAAGTCATTACTATTAAATCTTTGATATGTTATTGTTAATAATCATGTATTTGAATGTTCTGCACGATTTTTTTTAATTAACTTTGAAATCAGATAACTTTACATGTTGGTATTTATTTAATGGCACACGATACAATTTTGAGCGCCAAAATACAAATAAAGATAACAAATATCAATTTTGTTAAGTTGATAATAATACGAAAAAATGGCTACTGATTGCAAGTTGACAGTTGACACTAAAAAAAAGAATGGGAAATATTTAATAATGGATTTAAAAAATATATAATATAATAAAGGATTGCGTTACTGTCTTACTGATACTGTACAGTCCATAAGCGTAACTAGTATTTGTTACGGTACTACCAACACGGCAACACATGCTTTATGAATACAGTTAAAAACTATTACCTACAAGAGAGGGCAGCATAATATAGATGAAAATTTTGGCGGTAATATTTAAAAAAAGATTATTGGTAAATTATCTTGAGTTTACTGAATTATCGTGGAATGGTGGTGTATCGTGAGGGTTGTATGTACAATCGTACATACAATATCTGATTATATGTTATTGCACTTCTTCTCAGGAAGCAGTATACTGTTAACATTACTATGGGCCAATTTTATGTACAGCTTTTAACCCAAATTCCTTTTTCTACATGGTTTTGATATAACGCATTTTCGTTCGTACTTACACGCAAAAAACGGGATTAGTCACTAGTGATGAGTCTGGTCTTGGCCTTGGTATTGCTCAAATACTTGTAGTCTTGGTCTTGGTCTTGCGTATTCAGTCTTGGTCTTGGTCTTGCTCAAATACTTGTAGTCTTCGTCTTGGTCTTGGTCTTGCGTATTCAGTCTTGGTCTTGGTCTTGCTCATTTAGTCTGTTACTTACTACTTACGTCGTTTTAGAAATTTTTCAAGGCTTTTTATTATGGGTATAAATTATAAATGATCAACAATTAATATCTATAATTAATTAAGCTTTATTTTATAATAAATACAACAAATAAAACTAAAGAATATTTTTGTAGATCGTTTTTTCAGACAATGGTAAAGTTTATCAGTACCTTTTTTTATATTTGATGTTTAAATTTACTCGAAATCTTAAACACATAAAATGTTTTGTTCCAACAAAAACATATATTGAAGTTACAACAAATATTCTCATATATCCTATTTACAACGGAAGTTATAATTTTTAGTTTAGTCTTGCACTTTGGTCTTGGTCTTGCATTCTCGGTCTTGGTGTCCGTCCTGTTCTGGTTCATTCGGTCTTGGTCTTGGTCTTGCTAGTGTATGTACGATTTTGGTCTTGCAAAATCGCAAGGCCAAGACCAAGACAGATTTTGCTCATTACTATTAGTCACGCTGAATTCTCTACGCACCTGAAAAGAATTCACCAAATGAAAACTTAATTGTTCATCAAACTTTAATTTGAAAATATATAGTCATGCAATGGTTAAGAAGAATTAAATTATTTTTGACACTGTCGACATTCTATAATTACAGTTTGATTGACATTGATATCTTAAATCTCTCATCTTTATTCAGTTCATTGATCCAAAATTTGATGTATTAAATATTTTAGTGAACCATTTATTAAATATTTGAGTGAAGTGAAGCTATTACGTATCACTATTCGTGGTGTTGGGCAAAACATATCCAACAAAGATACTTCAATTATGGTGTTTTTTTTTAAATTTTGGCAATGGATAATATGTTTTATTGGATATGTATTATAATACAAGAATCATATCATTTCTTTTTCAAATAATGGCATTTCTTTTTCAAGTTTTTGCCATCGATTTATGTCGAATCCACTTGGTTTTCGAGAAATTATTTCGAATAAAAGTTTTAAAAGTTATAAAAGTTCAAAAAATATCTAAGCATTTTTTCGATTCCAATGGGGATTCAGCACAAATTATTTGTAAAATTTTGCAAAAAGAACGTCAATTTTGCTGTCGATAGTACATGGAAACAACTACCATAATGTTATATGTATTCATTTATTACTTATGAACTTTGTTTGCATGTAAGCTTCACATTATTGGATACTGAATACTTTTACATAGTATGGTAAGACATAGAAGTATAATTATGATAATTAATTAGACGAGTTAAAATATATTAAGTACTAGATGACCTGACAGACCTTGTCTTGTTAAAAAATCCAATAGAAAAAATCATTTTCAGTTTTGCACGAATTTTTCAATATTTCGGGCAAATTTTCCAATTTTTCTTTCACTAAAAACCTTATTTTGACTCTTACGATCATTTAAAAAAATAATTTGCCAAATTGGTTCAGCCGTTCTCAAGGGACGCGCTTACCAACGAACAGCATCTAATTTTTATTTATATACAGTGTGTGTTGGACAGCTTTTCCTATAGAGAATCAATGTTAAATATTATTTATTACTGCCTGGCCGTGTCGTACTGTATGAAGTAAGTCAGTACACATGTAAATAAAGTCAGTCAGTCATCTCATAGCTATACTGTATGCGTATGGTTGTTTGTTTGTCATTTAAGAGTGGGGATTTGTGATGCAGAATGCACATACTAAAGTGTACTCTCATCAAATGTGTACTGACTGACTTCATACAGTACAACACGGTCAGGCAGTAATAAATAAAATTTAACATTGATTCTCTATTGGAAAAGCTGTCCAACACACACAGTATAGATAAATTAATTTATAATTTTTCTAAATGAAATGGTTCTCCATTTATAATATCCACCAAATAAAACAGGACTCAATGGATCTCCATCGCTATGAATGTGAATGCAATATCATAAGTGGTTACTTTTCCCTTTTAGGCTAGGTATCTTTTTCCAAAGCTTGTGTTTTGTCTCGACTGTAAACAGTGGCGAATCAACCATAAGGCAAACTAGGCACGTGTGTAGGGGCGCCAAGTTACAAAAAGGCGCGCGTGGAAGACGAAACGAAAAAAAAAATATCTAAAGTCCTCCCAGAGAGTAAGTCACCTTCGGGATCCGTCGGAAATGTTGGGTTTGTAATGATAATGCATAGTAACGGCGTGAGATTAAATTCGTTTTCTAAGAGGGGGGGGGGGGGATAAAACCGATAAATTAATTTACTGTCTTATTGTTTTTATATTATATGTAAAATATTAAATCTTAAGTTTGTACTTAATTAATGATAAAAAAACAATCGGTTAGCAATAGGGAATATGCATTTGTTTTCACTTAAATTGAAGCATGTTTACTTGACAAATTTCAAGGTAAAATTACTTTTTAAATAACTTTAAAAATAAGCGAGATATGAATGATTGAAATTCCCGATTAGACAAAGAGAGTCATATTACACTTCCACCATTTAAATACACGTAAAACACCGTTTTTAGTATTTTTGCAAGAAAGAGACAGATAATAATCTTTAAAAGCTTATAGCTTCCTTGATATTTGTCGGATTTTAATTTCGTTTTTAAATATTATTACAGTATTAACAGTATTTTCATATTCTGAAAATAAATGTGAAAAAAAATTTTCATGCATATTCCTTATTGTTTATGGTATTTACAATAGTTAAAATTTATAATATACTAGACTTTCCCAGCGGCTTGGCCCGCGTGATATGAAACTTTCCCGGAATAAAAGTATCCTATGTGTTAATTCAGGGTATAAGCTACCTTCATACAAATTTCTTCATAATCCGTTAAGTAGTTTTTTCGTGAAAGAGTAAAAAACATTCATCCATTCATCCTCACAAACTTTCGCGTTTATAATATTAGTAAGATGGCAACTAGAGGGGCACTGATGAGGTGCTAGCCTAGGGCGCTATGGACATCTACCTTTGACTGTATAGTGAACACTCTTGTCTAATGTCTTGTCTAAGTCTATGCATACGAATGATACAAATGATAATGGGAATACAAATGATAATATATTTTTGTATTTAATTTAATTTAATTGATATTAAGCTCTTTCTGTGCTATTACCAATTTATAAAACGTTCAATTGATCCCTAATACCCATGAATTTATTAATACTCATTTAATGACGATCAGTAAGTTTGTTATTCTTAACAAGATATCAATCGTTTTTCTTTTACACATGTATACAAGAATTAATTGAATGTTATTTATTCTTTGTTTAATACTGTGAAATAATTTTTTACATGTGTATGAGAAAATTTATTTTAACAATATTTGTTATTTTATCTTTGTATTTATTTATTTAGGTTAAATTCGTTTAGTCGTTATTATTCCAAGATCGATAAAAATAAAAACAGCAAAATAGCTGATACACCAGTACAAGCACACATTACAAGTTCCATGGTAGTCGGATGTCTTGAAATTAGTCTCCAAGTCTCTCATGAGAACAGACCGATATTGATATCATTAGTGTTCTCATTATTCCGTTGAATTTCGTAGAATGAACATGAGAGAATCTTCAATTTAAAATGCTTTCAAGTAAACAGTTTTATTTATTTTTCTCACTTTTCAAAGTATTAGGAACGTGAGCTTTAGGTGTAAATCCTGTTTGGTGTAAATAATATAGTCTTAAAGGCATAAATAAGTAATAAACATTTCTAAAACACCCGGTATATACTGAGTTTATCAAAAAAAGTTTCAAACAAAGGTTATTTTTTTAAATAAAAAAGGAACATTTTTTGCCTTTAAACTTTCTTTTTATCTCTTACCGTTTCATAGGATATTTTCCCACCTGGCGGGGGGAAGCCCTGTCTGATTTTACCCATTCACGAACTTGAACTTATTCTTTAGCTTTAGAACACAAACACAATACAGCAGCGGTTTATCTTTTTTCGTTCTTGAGTCGTCGTGTCCACGGACAGAGACGCGGACAGGTGAACATGCGGAAATAAACTGATTATGTTATTTTATGAACACCTTTACCAATTTTTTTTTTCTGCGATCAATATGTTCAACCGTTTTAATACTTTTGTACATACATATTATATATACCGGGTACAAAAAGTGTCATCATTATTGAATTGTCACTAAAATTCGCTAAAATTCGACACCTTAACTGGATTTTGATGAAAATTGGTTTTTTCACTCAATTTTAGATTTCTTTACAAACAGAAGTATAGCCTAATGAAAAAATAATTTTGTTTTCATACTTGCATGGTTGATTTGTACCAAATCCATTGTTTTTGGAAAAAATATTTTGATGAAGAAGGGATTTTTATAACTAATACATTTTATTTGAGACAGTTTTTTTAAAACCAAATGGATACAGTTCAAATTGTCTACAGAAATTTAAAAAAATAACGCCACTTCACGGTAAATACTTCGTACAAGTCGATCTACGAAAAGTATATGTACTATGGCTCACAAAAGTGGACCTGATTGTGACATATTTATTCGGTCTTTTACGAAAATGTTTCAAATATAAGTTGTTAATACGCATTTCGACTACAAAGTGGTCATCATCAGTATAAATTAGCTAGTCATAATTACTCTTTGACAATTAGAAATAGATATAAAATCGAAATCAAAATTACTCTTATTAAAATTACTCTTATATTGAATATCTTATTCGTTGCTCATTTGGCGACAGTTTCACAGTTTCAGTTTATTTCTGTTTTTCAGTGTGGAACTGTCACCAACTTAGCAACGAAAAACATATCGTGAGTGATGTTAACAAGAGTAAATTGAATGAAAGTGATTTTATAACAAGAGTAATTTCAATAAAATTTATTATATTTTAATTTAAATTGTTTAATTTTTGTTTAATTTTTATTTTTGTCTATTGACTTCGATTTTCTATCTATTTCTAATTGTCAAAGAGTGAATTACGTCTAGCTAATTTATACTGATGATGATTACGTTGTAGTCGAAATACGTGCTTTATTTCAAAAACCAAAGAGTTCTGATTAATTATCATTTGATAATCGAATATTATTCCTTAGTCATTAGACACAAAACATTAAAAAATATTTCAAGTAATCTATACAACAAACAATAAATGTACGTTTAGGTATGTTGAATGGATAAATGATATCAAACTTACCTTAATCGATTTAAAATCAATTTGTTTTTAAGTCGTATTTTGTATTTGAGTATTTCATTCGTTAATGAGTGTCATGAGATATACGAAAATATGTTAACGAAAATTTACAAATATTGTTTGCTATTATGCTTTTTAAAGGGAGCTATTCAAGAACTAAAATTAAATGGAATGGCATTATTGGCAGAAGTACAATGTGATTCAGCAATTGTGGTAAGTATTTACACGATTTTTATTTATAAATATAAGGGTGTTTATTTCATTCATGTCTAAGGTAAGTCAAGGTAAATCATTCATGTCCTTGCTACAGTCAGTGTTGAATTTATATTATTCAATTTTAATGTTTAAAATTTCTGCCACTTTTTAGTACCTTAAATTTATTACTGTCATTTTCGTTTTTTTTTGTTCATTCGTGTTTTTTTTTTATTAAATTTATTTTGTTTTTGTTTCATGTTTCTTTTTATAGGATTTCTCAGAAAGTTCTGGTGATGATTCGTTTTCCGCTGCTGATGAATTATCTGTGAGTGTTGAAATATATTCGAACTTTTACATATTAACTCCTCATCATTCTTGTATTCTTATAACAAAATTAAACAATAGTGTATAAAAGTTATTATGTCCCGTCTATCTTTTTGTCTGTCCATTAACTTGATACGTGTTCTTGTGCGTGTTCAAGATATAACTTACGACTTCGCGTTCGCCAATGAGCAACATCTACATAAATATATACATATAAAACACAATATGTATGTACACTTGGCCACAAAAGTTCATGCCATTTTTTTAAATTTTATAGTTGATTTGTGCCATTTTCATTCGGATTTCGACAAAATGATATGAAATATCATACACATCTAGCGATGGGGATTGAACCCACGACCTCTGGCATTCTAGACCAATGCTATACCAACTGAGCTACCTTAGATGTTATGATAGTGCTAAGCATATGATCTTTCACTATCATTTTTGATGTCATTTTATTATTAATTTTGTTTATTTACTTACTATTGACATATTTTTAAATTAATTTTTCATACCAAGCATTTGATGTCAAAAAATGGTATCAATATTCAGACTTATTACTTAAATGTCAAATAATGTAAACGCTAGTCGCTTCTGTTGGTTTAATATAACCGAAAGGCAAGCATATTAATAATGGATATAAGTAGACGTTAGTTTACAAAAAACAATTTAAAAAAATATTGTTACTAGATTTATAATAAACAAGTTTTATCCGAAGCATTTCGTATTAAGGCTCAAATCAACGATAAAATTTAAAAAAATGACTTTCACTTTTGTGATCCATAGCACACATGGCCACAAATATAGCGTTCATTTTTCAATATTTTATCATTTGTCTCTTATTCATTTGGTTTTCAAAAAAATGCTTCAAATAAAAATGATTAATTATAAATATACTTATAACTTTTATTTGAAACATTTTCTGAAAAACCCAATGGTTCAGACACAAGTCAACTAAAAATTTTGAAAAATGAGCGCTTTATTTGTAACTTAAAATACTGGCTGTACAAGTTGATATTATTTTTTTAAATTTTTTTTATGATTTGTGCCTTATTTATTCGGTTTTTGAAAAAATGCTTTGGATAAAAGTTGTTCACTAGAAATATAGTAACACCTTTTATTCGTAAATTTTTTTCGAAAACTGAATGAATAAGGCACAAATTAACTATAAATTTTTAAAAATAAAATAAAAGTTATGCATTCAATTTTACAACCCAAGTAATGTGTATTAATACATCTATGCATTCGGCCAGTGTCTGTTGATAAACATCAGAAGTCAATTGACTAACATCAAATTATTCTTATTGAAATAAGATATCAATTAATGATTAAGATATCAATTAATCAATGAAACCTCCAAATTTTTAATGATCGCACCCGTAAGAAGCCACAGACATCAAGGCCATCAATATGCGATTCTAGTGTCTTGACTGCTGAGGTTGGAATTACGTTGCGTCGGCTGTACTTTTTGAGCTATATGTTTATTTTTAAATATAGGGGTTGACTTGAGAACCTCCTTCATTTTTTTCGTCGGTTAAAAAAAACATTCAAATTGCGCAAAGATATTGAGTACTTTCAAATAGTGTTTTCACACAAAACAAATGTTATCGATTATGATATTTTTCTTCAGTGGAAGCGCTGGGAAGTCTTATTTTTTATTTTTTTGTGGCTAAAATTTGAAATTTATATGAGACTTTGAAGATACCCTATCCAACAGAAAAAGAATTATCAAAATCGGACTACTCTGTGAAAACTTATGCGTGATCATACAACAACAAAAAATATACAGGTTGAATTGAGTACCTCCTTCTTTCGTCGGTAAATAAAATGAATTTTCTTGACTTCAGGTTGAGACATCGTTATTCAAATAATAAAATTAATACCGCAATACTCGAAACAAATTGAACTTTATGTTCGACTATTGTGGGACAAGTTTTATTATTTAAATTTTTATTAGTTATACTCAGCAAGCAACGTTTTTCATTTCTAGATTACTTTTTACTGATCAGTATCGTACCTACCTACGTGTGTAGAAGTGAAATAATAGTACATACACGGACAAAAACATTCCGATTTACAATCATATTTAAACAATTACCTCAGTTAGTTGTAGTACCTATATGTCGTCCATCATTCTCCTCGGAAAATAGTAGTTGCCGCGATACGTGTATGTATAATACAAACGGGCTTGGAGTCAATTTTCAGACTTTTGAATTACCAGTCTCTCTAAAATATAATCGATTGTAAGGTTTCCGGAAAATAAAAGTTCGGCTATTTTTTAATTAAACTTATAATCTTTCTAACATTATTTGCTTGTGTAACATTACATATGTAAAATTTAATAGATTGAAATTATGTTATGAAAGATAATTAGATTGGAAATTTCTGTTTTACAGGTGACAGATGCCGATGGGGAAGCTAGTCTGACGGAAGGAAGTGGAGCTGGAGGACCGCCATTTGTTGTACCGCCACCTCCATCACCTGGTTAGTACATTTTTTTAGTTAGGATATGATAAAGAATTAATGAAAGAAGAATTAATTAATGTTTTTCTTCGTACTAAGACATTCACAATTTTTATGTATATCATATAAAATTTTCTATGATACGTATAATACATTTTTAGATTTTCCAGTTGGCAGGACTAGCAAAGGAGAAAAAGGAGATCGAGGACCTAGAGTAAGTTATTTTTTGTATACAAATTGATTTGAGATGAAAAAGTAAAACTGGTATAAATATATTAAGTCGAGAAAGTTTAAATATGACTACGGACAATTATGTATGAACTAATAATTTGGTAGCATATATGACTAGTACTCAACGGTCATACCATTTGCTGATTTAATATCATTTTTTATATATAAAAAACTGTTTTTATACAGGGAGAATCGATACGAGGACCTCCAGGACCACCAGGCCCACCTGGTCCACAAGGTCCAATAGGACCAGTTGGCCTACCAGGTCAACCGTATACTGGCGATGATATCACAGGACTAGGTGATGATAATGTAAGTATATAATATTTCGAATAAATATGCGAGACAAAATGCAAAAAATTGCATTATGCATTATGCATTATGCAAAAAAAAAGAGTGATTCTACATCAAACTTCCATCACTGGTATTTAATAATCTTATGAATAAATTTATATAAGTGTACTTAATATAAAAATTTTATAGCCATATCCACTTGGATCACCTACTGGGACGTGCGCATGTAATATTACCAGTATACGTGGCCCTCCCGGTCCACCTGGTGCTGATGGGCCAGTAGGCATTCCTGGAATGACAGGCTTGCCTGGCCCAGCTGGTGAACGAGGTGCGCCCGGTCCGCATGGAGAGAAAGGAGATAGAGGCGACGCTGGAAACCGTGGGCCTGAAGGCCAACAAGGCCAAAAAGGTGAACCTGGAAGAGACGGTACACCAGGTATTGTAGGTCCTCCAGGTCCACCTGGTCCACCTGCACATTCAGATTTCACGAGTTTTGATGTAAGTTGAAAATTATGTGATTTTGTATTTTATATTTGACTAATTGATATGTTGCACTCACTAACTGCAGCCTAGTTGGAAACCACGTACTATATTCAAGGTATAAATCAACAAACACATTTTGTTTACGTTGTCGTAACCCACTGTTCGGTAGAATGATAATTACTTTACTTAGAAATTGTTTATGTCATAGTACGTTGGCATGTATTGCTGTCACCAGGGAACTAGTCGACTACTTTGCCAAAGCTTCACCGAACGCTGTTAATTATGAACAGTATTATATGGTAGTTGTCTTGGTAGTTTTGGTAACTGTTAACAAAGGAAAATCTGTACTTTGTATAACCTTAGTCATTGGTATAGAATTAATGACAAGAATTTTAAATTCAAAATAAAAAATTGTTAATAATAACAATTTATTACAAAATTAATTCATTATTAAAAAACTTTGATTGTTATGATTTTAATTCTGGAGACAGTAATGGTATACCTAAAGTACTGGTCATCAGTACTGGTCAGTACTAGTACTGATCAGTCCTGGTAAAGTACTGCTAATTTTAAAAACTTCAATTTTGGTAAGGTCCATTACAAAATTTTGACCAATCAAAAGTCAAATTAAAGTTCATCAATCAATACAATTCACTAAATAAAATGACTAAATGAACTAAGAAACTTTTTGCAAGGTTTTTTTTTTGCAAGGAATACTAAGAGCTTACTTTAATTTATCTGAATTTATTTAAATCAATAAATATAAAAGTTAAATTTAATACTCTTGATAAGACCCGGGCATTTTTTTTATAACATCAAGTGGACCTTATTACGGGCAGTACCACGCGACAATAAAACAACCAATAAACAACAAATGAAGAAACAAATCATTAAAATTCCCATTGCTTCCAATGATGTTTCAACGAAAATTTCACAGAAGTGAATCTTCAAGATTATAAAAAGAGGGTCTCATTAACACATCACTGATAAAAACGGGTTTTCTGTCCAAACGATAACACATTCGACTAAGAGTGTTGTTGCATTTTTGTCTATTGATGTTTCTATTTATATGTTGGATATTTCGAATTAATTCAACAATTTCAATAACGATTTTTCATGACTGTACTTTATTAGGAGTCGGGTCTAGTTAGGCGACAGAATCTTATTTAAATAGTTTACTAACTTCAGGTGATGATAACCAATTTGACCTAATTACATATGCTTACTATATTTACATTTCGTAAAGTAAGAGTTTTACTGTGTTACAACAACGTAAATGCCTAACGAATTTGTTATTAGAAACATATACTAATATTTCTTTGTGACATTTATATGTATACTCTTTCGATAGGATACTATAACTGGTCCAGCTGCACGACCGGGCCCCCCAGGACCAAAGGGCGATATTGGATCTCAAGGACCTCAAGGAAAGCAAGGGTTACGAGGTGAACCTGGATCTAAAGGTGAAAGGGGTGAACTCGGAACAAAAGGAGATAGAGGAGAACGGGTAAATCACTTTATTTAGCTTTACTAAATATGATGCATTTGTTAATTTATAATTTATTGATGCAATGGTATTTTTAAAACATAATACTTTCTTGTAGGGACACCACGGTGCCCAAGGTGCTCAAGGATTCAAAGGAGAACCTGGAGTACCTGGTATGGATGGTATACCGGGTTTACCAGGAGCAAACGGGCGACCAGCAGAGAAAGGAGAAAAAGGAGAACCAGGTAAAGCAGGACCTCCAGGCACACCTGCTGTTGCGATGATAGGAGGTGGAGATGGATATATGATGACAGGAAGAGGCGATAAAGGAGATGCAGGAGATAAAGGTGAAAATTTTAATACACAACTTGTAAACTATTTAATCCATTTTGAAACATCGATATAATAGGTGATCCTGGAGTTAAAGGTGAAAAAGGTGAGCGGGGTGAACAAGGTCAAGGAGGCCTTCCTGGTATGAATGGAGCACCTGGCTCTCCAGGAGAAAAAGGTGAACCGGCAAAAGATGGTGAACCAGGACCGCAAGGTTTGCCAGGTTTGAAAGGTGAACGAGGACCACCTGGGCCTACTTCAATTGCAGGTTCCGGTACTGATTTTATTACGATTAAGGTGAGGTGGTATTTATCTTCATAATTAACCTAGTATATAACATAAAATATTTTTACCGCAGGGTGACAAAGGTGAACAAGGTAAACGAGGTAGAAGAGGCAAAGAGGGTCCTATGGGACCTATTGGACCTCCTGGAAAGCCAGGTCCAACAGGAGATATTGGTCTACCTGGATGGATGGTAGGTTTGATTTTAATTATCTTAATTTTTATCTAGTTCTTATTCATATATTATTATTTTTGTGCCACCAAAGAATAGTCTGAAGGTAAGCTAGGCGTGTGCCTTATGATTTCAAATACTTACTTTAATATAGGTCAATTTAGCGTTTTTTGAAAAGTTGTCAATCCAGTTAGTTAATTTCTCTAAAAATGGAGAGCGAAAAATTACTTAACGACAAAATAGTGGTAAATTATATATCTATTGTCAATCTGATTTATGAAAGTTGTTTCGCTAAGTTGACAAACATCCTACCAAAATGTGCTTAAACTACATTTGTTTTTTCATACTTATATATTTAGGGTCGCCCTGGGATACCCGGTGTTCCTGGATCCAAAGGAGAAAAGGGTGATGCGGCAGATGTTAATCTATTAAGAAGTTTTAAAGGTGATAAGGGAGACACTGGTCCTTCTGGCAGGGATGGTCATCCAGGATCAGCATTTGAAGGTCCACCTGGTCCTCCAGGTCCACCAGGACCACCTGGACCAGCTGGTATACCTGGCATCTCAATTACTGGACCAAAAGGAGAGCCCGGTTATGCGCCGTCTAGATTTGCATATGGTGAACCCAATTTTGGACCAACTAGATCAGGTATGCAACTAAATTTTCATAAGTTTTATAACAGCTAGCTATTTAAAAATATTACCCCAGAAATGCTAAATATACTATGATTTAATTCATGCTACAAGGACCAAGAAGCAGTCTAGAAGAATTAAAGGCTATACGTGAACTTGAACAATTGAAAAAAAATCAAAAGGAAACTTTTGCTTCTACAGGTAATTTGAAAATTCAAATAAATTGATATGAGTAAAGTATTTTGCTTCCTCCTTCTCCGTTCTTCCACTAAATTATACGAAATACATGGTTTTGTCGAGAGTGTAAAAAACAAGCGTGTGTGAGTCATAAGCCCGTAGTCTTAGCTAGACCTATATAAATTCTGGTACTTTTAGTCAAGATAGACATCCAAATTTCCACCGAAAGTTAGTTCATTCGTGAATAGTATTGGTATTTGCTATGACACTTGTCTCTAGTCAAATGGGAATTTACCTAATTTACTGGAACATATCATTATTTTCAGTTCATTCAAGATATGACGACAAAAACCATTCAGCCAAAGTTGTTCCAGGTGCAGTTACATTCCAAACTAATGAAGATATGATGCGGGTACGTATAAGCAATAATCTATTTCTTCCTTTGATTTTGATATCTAATTATTTTTTAAGATGTCATCCATGAGTCCGGTTGGTACTTTGGCTTATATTATAGATGAAGAAGCCTTGTTAGTTCGTGTAAATAATGGTTGGCAGTATATTGCGGTAAGTATAACAAAATTACTCAACGATAATGTCCATTATAATGATCTTATTACATTTAGCTTGGATCCATGATACCAATTACAACTCCCGCAACACCAACCACGGCGGCACCAGCAATTATGCCACCATTTGAAGCAAGTAATTTAATAAACAATGTACCTCAACCGGTAGATGGTCCAAATGTGAGTGTTATAAATTTATTATTTTAATTTCTTAAAATAATTTGGTAATATTCCTTATAATAATAAAATTTATAAATTTTTTAATGCTTTACCCAAAGTGGTTTCCAAAAATGGTATGGTTACTTGTTAAATCAAAATTTATTTGAATGTAAACATTAATTTTGGTTTCTGTATTTTAGTTACGTATGGCAGCATTGAATGAACCATACACAGGTGATATGCACGGTGTTCATGGCGCTGATTTAGCTTGCTATAGACAAGCGCGGCGTGCTGGATTACATGGTACATTCCGAGCATTTTTATCATCACGTGTTCAGAATATTGATTCAATTGTTAGTTTAACTGATCGAGATCTACCTGTTGTTAATTTACGTGGTGATGTTTTGTTCAATTCGTGGTCAGACATGTTTCGAGGGGATGGTGCACCGTTTCCACATCCACCTAGAATATTATCATTCAGTGGAAAAAATGTACTAACAGATTTGTCATGGTAAGTAATAATTTCTTAATTTAAAGCTTTAAATACAATGTATTAAAAGAATAGATTTAAAAGATTAATATAAATTACTACAAGAGGGGCTCCTGGCTTGTAAATAAATTCTAGGTGGCTAGCTCAAATAAATTCTAGGTGAATGTAGAGAATTGACTTCTAAAAAAAACGTCCGAATATTCTCTGTAGGAGTGCGCACATACTTAATATGTATGTACATATATACTTTTTATAGCCGGTATTCTTTTGGTATCACAAAATTATCTACATAGTTTTCAATAAAGCTATTATCACAAAGTATTAATTATCCAGTTTGTAGCACTGATTATAAGATTGCATGTTCCCTAGGGCCAAAGTGGTGCTCCCATATTATTTCTTACATGAAACTATCGATCCATTTGAAAACCAATTGAGTTTTTGAACGGGACAAATTTCTTTCATATTTTTTGACTCAATACAAACATAAAATGTCTTCAGTTTTTAGCGAATTTCCTCCAAAGAAAATGCAGCTATTGTTTTTGCACCAATATTGGAATTTCGTAAAAATTTCTTCAAATGTCCGTCGATCCTTCCTATTAGATGTTAAAAATCACTATCGCTAAAATTTGTATATATGTACATATATATATATATCAACATATATATGTACTTTTTTTTAAATGTCTGTGGACTCTCTAGCGATCACAGTTTTATTCCGATTGGAATGAAATTTGGTATTTGAGGCGTTTTTGGTATTCTAATGGTCAAGTTCGTTAATGGGTAAAATCAGACGAGGGGAAAGGGGGGTTTAGAGGGAGGGAAAAACAAAAAATTTGACTATCTCCTTTAATATTTGAAAAAAATTTTCAGAAGTTAAGTTGTAGGTACTAAGTTTTACTGTAATTTTGTTTCTTATCATTTTTCTGTTACACTAAAATTTACAGAAATGTTTACAATAAATGACTGAAAGTTAAAATTCTAAATATCTCTGTTCACATTAGAGTTTGAGAAAAATGATCAAGTACGAGTTATGAATTGTAGCAAAATTGATTTTCTACAACTTTACTCCTTATACATTTTTCGATTATTCTAATATTAGGAGAGATATTTAATATTTTGTGTTTGTTTGACACGAATACACGATAGATATTTTATTGTAAAAAATTTTGATTGTCGTTTCCATACTAACTATAAACTACCCAGCAAACATACAAGTCAGAAAGACTTCAAAAAGAAGTCTTTTTGAAGACTTCATTAGGAAGTACAATTATGACATCATAATGGCCTCTTTTTTCAGAATTCTCAAATGAGTGGTCTGTAAGACATCTTTTTTTATGATTTCGCAAGAAGTCAGAAATAGGAGCCCTTTAAGTAGTCTTTTTTTCTGTCTTCGTAAAAAGTCGGAAATAGGAGCCCTTTAAGAGTCTATTTTTACTGACTTCGCAAGAAGTCAGAAATAGAAGCCCTTTAAGTAGACTTTATTTCTGTCTTCGTAAAAAGTCAGAAATAGGAGCCCTTTAGAGTCAGAAATATAAGCCCTTTAAGTAGACTTTTTTTTTGTGTTCGTAAACAGTCAGAAATAGGTGCACTTTAAGAGTCTATTTATTCTGACTTCGCTAGAAGTCAGAAATAGGAACCCTTTAAGTACACATTTTTTCTGTCTTCGTAAAAAGTCAGAAATAACAGCCCTTTAAGAATTTATTTTTTCTGACTTCGCAAGAAGTCAGAAATAGGAGCCCTTTAAGTAGACATTTTTTTGACTTCGTAAAAAGTCAGAAATAGGATCTTTTAAGAGTTAATTTTTTCTGACTTTGCAAGAAGTCAGAAATAGGAGAAGTCATTTTCCCAAGTTTTTTATATTTTTACTCAATTTAGCACACGCGCATTTTTGTTATAGTTTTTATTTCTGTATAACCTAGAGTTTAACATTCTCATTAAGGTTTATTTGGAGAACTTGTAAAGGTATTATTATAATTTAATTTATTTATTTAGTGTTATCAAGTATTTAATACCAGTTTAAGTGCGTTATTTTTAACGTGGATTATTTTTAATTGGTTTTATCTGTAAGTATCTTAAAGGTTAACGCATTAAAATGAATTTACAAAATGAATATCATGATTTTCTATTTTTTATTAAAATTTGAAACCAAGATGTCTGCCTAGGTGATGATCATCCCATCTTCGAACCTATTCCCAAGAATATCAACAAATTAAGTTTGAGTCAAAAGTTAGCTCAATGGAAATGTGTTTAACAGTACTCAAACTGCATCTAAATATTCTTCGGAATGTAGAGTCGATAGAAGACTTAAAAAATTTTCCAAAAGATTACCGTACATTATTAAATTATCCTAAAAATACCCCTATTCGTACTGTTGCACCAGAAGAATATTTTCTTTATGGTCTAAAAAAAGGATTGATTGACCAACTGAAAGCGATCGATTTGGGCCAGTTTAAAGAAACTATTCAAATCAACGTGCAATTGACAGTTTGCCATTTTCAAAGAGTTTGAAGAGTCAACTCTATCCAATACTAGTCGAATTTTACCCAAAAGGCGCTGTACCTTTTGCTGTTGGAATATATCATGGACTTAGCAAACCAAATGATTGTAATGATTATTAATATAAATTTAAATGTAAATATAAATTAAATGAATAAATATTTATTAATTTTAATATAAAATTGTTTATATTTTTTTAGCCTCTATTTTTAGGAATCTTAAAATATTAATTTAGTCTTAAAGAGCTCTTGAAGAGGCCAGAATCAAGAACTCTTAAGATCTCTTAAATATGAGCTCTTGAATAGGTCAGAATCAAGAACTCTTAAGATCTCTTAAAAAGGAGCTCTTGAATAGGTCAGAATAAAGAACTCTTAAGATCTCTTAAAAAAAAACTCTTGAAGAGGTCAGAATCAAGAACTCTTAAGATCTCTTTAAAAGAAGCTCTTGAAGAGGTCAGAATCAAGAACTCTTAAGATCTATTTTTTCGAAGTCAGAAAAAAAAGTTCATAAAGACTTAATAATGAAATCTTCAGTAGTTCTTGAGGTGGCGCATTGGACATCCTCATGAAGTCCTGAAGACCCCATTTGACGAAAAATTTACGACGTCCAAATCTTTAATAAGAGCTCTTAAAGAACTTTTAAAGACGTCATATTGTTTACTGGGTATAATCGTTATACATCGTTCTATTTTTGCTATTAATAAATTTAATTTTTGCAAATACAAAAGTCATATCAGTTATTATATTTCATTTTGATCACACTAAAATTATGACCGCTAGAGACTGATTTATGTATTCTAAGGAAATTCGAAAGTTGACGTAGCTCCTGCGTAACGAATTTTTATAATTAAAAACGAAAATCATGATTTCTCGAACTTAGAAAAAATCATATCTCAAAAAATATTGACTTTATCGCAAAGCCTCAAGGTATATTTTATATTTGTATTGAATCAATCATTATGAAGTTGTATGGCAATTTACCCTCTAGCAACATGTAATCTTATAATCAGTACTATATATTAAAGAGAATTGGGCAAACCAATTTTGACAGAATAGTTTCCGGTACTCATGCGCTGATCCGAACTGAACTGAACTATGAAAAATAATAAGAAATACATCGTTTCTAGTTATAGACCCTTAGTATAAAAACGTTCACTTACTACAATTATATAAGAATTTTTTCATAAGTGTGGCGCTTGAGTTGGGCTCCAAGATGCTAGCACCTCATCCATGGAATTTCGAAAAACAAATTATACCATATAATGTGTCACTAATTGGCCTTAAATGGTATAAATTTCCTCATTATTTGGTCAGCGATAGAAAACTTTTTATCGATGTTTTAAATAAACACTTTATTTAAAAATTAATTTTTTTTTAATTTCGCTACAATATGGTCACACGAGATCTACAGGACCCCACGAAAATAAATGTTCACACAAATTCGAGTGTACTGACACCATTTCATCCTTCGAGAAGTGTCGAAACATGTTGTATAAGGTTCAAACAACAACAGATGGCATGATAACTTTTATTTTTAAAAGTCATGATAACTTTTTTATTTTGAACATAAAATAGCCTCAATGTTTGCTTGGGGTCCACTGGACCCCAAGTGACCGCAACGGGTAAATCAATTGATCTTCATTGGCTTCGTTTGCGAAAATTGTACACTTATTCATTTTAATGACAATATATTTCGGAGGGATTGATGTAAATAAGAAGTAAGATTTTATATTTTTCAATTCAAATAACTATGTTATTTGTTTTGTAGGCCACATAAAATGGCATGGCATGGATCACTTGTGACAGGGGAGCGAGCATTAGATGTATCATGTGACGCCTGGCATTCTGGATCACAACATTCCATGGGCTTAGCTGGCTCATTACGCGGTCCTCAATTATTAGAACAAAATGTAAGACCGTGTAATCAACGTCTTGCTTTGCTGTGTATTGAAGCAACTAGTCAACAAAATATTAGAAGAAAAAGAGAAGTAAAAGAGTAAGAATAATTTTTTATTAACCGTATGACATTATTTACAAATGTTTTTATATTTTTTAGGTATACGAGAGATTTTACAGAATTTGAATACGCCAATTTTCTAAGAAATATCACTCCAGCTTCTGTGTAATAGTAAATTAATCACCCGTCCAAAATCCGTTTATGTGTATATTTATTACCCAATTCATCCTAACCGCATTACAATTTTATAGGTGATTTTAAATATAAGAATCAAAAGATTGAAATAAAATTAAAATTTTTGTTTCGTTTCTATGGCCGAAAATATTTATACCATAATCTTTCTGTGAAAGAAAATGAGTGACAAACTATGGAGTAAAACCCATAGTTCTAGTGTTCAGTTTTTAGTATCTAACTTCTTGGTTAATATTTTTGGTCTAACTAATTTCATTGTTTCTAAAAAATTGAAATATCGAAATATTAGTTAAAACAGCTATATGTAGTTTATAGAAAATACAATTTATATCATTTATGTAACTACAATCATTCATAGTCATTGAAAAGGATGATCAGATTCATAAAAGAGTTTCTCCATAAATTGGTTCAGAGCCTATCACTTTGATCCTGTCTGGTCAATAACAGTAAATATTTCATTTTTTTAATAGTAACATATTTCATTGTATTATTCTACGATGATTCTATTATGATGTATTCTATTTGTAATAAAATAATGTAAACTGTAATTAATGTAAGGGTTTATTTGTACAGAGGTTACTACATCTTTTATAGCATATTATTTGGTCTCACTCTTACTTCACATACAAACTACATGCATATTAAATCATTGCTGACTTCATATGAATTTAACAAATAAATTTTGTTTCATGTCAATAAAAACCCCTAGTGGTAACGGAGAACGAAAAGGTTACCTCTCAAATCGAAACGGTTCTTTGACAATTAGGTATTTATTAATTATTTTTCAATGAATAAAGTTACTTTTTTCTAATTTCCTACGAAATCAAATATTTCTCAGTTCCCAAATGTAAAAAAAACGGTACAAAAAAAACTGTAAACATATACGTATTGGTGATAAATAAAGTTAACATAGCCAAAAATAATTACACTGGGAATATATAAGTACTTAGGAAAATCATTTTATAAAAACTGCAGACTAATTAATAATAAGTAAAATTTAATAAATTTTCAATTTTCATTTAAAACGAGAACTAATTTATTAACTAAACTCAGAAATGGTCATTGTTTGTTTAACGTATTTCGTCGACATATTTGCTACGGCATTAACGTACATGTCGGAACTGATAAGTTTGAATATCTCTTACAATTCGGTTGCCATTATTGTATTGGAATATTTTTAATATCATTTGAAGAATAAGTAAAGTTTCATGTTTTACAAATTTGTAAGAAATTTACCCGGAAATCAAGAGTCCTTTATCATCATAGATGAAATACCGGACCGGTAAATATGTGTGAAATCGTTCTAGCACAGTGATAAAGTAACCTCTTCTTTAGGAATAACAATATAGCTATTCTGAAGTGAACTTTTCAAGAAATATTTCAAGAAAAGAGTAAATCCACACATCACATTTGAAATAATGATTGATTTAAGTTTATTATTTCCATAATTTGTAACAAACCATTATGAAACCCAAAGGTTCTATTATAGTAATAATACAAAAAACTATCTGCTAAAATTTGATTTTAGAAAACATTTTTATTGACAAATAGAATACTATACTCAGTTACTATTATTTTATCATACGTTAATTTTAGACTATCAATCAACAAGCTATTTTAATTAAATCAATAAGACATACATTTTTGTAGTTATATAAATTCTGTGACCTAGTAGTTTACAAAAAAATTATGCTTTTTAATAATTTTCCTAAAAATAATAATTGAGACACGTATAATTAACGTGCAAAATAAAGGAACATTTTACTAGTTGTTTCAATCGAAAAATGTGTTTGTAAAATATTATCTGTATATATAATAATGAGTAGCTGTAATTATTTGATTAGATGATTTTTTAAATTAAATTAAAAAGTTTTATTGATCTTTATTTACATATAAAATATTTTTTAATGTATGAAAATTAATATTAATTTTAAATTTATTTTATTAAGTACAGTATTACAACAAAAACTATTTTTATGTGAAAAAAGATGAATAAATTATATAGTAGCAAATTTCACAGTGCTCACTTAAACATAATATTATCGAATGTCTTTGTATCAAATTTCATGTATAATCATACTTGTTACTTGTATGCATTTATTTATTTAAAAAGATCATTTTTTTTAATTTTATATATTTGAACATTATATTATCGAATGATAATTAGTGAGAACTTTAGGTTTTTGAAATAAAATTTCAAATTAGCCCCCTTTACCTAGATCAGTTTTAAAAAAACTGATCTAGGTAAAGAGGGCTAATTTGAAATTTTATTATATATTTGAGTTTCAGTCGAATGCTCAACCTTTGGAAAAACAAACTTTATTTGGCTTTTTAATCAATTTCCTAGAATAATTTAAAAATTATCACTTATTTTTACAATTTTCCTTCAAATTATTTCCAAATTTAAACGGCCTTTAAATTATTTTGAGATGCACCTTAAAATATAATTTGCACTTTAAATACAAAGTCTATACAATAAAGCAAATCTACCAGCAAAAAACTCTCAAATAATTTACATGTTATATAAAAGGACAATGCCCTAGAAAGGTTTCATTACTGGTGAGCTTTACTTTAAACTGATCGGATTACAGTGACCATAAACTCTAGAGCAAAATTTAGAAACAATCCAGATTAAATTGTCATTTCATTTGTCTACGAATTTCCAGTGGCGGATTTAGGCCTAGGCCCGCGAATCCTGGGCTTAGGGTGGGAATATTTAAGGGGCGGAAAAATTTAGAGGGCGTGATTGTATGGGCAAAAGAATAATATATTTTTCTCGAAATAGAAGCTAGTTTGGCATTAATTGACTTTAAACTCGTTATATATATATATATATATATATATATATATTCATATAAATATATATATATATATATATATATATATATATATATATATATATATATATATATATATCGTTACAAGAGAGGTGAAATATTAGGGCGCCAATACTAGGGCGCCATTGTCATCAAATCCGCCACTGCGAATTTCTGCATATTATAAGTATATCACGACAGGCTGTTGGGATTATTGAGATTATTCAATGAAATTCAAATTTCATCTAACCGGAATATTTCGTATTAGAGTTGATGAAATTTTTGTTTGACGTGACCAAATAAGCTACAATTTCATTTTGTCCAAAAATTCTAAAAAATATTGCAAAAATGCCTTCGTGTCAATCGATCGTACTACATAGGAAACAAAAATTTGAAATACATCTCTTTAATATTAGTAGAATCGAAAAATGTACCATGAATAAAGTTATTGGAAATAATTTTTTTAAACTGATATTATTTGAAATTAGCAGTTTCGTTATAGTAACTCGATTTCATATTAATTACGATTCTTTCCTTGAAAATTCGCTTAATATACTAAACTTGTCCAAACGAATATTTTTCTAATTGTACAATAGTACAATATCTAAAAATATTTTAGTTGAAACGACTTACCACCTACCACCTTGGTTAGGTTACTTCGTTCTGCAAAATACTGGCGACTGTGGCGTTCGATACGTCATCACTTTCACTTCCTATACTTTGCATGTTTGTATGTTTATACCTTTATAATACAAGATACTCTAAAAATGTAAACAAAAGATGTCAAAAGATACCAAAATTATAACAAGAGCATTAAACAGTAATCTAGGTATAATTGCTAAGTGTAAGAATTGTATCCCTAAAGGCAAAAAATGTACTTTTTATTCCTAGTTACTTTACTACACTGGGTCTAATAGCCACTTTGTTATAGTATAGGTTTGGTCCAAAATTATATGCACCTGTGTGGCATTGTCTTTTTGAAATTTCGATTGTTTTTCTTGTAATTAATAAATTTTAAACCGAAATATAGTACTAAATTAGAGCAAATTTTTCAGTTATGATTAAATTTTATAAAATAACTATATAATTTTTATATTTACTAAGGTCAATTTTTTTACTTTTCATACCAAATAATAGGAATATACATAAATAATATTTATATTATTAAAATAATGATTATGTCGAAATATTTTATTGTACATGGTAAGAAAATTTATATATTTACAATTTTGAAAGCAAAAAAAGAAGGTAAAATCAATATGCATAATTAAATTGAGTACGGTGAAGTTCGTTTGCATCGACATTTGAAGTATAATGGAATTCAAGTCATAAAGCCTGATTTTAATAAATGGTCCGCTATTTTTCTTGAAAATATTTTCTTATACATACATTTATTGGTACTACGAGTATATGCATAGGAATATCAATGAATACCACTCACTTCACACTTGTGTGTAAACCCCAACAACGAAAACATTATACTTCTACAAAAGTAAATAAAATAATACAAATTTCTAATAATTTTTGGGATTGCTGAATTCGAATTCGGGTGTTTTTTTGAATCGGTCAGGTCGTATTTGATTCCTAATCCAAAAAAAGTGATGTGAATATTTCGACTTTCATTGCGAAAAGTTTTTTTTGTCTAGTTGACAAGGCCTTTTATTATTTTTCGTGTTCCCGAGTATTCATTTTTTTGTCCAATCGACCTGTATTCATTGATCATTGATGATGACAAGTATAGTATTCTATTATAATTAATATTCTGGTCGAATTTTTTTAAGAATTAGAATATATAATTGAGGTTTTCAAGTAATATTATTGAAGTTTCTCAGGATACTACACACATTATTATGAACTTAAGTTATTGGGTATTTATATTTTGTTTGTTGAACTTACAACTGGATTAACATATAGACAACTGAGTAAACTTAAAATAATGTTAACACCTGAGTATAGTTAAAATAGCGTTCGATCATTCTATGGATCATTCTATGGATCATTTTTGTAGTTTTTCTTTACCGTCTTTTAATGATATTTTCTGCATAATAAATAAAATAAACAGAAGATAATAATTTGAGACTACTGCTCTAGCAGTAGGATATTCAAACGGGGTGGTATTTAGTTTGAATGGAAAAAAGCATTAATTGAATTTGTTTGGCATATTAATTTATGATATGTACGATCATAAAATTATATCATAATTAACAAGTTTTTATGAAATTGAAACTTCATATTAACATACTTCACGGATGATCAGCAGTCATTGCATACCGAGTTTTAATAAATGAACTCCACTGTACTTTCATAAAATAATTAATTTATATTACGCTAAGAATAAATCTTTTTAAATCTTTTGTAAAAAAATTTTTCATGTTAATATCAAATAAGAAAAATGTCATGGAATAAAGTATGACATACAACATCACTCAAAAAGTAATGTTGTATGTCATATTTTTGATTATTTTTACATTTAGTCTTCAAAATTAAATTAAGATATATTAAAGATTCTCCACGAAAATTCTTTAGTACGGGAGATGTACCAAAAATCATTGGATCATTTTAAAAAACAATAACTTTTCGATTTTTCCTATTTTGTTCTTCAAATTATAAGTTTCAATTCCCTGCTATTTCTTACGAAAAAATTCATGATGTAAAAATGACCAGCAACAGTATAATTTTATTGAAATGTTTACGATTTTTATAATTATTTTGTTTTTGCTTTTGTTGGAGCAACATAAACGGAAATTGATGTAACACGAACTCTAATACTTAACTCTAAACGTTTAAAAAACTGTGCTTTTGGTTTTGAATGTAATCTGGTCTGATTTCAAAGTTATAGTAAATATAAATTAAATATGGTTTCAAATGCCTCACTGTAATTAAAATACTCGAATTTTGTAATTTTTGTGCAGAATTTACTCAATTAGCTATATACCTCGAAATCTATCACAAAATATAACATATTTATAAATTTTCGGTTTTCAACAAACAAATGACACAAACAAAGTTGAAAAACTTTTAGACCAAAGCAAATTTTGAGTAAAATGAGAATTATCGAGAATTTTGTTTAAAAAATTAGATTAGTTATTTTTCGTAACCGTATGTCGTGCATTTTTCTTGATTAAAAAACGACTCTTCTTTCAGACAATTCATTGTATTCTATGATAAGTATTAATCAACTTAAACGCAACAAAAGCAGATAAAACATCGATAGGGAAACATTTCACAAGAATGTTTAGGACTGGATTAAAAATTAGGCGCAGTTATGGTGTAAAATTTATGAATGCCATTTAAGTAATAGAATAAGTGTTATATTCAAATATATGTAGCATATGTATGTTGCCATATTTGCATATATATGTTGCCATATTTGCAAAATTTAAAGCAGTTATATTTCCAAAAAATAAGTTATTAATATGGCAGTTTGGTTGCTTGAAAAGAACTAAGTTCATTAAAACTCAGTAAATAAAATATAAATTTTATTCCTAAGAATGAAATAGTCAAAATATATTTTAAACATACATTTGCTGAAATTAATTCCTTTTGAATAATAATAACCTGAAGAGGCCACCAAGCACATGGTTCAATTCATTATAAAAACTAAACAGAAACTATGATCCTCGGATTGATCGAAACATATCACATTTATGTAAATACAAATATGTCATTGCCAAACTTACATAAAAAATAAATTGATCGATTCCAAAATTTGGAAATTTAGACATGTTTTGAATCTTGTATTTACTAGTAAACATTGCCACAAAAGATGTATTTTTCTTTCAAAATTTTATAATTTGTTTGTGCCTTATTCAATAGGTTTTCGAAAAAATTGTTTCAGATAAAAGTTGTTTATTTATAAATATACTAAGAACATTTATTCTAGCATTTTTTCAAAAGTTGTTAGGATATTTACAATAAACAACTTATATATTTTTTTTTTTCGAAAACGGAATGAATGGGCACAAATCAACTATAAAATTGTGTATAACGAACGCTACTTTTGCGGTCCATTGTATACACATATCTACCACCGACAGCCACATACGATGCCGTACGATTTTATTTACCTTCAAATGAGTAAATAAAACTTAAAAAAAAAGAACAATTACAAAATATTATAATTTTTTATTATTATTTTGTTTGATGTTAATATGGCATTATTAATTGGCAATTGTACTCATTAATATTCAATTAATTAGTACTATTGATGTATTTATGAACATGATGAAGTAATGTTAATAAAGAAGCATTTACATGCAATGTAAACTAATGTAAGTATTATATAAGCTGTAGTTTTGAATAAAATACAAATACTGTTATTCAATGAATATTGTACAACATGTTTTTTTATGAGTCTACCTGTCCTTTTACTATTATTTCATAGTCGACTTTGAGCATTTAAAAGCGGTGGACCTCTTTTCCTTTGAGCCATTAATCAGTAGGAATACAACTACCCGTATTTTTTACCGACGAAAAGAAGGAAGTAATTAATTCAACCTGTATATTTTTATTTTTTTTAATGTATGATCACGCATAACTTTTTACAGAGTTGTCCGACTTTGATAATTTTTTTTTGTGGATAGGGCATAAGTCAAAGTTGGTCCCATATAAATTTGAAAAAAAATTTCAAATTTTAGCCACAAAAAAAGACTTCCCAGTGCTTCCACGAAAGAACAAATATCATGATTGCTGTATATTGTCTGGGTGTAAACACTTTGAAAGCACTCAATATCGTTATATATATATATATATATATATATATATATATATATATATATATATATATATATATATATATATATATGTGTATGACCACGCATAAATTTTTACACAGTAGTCCGATTTCAACACTTCCTTTTTTATTGAATAGGGTAATACTTCCAAGTTGGTACCTTAAAAATTGAAAAAAAAATTTCTTGTCTAAGGGTAGAATAATAGGGAAAAATGGATTGTTCACCCACTGAATTGTCATCTGTGAACCGATTCTGTTGAAACTTGACACACTTAGTAGTTCTCATGACACTATAACATATGTATGAAAAAAGAAAGGCACTGAAAAGTGAAAAATAAAAACTTTTTAACAAAAAATAGAACCGACGAAAGAAGAAAGTAACTGAAAAGCAAAAAATAAAAACTTTTATAAAAAAATTAGAGTTTCGAAAAAAGAAAGGAACTGAAAACCCAAAAAAAAAAATAAGTCAATGTAAATACCAAAATAATTTTGAGTCGGCGCCAAAAAATCTTCATTGAAATGGGCGAAGGGTGAATATGATTTTCGGTTAAAAGTAAATATTACAAAATATTACATTTTGTCAAATTTTGTTTGTTTGGCGCCGACTCAAAATTATTTAGGTATTTACATTGACTTATTTTTTTTGGTTTTTCAGTTCCTTTCTTTTTTCGGAGGTTTAATTATTTTTATAAAAGTTTTTATTTTTTGCTTTTCAGTACTTTCTTCTTTCGTCGGTTCTATTTTTTGTTAAAAAGTTTTTATTTTTCACTTTTCAGTGCCTTTCTTTTTTCGTACATGTTATAGTGTCATGAGAACTACTAAGTGTGCCAAGTTTCAACAGAATCGGTTCACAGATGACAATTCAGTGGGTGAACAATCCATTTTTCCCTATTATTCTACCCTTAGACAAGAAATTTTTTTTTCAAATTTTAAGGTACCAACTTGGAAGTATTACCCTATTCAATAAAAAAGTTTTTATTTCAGTTAGGGTGCTATAATCAAATTTACATTCCTGAATAAGTTGCAAATCTTTCAGTGTTTTCTTCGGCTACATAATTGTAATAAGCTTTCTGGTTACGTCAGAATACGCAATTATATATCTCTAGATACAGGCGGATGTAGATAGAGATATTTTATCATTGAGTGTAATTTGATGTAATTAACCCAAAATTCACCGAATTATGCAGAACTAATTTATAATAAAAATATTAAAAACCGGAAGCAACAAGCTTGATATGTGATTTCTGTCGACTATAGTTTACTGAGCCCAAATCTGTGCTAGATTTATGCTATCACGTCTAGTTTTTTAGATACTTACATTGAAATAAAATACCGTTCCTGTTATATTAAATACATATTTATTTTGGGGTCCACTTGCCGCTACACCTTTTATCCATGTGCGCAATGTCTTGGTGGAATATTTCACCATCCTCAACAGACAAGGCACCAAGATTTTCTGGGAAAAATCTGAATGTGAATGCAAGAAGTGTATTTTTAATGACATGTTGCATCCAAGTTGTTGATACGATGAAAGGAGTTCTTGTACTAGCTCTTTGTAATTTTCAGCCTTTTTATTTCCTAGAAAAGTGACATATATTTTCAAAAGCTACCCATGCTCTTTCTTCTTCATCGACCAACTTAGATTTGAACAATTGGTCTTTAAAGACTTCTCTTATTTGAGGACCAACAAATATATCCTCTTTTAATTTGGCGTCACTTATACGTGAAAATTTAGTTTTCAGATGTTTAAATGACTCTCCATCCCTGTTCATTGCTTTTACCAAATTTTGTATTAAGTCCAACTTTATGTGTAGTCTTATGGGCCAAATTTGTTGTACATAATGGCTCGCTTTTGCTCTACTATCTCACTTGCATAAAAAGCAACAAAATTTTGTATATCAACCTTGCAATCCTTGGCCATACGGCCACTACTTTTTAAATCGGCACATACATTCCATAAATAGCGCTCGTATTGAATTTTACTAAGCAATTACTTCATATTTTCGTAGGTTTATTTTATGTTTACAGCAAGAGCTAATGGAACTGACGGATATTGATTTCTATTATGTAACAACACTGCTTTCAGGCTCAGTTTGGATGAGTCGATGAAGAGTATCCAAGCCATTGGTTCCTCTGGCAGCTGTAGTTCTTGAAGAAGTTTGCAGGACAATCACTTCGCTTGCGTGACGCCAATTAGTTAAGAGTAAACAGAACACAACTAAATGTATGTACCAATATTCACAAATACCGCTGCCTTCATCGAAATGAAAACAATTCTAGGACAAAAAAAAAAGCTAATTACCAGTTTACTGACCAGTTTTATCTATGATTGTCTTATCACAAATAAACTTATTATTTTATCATAAATCATTTTAGTGTATACTACAAGGAAATTTTTGGAAAATCGAAATAAGGAGATACGCATATACAAAGGAGACCGCTTCGCGTTATATAACGTTAACTCGCTCTGCTCGCTAGTGGGTTCTACCCCCGTGAAACCCAAGGCGGCCTTCGGCCTTAGGCGTTCCGTCTAAAAAAGATTACAAAAAACCACAACCTTCTAGGATGAGTAATGCATAGAAGTAAAAAAGGTAATTTTTGGTGCTTCCCATTTTAGGGCAGATTGTGTTGGGAATATTAAAGTTTTACGATTTTTTTTAATAAGTTTCAAGTTATTCATCGTCAAATGCAAGAATGTCTCATCCTTCTAGCATAGATAGAAAAAAATGAATTTTGAGTAGTTTTTCCAAATTTCGGGATGGTTGCGTTGGGAAAATTGCGTTGGGTTCTATCAAATTTGTCAAATATAAAATAAAGATTTTTTTTTGTTTGTTATTGAATTGAATTGAAAATTATTTATTAATATCGTCAGTTTAGGAAGTTACAATACAATACGTCTTAGATTCTATAGTACCTAGCCTAAGCTTTACCTATAATACATCATCTTATTAAATAAATACATCGAAATCTATAAACATTTTACATCGTTTCTTAAATGGAAAAATCTTAAATAAAAAACCATTGACATCTAAAATTAGCCTAAGTAGGACGGATAAGCCGTCCCTAAAACTAGACCTTAAAGAAAAATATTTACAATTTAGATTTCACCGAATCAGTTGTAATCGACATCATGTGGCATGCGGAATCGTTTCCTGAAAAGCAACGTACGCGGGTTAAATTGGCCCAGTTCGTTGATTTCCGGGAAAGGATTTTTGCGGGATGCTTGGAAATAGGATTTCGAAATGATTTGGATGAAGGTTCTGATTGTGGGGTGCCCAGTTTTTCTGTGGAGTGCTTCAGCCGGATATCGTAGGAGGACTTTCAAAATCGTCCGAAGACGATTTTGAACGATTTTGAAATTTTTGCATTTTCGCAAGCTGCGAAGGTGCAACGTTCGACCAGATTGGGATGGCGTATGTGAGTACGGGCCGGATACATGACTTGAAAAGTCGATGTTTCAGACGTTCGTCCAACTTACTCCTAGTGTTGAGTAGTGGGTACAATCCAGCAAAGGATGCGTTTCCAAGGGCAAGACGTTTTTTAACGTTCTGCGTCCAATTCAACTGCCTTTGAAGAGTTACTCCCAAGTATTCAACACTTTGAGTCTGTTGGATTTCAGTGTTAAACATCTTCAATTCAAGTGAGTAAGAAGAAAATTTACTCTTCCTTGTGAACAAGATGGACTGAGTCTTCGTAGGATTAATTTTGATTTTCCACTTCTTGAAATAGTTTTCAAGCGTGGATAAGCGGGACTGGAGGCAGCTCGAAATAAGTTTCGGTTGCCAGGAAGTACAGTAGATTGCTGTATCGTCAGCAAAGAGGGCCGTTTCGGTAGCTCGATCCTTCGGGATATCATTTATATAATATAAAAAGAGGCGGGGTCGAAGCAAGGAGCCTTGAGATACACCAGCCTTGACACAATATTGGTTCGATGAACTTTGTTGGAGATGAATTCGGGATTTTCGGTTCGACAAATAGGAAATCAGGATGTAGGTAGGTATGTTGAATTTGGAAAGTTTGTGGATAAGTCCATCGTGCCAAACCGTATCGAAAGCCTTTTCGATGTCCAAAAGGACCATGCCTGTGGATTTATTCCAGTTAAATCCAGAAGAAATATGGTCAGTGAGCCGGTGAAGCTGACTCACTGTTGAGTGGTTCGATCTGAAACCAAACTGTTGGGGAATTAATTGTCCGTGGATATCTTCATGCGACTGTAGCCGGTTCAAAATGACCTTGCTGAGAAATGGCAGGAAGCTGATCGGTCGGTAACTAGAAGACGACTTGAGTTGTTTTCCCGGTTTCGGAAGAGGTAGCACTTTGGCAACTTTCCAAATGTCAGGAAAATAACCAAGTCTCAAGCACGCAGTATAGATATAACTGAGCTGAACGACCGCCTTCCGAGGAAGATAACGGAGAACAACATTAGTTATTCAATCATCACTGGGAGCCTTCCTACACTTTAGTTTCCTGAAAATATTTGAAACCTCCTGAGGTGATACGCATTCGACATCGATTGGGTTAGTGTCAGAAGAGCGAATATTTTCCAAAGATTCGGACACCATACGGGGCGTTTCTTCATCGTGATATTCGTCGCCATCGGTTAAGCTGTGCGCCTTAGAGAAGGTATGAGCAAGAAGTTGAGCTTTGTCTGAATCTGAGTAGAGATACCCATTTTCCGACAGTAGAGGGGGCAGTCTGTTGGAACGTTTACGCAAACTTCTAGCAATTGTCAAAACACTATTGTCACGAGTGGTCAGAGCCGAAATCCACTCATCCCATATTTTATTTCTGGTGGGCGTGACTTTTTCTCGACTATCAACTGACATTCGCTTCATGGCGTCATGAAGCTCAGGCAGCCTAACTCTTTGCCAAAATTTACGTAATTTGTTCTGAGTCCGTATGAGTCGTAGTGTGTCATCATCTAATTTAAGTGGAAAGCCGATGGATCGAGTTTTCCTAGGAATAGATTTTTCGGTAGCAGCTACGAGATTCCTCGTCAGTTTACTAACCTCTAAATCTATTTGGTCGGTTGTTTTGATCTTTGGAGTGATCAAAGTTTCGACGTTAAGATACTGTTTGAAAAGTTTCCAATCCGCTTTCACAAAGCTCAATTGGGTTCGCAAAGTAGCAGCGCCCTTCATTTCACCTAGGGTGAAAGTGATGGGGCGATGGTCGCTTTGCAAATCCAAGTGAACATCTGGGTCCGACAGAAGGTCACAATTCATGAGTATCGTTAAGTCAATGGTCTGGGGAGGGCGGTGGGCAGTGTCAGGATAGTAGGTGGGGTCCTTTAGTACGCAACAATGAAGTTACGTTTGAGGGAATGCGCATAGAGTGCGTTCCCGCTAGCATTGTTAGACATACAGTTCCAAGATAAATGGCGCGCATTGAAATCACCCATGATCACAGCCCGGTCATGAGTCCTTAAAATGCGGTCAATATCTTTTCCCTGTAAATGTCTATCGGGGGGATTATATAAAGATGTGACTTTATAATTACCACAATTTGCCGAAATAAGAATGGATACGGCTTCGATAACACCGTCTTCGGGAGGCAAGAGAGAGTGTTGGACATCGTGCAGAACATATAGGGCAACCCCACCACCATTTCTGGTGTGTCACGACGATTGGTATAGTATCCTGGAATTCGAGCTCTCTTGTCCGGCTTTAACCAAGTTTCGCTGATGGCAGCCACCTGGATCTGATGCTGTTGAAGAAATGAGTGAAGCACGGAAAGTTTGCGATGGATACATTAAGAGTTTCATTGTAGAAATCGGATGTTGGATCTAGAAGTGGGATGGGACGCCATTTTCAAAGAGGTAAGATGTCATCCTGAAAAATACACGAAGTTTTTCAAAATCCGATTTGCACGATTTCCATGCATTCTCCACTTCGATCCTGAGTTTCAGGAAGGTCATGAAGTCGAAAGTCGAATTAGTTCCTGCATCAGACTCCAATGGAGTTGGACACGATGGAGATCCTTCGAGGGCTTCGATTAAGAATGGGTTATGGGGTGAAATGGGGGTGGTACTCAAAATGTCTATTACCTCCTTTTCGGATGCTCTCTTCGTTGTCCATGGATTTGCGGTTGGAGTTGGGGCCGGGACAAACTTCTTCGATGATGTTGCTGCTGCCGATGATTTACTGCTCTGCGCTGCTGAACCTCTGCTTAGCTCGTTGACCTCTTTTCTACGAGGGAGGGCTGGGTATTCCTTAGCCGAAGACGTGGGGGTGGGCGCCAAAGGGGCTCGCCCGGAACAGCATTGTGCTTCACTCCTCTGCAGATGCTGCAGCTCTTCTCGGAAGAACCGTGATCCATGCCCGTAGGACTGACACTTGTAACATTGGATGGCACCTCGTTTGTTTTCAAATCGTTGGGTGGTTACTGGCACGCCACATAACCACCGTATGTTGAGGACGCTTTTGGCTTGCGTCTTCTTTTCAAATTTCACTAGACGACAGACTCGTATACTCTCGTCTCCCGCCTTTGACAATAACTGGACCTTATTTGGCTTAAGGCCCTGCCGTTTTAAATCTTCGGCCACCATGTCATCATTATGGTGGCGCATCGTTCCTTGGACCACGTATTTTTGTTCGTGGTCCTCTTTTGTTCCGTATGAATGGAATGGAAACTGGATTTCTTCCAGTTTCTCTTTGGTTTAAGTGTAATCGCCGTCCGTTTCGCACTGATAGTCTTTGGCCCAAAGGTGAAACGGAGACTATAGAATTGTAATTATAAGGTTTCTACTTACGTGAGAATGCGCAATTACATTTCTCTAGATACTCTTTAAGACGGACGTAGATAGGGTATTTTGATATATTTTATCATTGAGTGTAATTTGATGTAATTAACCCAAGTGCTTCGAATAGAATAAAAATTTCGTATGAAAAGTATTTTGTATGACGACTTTATAAATTAATTAATAATAATTAATATTGACACAAACCAAAAAAGAATAATGCGAATAATAAAATCTGAATAAAAAAACAACGATTAATTATCTATGAATGTCTTATCACAATTATCTAAACTTATTATTTTATCATAAATCATTTGAGTATATAAACTACACGAAAATATTTGGAAAATCAGTTTCATTTTGTTTTGTTAAACAATTAAAAATAGTACAACATTGTATGATCACCTAGACCAGAATGTTTAAAGGTATGTAATAACTTTTAATTTAAAAAAAACAAAACATAAATTATAAAACTTTACCTGTTGTTGTTTATCGGAAGAGTTTATTTAACAAAACGTGTATTTTAAACTTAAAAAAATTATTTTTAGTTTTAATTGTGGTGGGTTTACTAACCCAAAATGTATATCATGCAAAGTCAACTTGCGAAGAAGGCAAATTTTATCCTCATGAAACTGAATGTGGTCAATTTTATCAATGTGCTAATGGAAAATTGGTAACTTTGCACTGCCCTGCAACATTGGAATTTAGTACAAAAATTAATGTGTGTACTTCCCCCGATGAATCTGGATGTCAATTGAATGCAGGAGATAATAATAATAATGGCGACAAACCTTCTGACGATATAACAACACCTACATGCAATACTTCCCCATCCACATGTACACCGTCTCCAAGTCCAACATGTACACCTTCACCAAGTCCAACATGTACACCTTCGCCAAGTCCAACATGTACACCTTCACCAACTCCTACACCAACTCCAACATGTACACCTTCACCAACTCCTACACCAACTCCAACATGTACACCGTCTCCAAGTCCAACATGTACTCCTTCACCAACTCCTACATGTACTCCACCCAAACCAACATGCTCATCACCACCACCTTGCACGGATCCGCCACATGTCGATATTCCACAACCATATCCTGGTTGTCCCAATTGTATAGCGGATCCATCTCGGGATGTATTACTACCATTACCTAAATGTTGTCAATTTGTCCATTGTACAAACTTTGGAATTGGAGTTGTGAAGAATTGTGCACCAAGTGACCCACCATTGGTATTCAGTCCATGTGAACAACGATGTGTATGGCCATGGGAGGCTGGTAATGTAACATGCGATCCTTGCACATGTTAAGTTTTTGCAATTACTAAGCATATTTAAAACATGATAAAATAAATACAATATTCTCTAAATGTACTATTTTTACTTGATGTGAAATAAAAAATCATTTTGATATATTTCCTTTGTTTTCTTAGTCCACAATAGTTCACAACAGTTCATCAAAAACATTCAAGACTTTACGATTGGACATGCACAAAATTTGTTATTTTCTAATTCTCCTTTGAAAACTTTATATTGAGGGAAAGTAGAGTTTTAACTTTTATTATATTAAGTAACAGATATATCTGGGTTCCGATGCAAAAAACATTCAAGAATGTACGATTGAACATGCACAAAATTTTGTTATTTTCAAAATCTCCTTTGAAAACTTCATATTGAGTGAAAGTAGAGTTTTAACTTTTATAATATTAACAGATATATCTGGGTTCTGATACCAAAACCATTCAAGACTGAGCGATTGGACATGCACAAAATTTGTTATTTTCAAAATCTCCTTTGAAAACTCCATATTGAGGGAAAGTAGACTTTTTACTTTTATAATATTAAGTATCAGATATATCTGGGTTCCGATATTCATATATTATTGTATATATGAATAGTGAACATATCTCTGTGTTGCGTATTTGTGTATATATATTTGTTCTATATAAAATCAAACTGTTTTTTTTGTCCTGATTATATAAGACAGTACTGGAACTACCTTAAAGATGATGTGGCTGTACTTTTCTTCCTCCTCGCTGCACAGCCCTCACACAATTGATCTAATATTACACTGAATACTAATAGTAGGTTTTAAACAACTACGAAAATCTACAACTTTTGTATCAATGATTTTTTCACATAACCTCAAAATTTTCGAGAAAAATAAGATATAATTTCCGAGATTATCACGTTTTTCGACCCAAAAAACGTGATAAAATATTTTTTAAATGAAATTTGTCCTTCAGGAAATTATCGTACAGACTCAATTTTTTCGTTGTGTCTTTGCTTTTTGGTAAAATAAAAAATAATAATAGACCCCATTTATACACATGCGCAAAAATGAATTGAATTCACCATTAAATTCTACGGAAAAAAATACAATGGTCCTTAATTTCATTATTTGACGTGGGATTCATAGACGTATCAAAATATGTTGTATTATATAACCTAGAATTTAAATTTTTGTTTTCAAAATTATTTTATTCTCCAATTTTTAAGATTATATTGTTTACAAGATAATATTTACGTTAAAACTTAATTAATAAAACTACATTAATCTAGGTTTTGTAATTTCATTTTCTGTATAATATACACATATACGCAACACAGAGATATATTCACTATTCATATATATAAATGATTGTAATTTTGAAATAAAAAATAATTTTAAACTTTTGTATTTCAAAACAAAACGGTAAAATACGATTTAAAAAAAAATTAATTAATATTTATCTTTACTATCCTAGTTTTGTTTTTAAAATCTGTCGAGTATTTTTTTTAATACAACAGATAATAGTTGGGCGGGCATGAAGTTTTACATGCTTCTAATGAGAGACAGTGAGAGAGAATGATTACTTTGCTATTAATTATCTCGCGTTCTAAATGGTCAAAAACTTATTAGAAAGCGTTATTATTAGCCTGTGAAAAAAAGATGAGCAAAATGCTAGAACATCCTTAACTATGAATCTCTCGATTATAAGGGCAGACAAATAATTGTATACATGACAAAATATTTTGTATACCTGACAAAAAAATTGATTCTATACAATCGTAGAATTTCTAACTACATCAAACGATAAAAACATAAATCATATGATAGGGCGAAAATCTAGCTGTTGAGTTAACACATTTTCACAAAATATTGTCAATAAATTGTAGTAAAATTTATTCACTACAACTTTACTTATGATCAATTCTTTCATCTTACTAATATGAAGAAAGAAATTCAAGATTTTATTTACCCCCCTCCCTATAAGACCTCCCATTCCTTTGTCGGATTCTGCCCATTACCAAATTTGGCTACATCTATACAGTTTTTTCCAAAGACTTGCTAAAAAGTTCTTACTACTCAGAAATAAATCTATGTATAAATTGTTTATCCAAGATAAGCTATAGGAAACTAATGACTTTGTGCAGGGCATGCGACGGGCCAAGTGGTGCATAAGCACAGTTAGTCCATTCGACTGTGATTGGTTGAAGCTCAATTGAATGCAACTGAGAAGGGTGGTGGGGCTCTTGGCAGAATATTGTCGATTGAACTACCACCTTTATAACTTGAGAATCTCTGACGATCTCATTTGTAGGGCATGTATGGAGGACGATGAAACCTCCATACATGTTATATGACCTGCAGAAGCTTGAAGGGTTTCAGATATAGAATGTTTGGATTCGAAACTTTGAATCCATCAATCCTGGGAGCAATACCAGGCCAACAATCGTCTGGCCTCGACTGAATCCTATAGCTTCATCTGCTTAAAATAGCACTTCTCGTGACGCCTCCGGGTGACAGGTTGTTCTCAAGGAGCGCACAGAGGACACTTTGGTCTAGGTGCTAGGGACCTGTATGCGCTATCCCTCTATCTAATTATTATTATTAGATACTTTACAATAAAATATGGGTATCGGAACCCATATATATCTGTTACTTAATATTATAAAAGTAAAAACTGTACTTTCCGTCAATATGGAGTTTTCAAAGGAGATTATGAAAATAACAAAATTTTGTGCATGTTTAATCGTACATTCTTGAATGTTTTTTTCGTAAACCATCTATCTCATTTGGATGGATTTTGTGAGCTATAATGATAACGACACAAATTTGTAACAAACCGACCAATTACACGAACACTGTTGTGAACTATTGTGGACTAAGAAAACAAAGGAAGTATATCAAAATGATTTTTTATTTCACATCAAGTAAAAATAGTACATTTAGAGAATATTGTATTTATTTTATCATGTTTTAAATATGCTTAGTAATTGCAAAAACTTAACATGTGCAAGGATCGCATGTTACATTACCAGCCTCCCATGGCCATACACATCGTTGTTCACATGGACTGAATACCAATGGTGGGTCACTTGGTGCACAATTCTTCACAACTCCAATTCCAAAGTTTGTACAATGGACAAATTGACAACATTTAGGTAATGGTAGTAATACATCCCGAGATGGATCCGCTATACAATTTGGACAACCAGGATATGGTTGTGGAATATCGACATGTGGCGGATCCGTGCAAGGTGGTGGTGATGAGCATGTTGGTTTGGGTGGAGTACATGTAGGAGTTGGTGAAGGAGTACATGTTGGACTTGGAGACGGTGTACATGTTGGAGTTGGTGTAGGAGTTGGTGAAGGTGTACATGTTGGAGTTGGTGTAGGAGTTGGTGAAGGTGTACATGTTGGAGTTGGTGTAGGAGTTGGTGAAGGTGTACATGTTGGACTTGGCGAAGGTGTACATGTTGGACTTGGTGAAGGTGTACATGTTGGACTTGGAGACGGTGTACATGTGGATGGGGAAGTATTGCATGCAGGTGTTGTTATATCGTCAGAAGGTTTGTCGCCATTATTATTATTATCTCCTGCATTCAATTGACATCCAGATTCATCGGGGGAAGTACACACATTAATTTTTGTACTAAATTCCAATGTTGCAGGGCAGTGCAAAGTTACCAATTTTCCATTAGCACATTGATAAAATTGACCACATTCAGTTTCATGAGGATAAAATTTGCCTTCTTCGCAAGTTGACTTTGCATGATATACATTTTGGGTTAGTAAACCCACCACAATTAAAACTAAAAATAATTTTTTTAAGTTTAAAATACACGTTTTGTTAAATAAACTCTTCCGATAAACAACAACAGGTAAAGTTTTATAATTTATGTTTTGTTTTTTTTTTAAATTAAAAGTTATTACATACCTTTAAACATTCTGGTCTAGGTGATCATACAATGTTGTACTATTTTTAATTGTTTAACAAAACAAAATGAAACTGATTTTCCAAATATTTTCGTGTAGTTTATATACTCAAATGATTTATGATAAAATAATAAGTTTAGATAATTGTGATAAGACATTCATAGATAATTAATCGTTGTTTTTTTATTCAGATTTTATTATTCGCATTATTCTTTTTTGGTTTGTGTCAAGATTAATTATTATTAATTAATTTATAAAGTCGTCATACAAAATACTTTTCATACGAAATTTTTATTCTATTCGAAGCACTTGGGTTAATTACATCAAATTACACACAATGATAAAATATATCAAAATACTCTATCTACATCCGTCTTAAAGAGTATCTAGAGAAATGTAATTGCGCATTCTCACGTAAGTAGAAACCATTTATTACAATTCTATAGTCTTCGAAAATATGGAACGATTTACAACTTAGTTAATTACGACCTTATGACACCAATACTTGAAACGATTTACAACTTAGTTAATTATGACCTTTTGACACCAATACTCAATACTGGGTTAGATTTCTTGTATTATGTAAGTATACCAAAAACGATTTAGACATATTACTAACAGGTCAAATTAAGGAACTGCAAATCATCTTCTCTAGAAGGCAATCGTACTAACAGCGGGTACATACTTATTCGTTGAGTTTGGTAAAAACAATTGAAATATTTCATTATGGTTATTATAAAACTGTATATAGTCACCTGTTAGTGCTAATAAAGAAAGCAGAATTGGATTGTTTAAAACCAGTTTTATAAATGTTTAAAAAATCTACTATTCTTTCAAAGAAAGGGCGCTTTCACAATTACCGACATCGACACAGCACCGATACCGACACAATTTTGACAGAATATTCAAAAATTAGCATCGACACGGACATTTAGTTGTCGTGTGTCATTCGAGGAAACCACATGACGGAAGTTAATAAATTGTATTTGATTTATTTTTTATATTTAAGTAATCCAATTATAAAAGTGAGATATTTAAATGGTACCTACTATACTCCGTTTGAAAAGTGTGCTAATAACCCAAACAAATTTTTAAGCTATATTCGTAAGAGCAAAGATATATTTGATGACATATTTTATAGTATAATTTAGAAGATCTAAATAAAAATACTGAACAGCCGTCGACGACAAGAGTGCAGTAGTTACTGCGGCTCGCCAACACGACAACACGATATCGACATGTCGGCTAATGTGAAAGCATTTCCATTTATTTACATGAGATTGCGCGTCAACCGTCATCGCTGTCGTTGTCGTACCGGTATCGTGTCGTCCATTGTTAAAACGTCCTACGACATCCCAAAAATATTAATATCTAGATGCAGCTCCTCCAATACTTTTTGTATAAGGTTTATTGTCGATTGATATAGGTACCACGACATCATTGGTGGTTTCTGAAACTATTCTTACCAATCGTTGTTTTGTTCACTTGTTAAACAAAATTATTGTCTAATATAATAAAAAATTAAAATAGTTTAAAATGTAAAATGTTATCCTATTAAACATTATAGATGTTAATCGAACCAAAAACGAAGCTTTACATATATTAATGAACTAGCTGACTTTCACATAGTAAAAACAAAGATATTTTTGATAAATTTGGGTAAAAGCAAAGATATTCCAAATATTTACCTAAACCACCTCGTTTATTTTTCAAAAAGGAACATTTTTTGTTAGTTATTTATTAAGATACATATTTCCACACCCTCTGGAGGGCTGGGTGTGTGTGACAATGATCGACTTTGAAAGTTGTTTATTTTAAAGAAGTAAACAAAAAAATCATACAAAAGTTCCGTAGTTAAAACCTTATTCGGACTATAACGAATATGTAAAAAAAAATTAGCCGAACAACTTAAAATAAACAACTTAGTAAGTTGTTTATTTTAAAGAAGTAAACATAAAAAATCATACAAAAGTTCCGTAGTTAAGTAGACCTTATTCGATCTATAACGAACATTTTTTAAAAAATTAGCCAAATCGGTCCCCAACCCAACTTGAACTTCTTGGATTTTGAATCTCTTCTAGATTTATTTTTTTGTAGAAAATTGTCCTTCACACATATCGTTTATGCGACGTACTCTATTATTGCGATCATTTGTAGATATACCCGACCAGCAATTGCCCCTACATACATGTCCGGACCCAATAGGGAATAAAGAGGGCATGCCAAGTCGGAACCCAATAAAACCAAACTTGGATATCCCAATGTAAAAATTGTTAAAGTAATTTTTTTTCCACTTGGGATCTATTTTGGAACCCATTTGTGTAACCCAATGTGAAAATCAAAGCCCGACATTAATTTTGCCTAACTGGGATTATTTCGGGAAATTATTGGGACCCAACATAAAAATTAACAATTTGGTATCAGTTTTGCCCAACTGGGATCTATTGTGGATATGATTGGGAAAACCCTATCGGAAATTACGAATCTGATATAAGTTTTGCCTAACTGGGATCTGTTGGGAATATTATTGGGAAAACCCAACATAAAAGTTAATTAAAAGCAAAATAATAAGAAAAAAATTGTACAATTTTTTTTTCTATGTCGGTTGAGTTTTTTTGTGGGAATTTATATAAATTACGTATCAGCAGATAAAAAACTTCAAGATATTGAATAGTTTTTGAAAAATAAATCAAAATTTTGAATAAACTCTCGCAAGTGACATATGACTATGTAATAGTATATATACTTGTAGTTGAATAAACAGTAATATATAAAAAAAAAATAATAAACAAACAAACTCACGTTCGCATTTATAATATTAGTAATTGCAACCCTTAAACTCGGCCTTACGCACTTCCGTGCTCTAGATAAAATATAAAAGTAATAATAGTAATGGTTATAATTCTTTTTTAGTGGTATCAGATAGGAATTGCCCGATCGGGTCCCAAGACTTGTATCCGTTATATCCCAATTCGGGATCCCTATTAGGCAACCTAATTGATTCCCAAGCGGGTGTACACGAACATTTCTAGTCGGGTATCCCCTCAATGTTAGACAATTTTTCATTAAATAACTTTTTGTTTTTGAACAGTAACTGTATGACTTATATGTCATGAAATCTGAATAAGTCCGTTTATCTCAACTCGAAGTCAACAAAAATGCATTTTAATATTTCTTTATTTTAATTAAATATATTATGGAAATAATTTGAAATAAAAAACATAGATATAACAATATTATATTTAACACACAATAGTAGTTATTATATATTCTTATATATTATTTACATTTAAATTATGTTTTTTTTTTTATTTAAATATATCCATATAATATAATATTAATAATTTTTTTAAAACTTTTTTTAAATATATTTTTGTATCCATTACATTGCATAATTCATCATATTTTTTAAATTGCGTATGTAGGTGAAATATCTTAAAACTATAGTTTTTTTTACCATTTAATTAACCACTTTTTTGTTTTTAAATTTTAATTTAACTCTATCACAAAAATTGATTTTTGAACATATATATGTCAATTTAAACATAGCTTTCTGATAACAAATAATTTTTGTTTGTGGATACGAAAAATGGTATTATGAGAAAATTAAAATTATAATTAGATTTATTAGGATAATTTTCTTTAGTTAATTTGTACAGGAGATCAATAATTTAAAGAAATTTTATCGTGAAGTTATGTTAAAATTTACATACAATAGTGAAATGATATTTAATTTTGATATCATTAATAATATTTATTAAAAATTTGTTGTTTAATAAATACCAGCCTCATTATTGATATCAAAGTTAATTAATTGTACATTAAAAAAATAATACATGACTCTTCTTAAGATAGGCGTTCATTTTTATATATTTTTTTTATATTTTAACTTAGTAAATTTTTCTAGTAATTTCTGTCGATCTTATCATTTCTTTTTTCCAGTTATTTTTTAAAAGAGTTATCTACAAAAAGAAATCAATGATTTTTTTTTAGGAAATCAGATAGTATTTTGTATGTTTTATTTTATTAGAATACTGCAGGTCGTAATAACTCATCAGCCGAAAGTAAACCATCACCATTAACATCCACAAATTTATGAATGAGGGTTCTTGCCAACACTGGATTATTTTGCATTGCTTCGACAAACCAATCAATTGGAAAGCTGAAACAGAAGAAATATATGAATTTAAAATTCGGATAAACCATAAAAGGAACATATTTAAATATCCGGGAGAGTCCTATCTCAATTAATCCCGATAATTGGAGTTCTACTATACATTGAAAAATTGCCTTCGATTAAATATATAAAGGATGTATAAACATTTGTGAAAATTAATGTAATACATTCGTACGACATTTTGGCACTCGCTAGACATTTCGGTTTGATATCATAAAAAATAATAAACCATTGAAATCAGAAAATTAATAATTTTTAGATCCCTGTCAAAATTCTTACGAAGTCTTACAAATAACCTTGCCCGTAGTTTTCGTGAAAACTATTTGTCGAATTTGGTTGAAAATTTTTAGACAGCTTATTACAATCTATCTGGAAATTTCCCAGCAAGAGTAGTAAATTAATTTTTTGTCGTTTTTCTCATAAACTGTCAGTTTAATTTCGATGAAAATTACACTGAAAATAGTTCGGCTAATCACCAAATAATTCGGCTTATCGAAACTCTTATCTTAAGCCGTTATTTTCACTCAACAAATTCACTCAATAAATTTCAGAGAAAAACTATGGATAAAACATAGATTTTGTTTATCGCTTTTTACGGTAACAATCTGATTTATTTGGGTGAAAATTAGACAACAGCTTGATGACGAAATTTTTTTTACAGACCAATCCCATAAAGTATTGGAAATTGAGAGTAAAATCTCCAAGCAATGTAAATTTAATAAAAAATTTGTATTTAGATTTTAAATTTTTATTTTAGTAACAGTACTAAAAACTCTTTCATGTTTTAACTTTTTTATTAACGTATCCACCTATTGTTAGTTTGATTCCCTTTTGGGAATAGTATGAAACATAATAAGTTTCCGTTCCCTTCGTTAACCGCATTCAAATCGGTCCATTCGTTTGACAACTACGATGCCACACACAGACACACATATCAACGATCTTTCTATACATCATCTTAGCTAAGAACTGCGGCAAGGCATCCAGCTATCTCAAAAAAAAACCGCATACAATCGGTCTACTCGTTTGAGAGCCCTGATGCCACAGGCAGGCCCATAGAGAGACACACATAGGCTTCAAACTTAAAACAGCCCTCTTTTTGCGTCGGGGGTTAAAAACATATGTACATCTCATATGGAAAAACTATACGTAACCTCCCATAACATTTAAGTCGCTTGATAGAATGCTAGTCCGTAAACCTAGAAGTCTTGGGTTCGATTCCCAGTCAAGATGTACGATTTTTCATATCAAACATTAATATCCATATGCTGATATAAATTCAAGATTTATTTTATATACTGATGGAAGGAATTTATTTTCTCAAGAAACTATATTTTCTTCAAAATATTTGCTTCAATAAAGAAACCCTTGTTTTCATTCAAGACTACGAAGTCGAACCAAAAACATATTTTTAGTTGAGCGAAGAAACTAAAATTCTTGAACGGTGTTTAAAAGTACAGTTCGTTTGTCTTGGCCTAAGAGAGTCCTTCTTGGCCAAATACTCTTGTGATTCTTTAGTCAAGAAAATGAAATTCTTGTAACAAAAGTATTTTTCTTATTAAAAATAAAAATAAAAAACCCAAGAAGAGAAAGTTTATACAGCTTCTTTAACTGAAGTATATATATTTAACTGAAGTATATCATTACTTCTTTAAAAAGTTATATTTGTTTGGATTAAACAAATGTTTATTTTGGTCCGAAATTTTAGCATCTTGGTCCAAAGAAATCATCATTTCAGTTTAAGAATTTCGAGATTCATGAGTCATGAGTCAGTTTATCTTTAGGTAAGATAATTTTCTCAACTCAAACCTATAGATGTCAAGATACTTATTTTCTTATACCAAATATTATCTTCCCTATATATGAGAGTCAGAAATTCTTGGTTTCAAAAATTTTTCTTACTGCAAGGAATTATTTCTATCAGTGTAATTATATTTTATTTTTATATAAGAAGCAAAATTGCAGAATAAATCTAACATTATAATTCTTTTTCACATATTATATAAATGGATTTTTACAAATTAAAACTCAATGATAAGATGATTCTGCAAATAATTTGTTGCGTTTATTATTTGTTGTGATATATTGAGACACTATATATCACAATTTAAATCAATTTTTTGTTTTTTTTTTGTTTGTACACCATTTTGATGTGATCGCATGTCATACACAAAATACAAGAATAGAAATAATAAAATCCAATTGATATATGAGTGGAAGAAGTATGCTCTCACTTTTCATTTATTTTTGAGAGTATTCAAGAGATATTTTAATATGTAAAGGATTGAAATTCTTCATCTTGCTTTGAATAAATCCAATGTGATTTGGTAAATAGTTTTCATATCATTTTTGAAATTCAGATCTGATCGTTTTACATAAAGATTTTAAGGTGGATAGGTTTTCACTAAAAAACAATAAAAATTATTAAATACGCGGCTTCGATTGTATTGATTTTATTTATTTTTATTTTTGTATATTGATTTCGATTTTCTATCTATTTCTAAATGTCAAAGAGTAAATTACGACTAGCTAATTTATACTGATGATGACTACTTTGTAGTCGAAATACGTATTTATAATACAAAAAAGGATCTAGGTATTGGGGCGAATTTGAAATTTTATTTCAAAAACCTAGAGTGCTCATTATTTATCATTTGATAATCTAATATACTGCTTAAATGTCAAATTAAGTAAACACTAGACACTTCCGTTCGTATAATATAAAATATAATATCGACATCAAAGATAGTGAGAGATGATTTGCATCCGCAACCACAACATTTCAGTTAGCTCAGCGGTAGAGCGTTTGTCGTTGAATGCCAGAATGTCGTTGAATTCATATCAACCATTCAATGTCAAAGTTTATCGCACAGTGGGATACTTTTATTTTTATTGCATGTATTATAATGTCAGATTTAACGTTCACGCAGTTAAGTGCCCAGTTTACAGACACCCTCTCACTTCAAAGAGATCATTCTGATTTCAAAGTTTGTTAGATAACAAATGATACATTTACTAAATGCCATTATACCGTACGTGTTGGAAAGAATTGTTAATAGAGAATCAATGTTAAATATTATTTACTATAATAACTATATACAATATGCTTAGTAAAGAAGTAAAAATAGTGGGGATACTCTTCAGTGTGTCTGTTGTGTATGCTTGCTGGATTGTTTTGTACTGTATTAACACGTTATGAGAGTGGGTTAAATATGTTCATTGTTGTCTTTTTTAGCTTAGCATTACTTCTGATAATTGAAAATTCTTTTTTGAATATCACTTATTATTTGTTTCTGGAATGTTTGAACATAAATGATAGTATTCTATTAACGGTATAACATAAAACAACAATCCACACAAATTAAAAGAAAAATAAAACCCCAAAAAGAAAAAAAAAATAGAATTCCGACAAAAAAAAAAAGTTAAACCAACGGTTCGAATATTCCTCCATTATTTGCTAAACAATATCCGAGTCGATTGTAGAAATCTACCCGAGTATTTCTGGCACTCGAGGAGAAATATTCGCACAGTTGTCATCAATTCTTTGCCTTAATTGTTGCAAATTTTCAGACCTATTCCGCGAACAGATCTGTGTTTGGAGAAAACCCCACAAAAAAAAGTCTTTAGGAGATAGATATGGCGATCTGCTGGCCACTTGAAGGTTCCAAAAACACTCGTAAGACGTTCCTGGAAAGTTTGTTCCAGGAACAGCCTTACTATCATTGCATTGTATGCAGGGCAACCATCTTGTTGGAACAATTGGCAATATATTATTCCGTAACAAACTCAAATATGTTTGAGAAAATTAAGATCCGTCAATGAAGAATGGCCCTTTAATATGGTCAACCAATATTCCAGTCCAGAAATTCAGTTTCAGTATGTATGTGTACGTTGGTTATATAGTAAATATTTTATTTATTTATTTAACATTGATTCTATATTAGAAATGCTTTTGAAAACGGTCTGTACCTAATTACATAATTGTATGTGAAAATAAATAAAATTTACCTGTCTTGCATTTTATCAGCCATTGATTCAATTGAATTGATTTGTGATGCTCGAACAAATTCCAATGGATCATTTATATTTCCTGTTACCGTTCCTGTTCCTGTTACACCATCTGGTTGTGTTGCATATTGTGTTGCCTCTCTATCAAATGTATTTGCACGTTTACCAAAACCTCGTGCAACTGTTAATTGACTTTGAAATCCACGTACTTCACGTGGCTGTTTTTCACGTCTTATAATACCACCATTACTATTAAATCGTGTTTCTCTTGCACATAAGCACATGTTACATAATAATGTTATTGTTAATAACAATGTTATGTAGATATTACATAAGTTTTTTGTTGAATGTTGTTGTTGTTGTTTCATTGTTGGATTTTTGTTTGTGTTGGTTGCAGTAGATAAGTATAATCTGAAATTAATATGAGAGATTTTTGTTTAATTCACCATTCATGAGTTTTTTTTTATTTTTAATCTAACAAGAATGTATTAATATTAAATTAGGTGCTGGTCGGAGTTGAGCAGGCAACAACCATAGAGCAGATTCATTGTTGGTTGTTTTGGTTGTATAATCATTAAAGTATTAATAAACGTTGTAGCTACTTAGGGTTGTGGTTTCTTTATCGGCAATATACCAAGATGTTCATGAAATGACTTAATTAGACCATTTCCTGAAGGATGTGAGGATGTGAGAGGAGTGGAAGGAATTTTGTGTATATACTAGAAATTGATAGGATATTCATCTGGATATCCCGATATTCATCTGAAGTTCGTGAAGGAAACTGCAGAAAACCTTCTCAAGCATAGCCGGTTACTTCGTTCTGGTCCATATCGGGATTCGAACCCATAACCTCCCACTTTCCAAGTAGGCATACTGCACCGACTTAACGCCTAAGACCACTCGGCCACTTGGACTGGTGACTATGGACTCGATAACTCAAAAACGAACAGAGAAAACGAGCTGAAATTTTGTATATGTGTTATAGTGCTAAAAGGTAAGGTAAAGTTGGTGAAAGGCCAATAACGAGCTATGTTTGGGAAAATGAGCAAAACTGCCCATCTTTGTAACCATAAGAGATAGGAAAAAAATTTAAAGACAAAATGTTCCTTTTTTTAAATAAACAACTTTTGATTGACACTTTTTTTTCATCAAACTCTGTATATACCGGATATTTACGGAATTAACTCATAATTGCGTAAATATGGCCAACTCAAAAAATGTATAATTTTTAACAGTTTTTAGTGACGTAAAAGATGGTCAATAGTTAAAACCCAAATTTTTTTATTTTAGTTATCAACTCTATACACAAGTTATACAATCTGTGGCATAAGTCAATATAACATTCGTCTCAAAAATTCGTTATATTGGAATCAATTAGTACTTTTCAATTCAAAGGTGCCCTTGATCTTTTTGAAACCTTTTGGTAACAATGAAAATGTGATGCGAATAAAGATAATCACGACCATTAACAAGCAACATGCGTTTTATAGAGGATCTTAAAGAAAAATTGCGCTATCCGGATTTCCATATTTAACTACGACTAGTATATATAAAAAACAATAATAATTTATGATATTGTTGTAAGCAGACGGGCAGACTACCAAGTAATAAATAAGTACCAAGTTCCATACACGAGAGCTCACAGGAGCTTATGATGTAAATAAATAACAAAAAACATTTTTTTTTTCAATTTATAAATGATAATTTTTTCTTTGTATTATGTTATAAGTATGTTTTAGTGTGTAGAGACGTAAACAGGATCGTAGTTAAACAAAAAGCAAACCATTTTTTTAAGAATGAAAGAAAAAGACGAACAAAATAATAAACACTGTCTACTTAAAAACAAAAATAATTGTGCGTGTCAGCTCCGACGCGCGATAACTAACAGACTAATACATGTGCTGCCATGTATTGTCAGGTACGTATATTACTATATTATGAAAATTTATTTAATTTTTAAATATTCTGCTTAGATAGCGCTAACATTAATTAATTTATAAAAAATTTAAATTGATAGCCAAAACACAAATTTGCATATTTATAACTTATGTAAAACGATTTATAGTGTGTTAGCAGAGTTTATAGTTTCTATGCAAAGACAATCAAGAAAATTTTAATAAAATAATTGTATAGTTGTTTTTTAGAAGCTTACATTTAATATACAACTCAAAATATTGTTAAAATTTGTATAAAAAATTTATTTAAATATTTTCATTCATAAAATAAATGAATGACTGAAAAGATATTGTAAAACATCATAAATTCAAATTGAATATCACAGCGTATAAACTGTTAGCTTATAAAAAAAATATAACGCTTTTTGTTAACACAAGATTTTAATATCCATCAAATTGTCGTAGCGAGGGTATTAAATGAAATAAGGAGTGAAATACAAAAACCCCGAATTTGATTGCTGTTACTAAACAATGAGGGTTCTACTTTTATAAACAAATTGTAGACAGTTTAAATTCTGTGAATATAAAATAAATTTGGTTAATATGATAATAATGAATGTTAAAACACCGACTTCTGCCTGTTTGGATGTTTTTGCTTTACGTTAAAACTCCCGAACCAATTTTAATGCGGTTTTCATTTCATTCCCAAAACCTTACTTTGCAAACATTGCGAGATAGAGAAGTCTTTACGTGGATCTCAGAAAAACAAATATTTAGTTTGAAACATTTTTCATAATAACAACAATTTCAGTGCGAAGCAATCAATAAATAAAATGTTTGGTCATTACTAAAATTGTGTGTACGTTTTTAAACAAATAGAGAAAATACGTTAAAATTCCATATCAATTTTAGAGCAAAATATCCACCTGAGGGAATTTCACTATTAACTGTTACATAGTTTTAACACAAAGCAGACTTAAATGTTTGGTATAGGTGTTCATAAAATGACCTAATTTGCCCATTTCTACGTGTCCGCCCGTCAGTGGACACGATAACTCAAAAACGAAAAGAGATAATGTTCTGAAATTTTGTTTGTGCATTGTAGATCTGAGTAAGGTCAAGTTCATGAATGGGTAAAATCGTTACAAATCAAGTTCGTAAGTAAGACCAAGTTCGTGAATGGGCAAAATCGCACCATATTTGCGCAAAATGGGCAAAACTGCTCATCTTTGAAAGCGTAAGAGATAGAACAAAAATGTAAAGATAAAAAATGTACCCGTTTTAAAAAAAAATTTCGTGATAAACTTTTTCTATATAAATTCAGAATATACCGGGTATTTAAGCAATTAATCGGTTACTTGTTATTTTCACTTGTTCTAAACCAGAGGTGGGCGCAGACGGCTCGCCGGAGTCCAACGGACTTGCCATAAGCTGGGTGAGAGTAAGTAAAAAAGGTATGTTTTGAAATAAGACGGAACGATGTTTAAATTCAGGTTGTCCTACCGATTATTGCCCAATAATTTATTCAATCAATTTAGAATTAGTTTTATAAAATATTTAAAAATATCTTTTACAATATGGAGAGATACATCAAAAAACATAATAATAATAACAATAATAACAAGAATAATGATGATAGCAATAACAATAATTACAACAACAACAACTATATGTATTCCCACTTTATGTAAAATTTAACCATTTAGAAATTAGTAACAAATTACCAACCATCTCTCCCACCCAGCTTTATCATTGGCATCTTCTTTGTATCCAGTGTCATCAAATTCCCATGACACTATACCCCCTACTAAGAAAAAATAATTAAATCAAGTAAATAATTGTTTATTAGTTCTCCGATATGAATAGTTTAGGCAAATTATTCGGAATTTCCTAAAATCTAATTCTAAAATCTATACTGAAGCTAAATCGTCAAAAAATTTACAAGCGGTAAATGTAACAGATCAAAAGATTTATATTTTATAATTTGTATAACATATATATTTTATTCATACCCAAATATATTAAAAAGGTACATTTTATGCCCCAAATTACATGCCCAAAATTCCAGAGTATGTATTCAATGTATTGTGTAGGTGGTATTATTATATTTTTTTCAGAAAATGTTTTAATTAAAAAAAGAAAATAATAATAATTGGTAGGATACCCTGTATTTACTCTATCTCTCTTCCTACCTCTCACTCAGAGCTGAGTACAGTCAAGGTCTGCCAACCTATGTTCTAAACTAGAATTTTAAAGGTAGTCAGCAAAAAAAATATATATCTCTTTTGTCAGAGAGGCAATACATTTATTCATAGGATTTGCTTAATTTTATTATGTTTATAAAATCGTGTTAAGTATGTACGTGCGATGATGTATAGTCATTTATAAAATTCTTCAAAATCTTATATAATATCATAAATGTCCACAATAATGTTTATTATTTTTTTGTCGTAAGTTAAACTTAAAATTTAATTTAGGCCTGTCATACCGGGCCTTACAAAACAGATATTTAAAAAAAAAACTCTTGAGATTTCGGGTATTTAAGCTACCGCCGACAGAAATAATATTTACCCAAAATCTCACTTTTTTTCTTAAATATATTTTTTTAGACGCGTCATACCGGAATTTTCCTGGATCAATCTCTTTATTTTCTATTGCATAGTTTTAATTCGTTTTATTTTATTCCAAGTAAAAATTATCAAAATATGTGTAAAAATATGGGTTTCTCTATAAGACCAATACATTAAAACCCGAACTTTAACATTAAATAATTAATTGAAGACTCCCTGAAAATTTTATTATTGATTTATATGCACTTTAACAAAATGTAAACAAAAATCAAGCCTTAATCTTCTTGAAGCTTTAGTACTCGTACATCCTTAACATATTTTGGACTATTTCTTCTTTTAATATAAATTTGGTGGCAAAGACGTAATACGTACAAATTAAATAATCTGTAGCAGCGTTTGGATTATTTAACAAGTTTTTATTATTAACCCATTTAAAAGTAAGCATATTCAAATAGCAAAAAATAGGTAAAAAATATGATTTATTCAATTCTTCTTAAAGAAAAATGTAACCAGAAAGTGTCCTACGCTGTTATATATATTTTTTAGTACGCTTTAAATTAAATGTTTAGATATACGGGTCTGGACATTAACAATTTTAAATTCTAGTTATCTATATATGTATATTTATATATATATATATATATATAATACACTTCCTTCTTTAAAGTTTAATTATTAAATATTTAAATGAATAGGTACTTTCATATAAAATTATTTTTAACAATGATTGTAAAAAATTTTTTTTTTTAACATTTTTCGTTTTAAAGATTAAATTATTAATTATGTTCATCATGCTTGAAATTTTTCTTTAAATCTCACATTTTTTAATATAGAAATTAAAAGTATTTAAATAATAATATTAATTTATTTTCATATATAAAATTGTATTACCATAAGTCGAATTGATTAAAGGAATGATAAATACTTTATCAACTCGTTAATTTAACTTGATAATTTCTGTACACTTTATTATTTGTATGCCAATAAGATTACTTTCCGAAGATTAAAGTATGTCTTTTTAAATGTTATTACGAGTTTTTAACACGGTGGGGGATTGCATACTTTCCTCTATCATGGAAAACATTAAATATTCAAAAATATATTTCCCGTTGAATTATTTCTTTGAAATGATAGGTATTTATTAGTATCTTTAGGTCCACGTAAAAGAACAAAAAGAAATTGGGGTTTTCTCGTATCAAGATATTAAATGTGAAAGGTAACGAAAATTAGATATTTGGAAATATCTCGTCTCCTACTCGTCATTATTACTACTCGTCGATCCATAATTCTCGAAATATTGCACGGAGAGTAGGACCGTTGATGTCGACAGTTTCTGCCTATGTCCAAGCGATGGGCTCTAACGAGCTCCGATAATATTATTTTTATTGAATATTTTACTTCATAAAAAGAATGATCAATATGGTTCGACAGTTTACATAGTCAAACCCTACAGTGGGATAAGCTTCTCCGGCTCTTTGCGTTATGTCTCGAGAACTATTTATTATGCAAAATAAAAATAACAAAGGCGCAGTTTGGGTCCGTGCCGTATATTTTTCCTGAAAACATCCTGCAGTTTATCTGTAAACGTTTTGGGTCAGCTATGTAATCGCTTTGTGCCGTTTTTTCATTTACTTTTCAACGCTGCTGTAGCTGTCACATTCGTTTGGCACTGGACTTTTTCGGCTCGTTGGATTTATTTCAAAGCGAACGTTTTCTAATGTACGTTTTCTATAATTCCGAGCATAATTGGGGCTCATGTAAGGCGTAAACTTTAAATGTTTTGTGATTTTCAATTTAACACCAATTTTCACTGATATTCCGGCGAATATTTTTATTGTTTTATTTTATCGTCTAGTAGTGTTTCGCAAGCTCTTCACAATGAGCCTAGAATCCATGTGCTAGATAAACGTGTTTCCATACGTTCAAATTTATAAATTTACCCAAAGCTTAAATTCGTAAGCATTCATACACATGCGTCTACACTGGTGCAGTGCAATGACACCACATGCAAAACAAATGCAGCGCAACTGATACGTAAAGATATGATTTATATGTTGTAGGCTCAACCATTGTTGAGGCCACATCCAACCATTGTCGAGTCTACAACTCAACCATTGTCGAGTCTAATTGGGCTCAACGCATAATTAGACTCGAAGTTACTAGAGATAGAATTCTTACAGTATTTCGTCACACAAGAAAGTTCGACCGAACACCAAGTGTCTTGAACGAATAGACGTTTCTTATTAAAATGAACGAAATCAAATTTGTAAAAAATTTTATGATCTACAAGTTTTACAATAACATCTAAAAATATATACCCTCATGGAAACGACATATTTTCAAAAATCTTATTTTCGAGCACGTTGAGCTTAACATCTTGATACGAAATTGAGACTTTTACCCAGTTTTTACCATATCAAAACCAAAGTTTATACAAAAGTTAAGATTTTTTACCCCCATTCTGAAGTTTATCCATTATTTCATCTTTTATGATTATATTATAGAATTGATAATTATAATGTGTATTTGCAATAAAGTTATTAAAAATAGTGTATCTATCCTAGCTATTAACAAAAGCTTTGGGAGAATAAAATTGTTTATTAAAATTTGTAAACGAATTGCACTAATCATATTTTGGTTCACATAAAAGCAATCTATATTAAGATGTGGTTAAACTAATGGCTTAGAAATTATTAAACTCTATTTATAATTTAACATGCAGAAGATACACCACATAGTAGTAATATGAAATAAATGAGTAATTGTATTTTATGATTATATATGAATTTATAAAGATTGTGGTCCTTGAGGCTACACTTGTTGGGTTATTGTTGTGTACACACACAAGCTTTCACTTTAGTCAGAGATCCACAACAATACATTAACTATTTCGTTTATACTACTTCCTACAAATTGTACTACATGGATATAGAAAAGATGAATATAAAGCTAAAAGCATTGTTTTAGTAATGCACATTTTGATGGTGAATAAAATTTTTTTTATGATACAAAATTTTTAGCAGCTAATATTTTTGAACCGAACTAATTTTCATACGGTTTTGTGTAAATTGGCTGAAATATGACGATGATAGTTGAAGAAGTCGGAAAAAATCATGCCGACTGGTGGCTTTATTGACGTGCCCCGGCGCACTTTATCTAAGAACTGTATCTGTATCTTCTAAGCCGGGGTGGGTTGCTTTTACCGATGATAGAATTTCGTAAAAATTTCTTCGAATGTTCATCATTTTGAGATTACCGCGTACAGATAGGCAGACGCAGTTGGAGGACTTATTTTATAATATTTAAGATGTAAGGATATATACAAATTTCAATCCGATTGGAATGAAATTTGCTATTTGAGGCGCTTTTGGTATTTGAAAGGTCAAGTTCGTTATAATATGGGTAAATCGAATAAGAGAAACTGGAGGTTTAGAGGAAGAAGAAAAAATAAAACCTCCCTTAATATTGAAAAAATCTCCCTTAAAATTTTCTTATCTTTTTTTCTGTTACACTAATATTTACAGAAATAATTACAATTTCAGATTGAAAGTTAAAGTTTTAAATATCTCTGTACATATTACGAGGTTGAGAAAAATTATTTGGTAATGAATTGTAGCAAACATGATTTTCTACAACTTTACTTTTCATACATTTTTCGATTGTTCTTATATTTTATCTAATATTTTAGAGAGATATTTTATATTTGGTGTTTTTTTCTTTATTTATGCCCCCCCCCCCCCATTTCCTCGATCAATGCTATTTATTAATAAAATTGGCGTTGCAAATACCAAAATCATATCAGATACGACATTTCATTTTGATCTGACTTAAGTTGACGCAGCTCCTGCGTTACGATTTTTTAATAGAAATTATTCTCTCGTTACGAAGTTGAGGTACGAATACAAATAATATAAGGTAGCAAAACTTAATATAGGTATGTATTAATTATTATTTCCTCGCAATGACACTATAAAAAGATCAAACAGAATATATATTGTACGTTCAATCCATTATATAATATAAAATATCCTCTGACAAAGTCCATCTATATTTGTACGTACACCATCTATTTTAAATTTTTAATAGAGGTATTAAATGTATTTTAAAATTAGTAAGTAAAAATGTGTTTAATTAACATTTTTAACAATGAATTGCACTTTTGAATAGAACCACAATGAGATATAACGGTAACAGGGTTATGATACGGTATAAAATATCATATGGGGTTATGATTTAAATGTATATTTTTATTTCTCAAACACATTGATAACTAGCTGAAAAAGCTAGCGTTGCCCGGGTTTCATAAAACTCTTATCGATAGTGCTTAGGAAAATTATGTCAAATTATTTTTTTTATGTTTTAAATTTATTGACAAATAATTTATTTCCCAAAATTTGTTAATGCAGATATTTCTATAGAAACTATAAACTATATCAGAGATATAGCAGTCCTAAAACGTTATAGCCGTTAAAAAAACGGCTGTAACTTTGGAACACTTTGGAATTTTGAACTTCTGATAGTTTTTCTGGAGGCGTCTGTAATATTTACCTAGTTTCTTCTCCCATCATTATTTCTCTATCTCCTATATTTTTCTCCAAACAGTTCGGACAAACATATATACACACTCGCACGCAACATACTTCCGATTTATGTAAATATTTATATAGCTGGCTGCACATATTACCTCAGCTGTTTAAAGTGCAGTCGTTAAACCAGATAAATTTTAAAAAAATTCCCTTTTTATTTGTATAGGCGTAATTATTAGCAATTTTAGTGATAAAAGTAAATAATTTTGTAATGAACAAGAATTAATGCTTATAGTTTAACACCACTGTATTGAATATTATGACCTGATTGAATATTATGAACAAAGCAAACTATCCGGTTTCCATAAATTTTCACTCCAAGATTAAAAAAAGGCATTCTGTTACTATGCAAAGAATTTTGGTTATCCATATAATTCACTCAATTGAGGTAGTAACCATTTTTGGCATGTATTAGTACATGGTGCCAGGAACTGTATTTCTCATATTTAATTTAGTAATATAGCCAATACCGATATATAATTACGCAGATGTACCTTAAGGATGTACCAGCATACTACCACTTTTCGACAGATTTTGCTCATTTTTTTTCACAGGCTAAAAATAATGTCTTCTAATAAATCTCCAAGTTTCAGAATTTTTGACCGTTTAGAACGAGAGATAATTAATATCAAAGTGATCATTCTCTCTCACTCTCTCTCATTAGAAGCATGTGAAACTTCTTGATCGTCCAACTATTATCTTTTGTATTAGAAAAAATAATCGACAGAATTTTAAAAAAACTCGGAGAGTAAAGCTAAATATTTTTTATCCTATAAATAAAAAAAAAATCGTGTGTCACCGTTTTGTTTTCGAAATATAACAGTTTAAATATATTTATTTTCTTCAAATCAACATTATTTTGTATATGTGAACCGGTTTGTTGTGCTGATTGCCTAACACACTGCTGGTACATCCTTAACATGGATAATTATTTCTGTAAAATTTTTTTCGTGTAAGGATCTTTATAAAATGTAAGGATCTTTTAAAAATTTTTAAATATTAGTCAATTTGATATTTTTATTTGTAAATCACAGCAAATGCAACATTTTTTTGTGGCAAATTATCTTTAGAGCGACACAAAATTCGCATAGTCAGATATAATGATCTCATCGATCGATATCAAAGCTATATAGATGACATTCAAAACCCGACTATCAAATTTCTAAGATTTTACACCAATCATTGAAATATATCATTTCCTGCTTGGTCTCTCTGCCTCTTCCCAGATTTGTTAACTTAAAATTAGTTATGACAGAAGCTAATAAGAATAAGCTTAATTTTAGTACAAACTGTATTAATAATATTATCTAGTAGTTTAATGCTTCCAAGCTTGTAGAAAATAATGTCTTTATTTATGACAAGATAAATGGATACTCCCGTTCAATAAAATTGAACAGATCTGAACCGAATCAATCTTTCACAATTGATTATTCTTGTAGTAAATGTTGTTTACTATACTTCCATTTCTTTTATCACACTTAAAATATATACTAGTTATCTTTGTTTATAAATGAATAATTATACAGAGAGTTACAAAAGTGAGGAGTTTTATGAAATGTAAGAAAATTATCATGTCAGGTCTGTTCAATTTTATTGAACGGGAGTGTACTTAAATAGTTTCAAATGTTAAATTTAATAAACATTAGATGTGATCGATCATTCATTAGGGGAAATAAAATAGTTTTATTATTATCCAAGGAGAGTGTTTAAGTAAATTGTGTAAATTATTTATGTTCCAGAAATTAATATATGTTTATATTCGACAATAACATTATTATACAAGAAATGTAAATTATACAATCGATTAATATTGCTAAAATACATTAAATCAAATTAATTGTGCCTCTCATACCATAATTCAATACATGTTTGTATGGCATTAATGAAAAGTTGTACAATACCTAATATAAAGTAGTTGAAATTTGATTGCGATAATTATTTGTAACAAGCAGTTTACACGACGACAAAAATTAGTTTACGTAAATGATAATTAATTGTTGTTACTACCAATTTCGATTGTTTTTTTTATAGCGAATTTCCTGAAAAGAAATAGAGCTATGGGTCTCGTACCAAAGTCAAAATTTCGCAAAAATTTCTTTAAATGTCCATCGATCCTACCTAGTAGATGTCAAAAATCAGCATCTGTAATATATATATATATACATATATATATATATATATATATATATATATATATATATATATATATATATATATATATATATTTATATATGTATACATATATATGTATACATGTGTCTGTAATCGCTCTAGCTCACAATTTTAATACGATTGGAATTAAATTGGGTATATGACGTATGAATAGAGCTATGGGTCTCGTACCAAAGTCAAAATTTCGCAAAAATTTCTTTAAATGTCCATCGATCCTACCTAGTAGATGTCAAAAATCAGCATCTGTAATATATATATATATATATATATATATATATATATATATATATATATATATATATATATTTATATATGTATACATATATATGTATACATGTGTCTGTAATCGCTCTAGCTCACAATTTTAATACGATTGGAATTAAATTGGGTATATGACGTGCTTTTGATATTTGAACGGCCGAGTTCGTTAGTATGCAAAATCGGATGAGGGAAAAGGGGGGTTTAAAGGAAGGGGGAAACACTAAATTTGGCATATCTTCCTTAATATTGGAAAAATCGAAAAATTTATAAGATGTGAAATTGTAGAAAATTAGTTTTACTATCATTTTGTTCCTTACCATTTTTTCTGTTACCCTAACATTGTCAGGGATATTTATGAATTAAAATTGAAAGTTAAATGTCTAAATATTTTCTGTACACATTAGTTTTAGAAAAAAATGATCAGGTGATCTTTCGATTTGACTAATATTTAGAGAGATATTTAATATTTTGTGTTTTTGTCTTTCACTACGTTCCCCTTTCCCCTTGTATCAGATACGAACATTTCATCAGAATTAAATTGTGACCGCTGGAGAGTGATTTATATATTCTGGGCAAATTCGCTTAGTTGACACAGCTCCTGCGTAACGATTTTTTTTTATTGTAATCATTAAAATAAATTATGTTTGAATTTATTGTATTTTCATAGGCTCCATATATTTCTGTTAATCACCCATTAAAACAGTTTTCCCTCAGAACTCAGTAGTTTTGTGACCCACATTTTTCTCTGGTTTTTCTTTGTTAATTGGTGGAGGGAGAGCGTAATAGATAGTAAATCTTAATTTACTTTCATATTGAGATACCTTTGCGAACACACTACATATTCCCTTTGTTACTTCGATAACTATCAACAAACTGTTGTTTGATTATTTATCAGGTAAAATAGAGGTATGATTTCAATTCCATAAATTGCATTTTGTTTTAATCTTTGTTAGAGTAGGTTTAGGTAGGATTACTTGGAACTTTCTCTTCTACACCAACATACTAATTTTGGCGGATAACAGTGACAAAGTTCAGTGACCTTAATCTAAATTCAATTAGAATTGTTAAATTTTACTATTTATATTACAATTAAGGTTTGGAGCCTTTAATGGTTAGTCATTAACCTTGAGTAGCAATGTTGTATAAAGTTCAAAAATTCCGCCTGTATACTAAATTTCAGCTTTCTCCGATTTTTAAGTAAGTAACGAAATCAAGAAATTTTTTTTCTAATCAACGTTAAAGTAATAGTTGTAAAATGAAAATGGTACAAACATTTGGTGATGATTGAATAAATCCTTTCCTGAAAATTCTGAACCTTAAATTTTATCAAGTCTAAAAATAAAATAAAAATTCGCCAAATCGCCTCGCGTAAAGATATGCGATAGCATCGTAAACTTGACAGGGACATAACATCAAAGCTAGTATCGAGTTAAGTGAGTTCAGAATATTCAAATGGACTATCTTCGGTAACTTTAATACCATATTTTAAGTAATTAAAAATTAGAAAAATGTAAATTTAGCATATGAGCATAGTATTTGATATTGTGACGTGGCATATTATATATTTAGTTTTTATTTTTCTAAAATTATAAATATTTTTCGATTTCTTTAATATTTTAAACATTAAATTTACAGCAAATTCAATTATTTTAAATTGATTTACAAATAAAAAATATATGCAAGTTCCCTATGCATATCTGAAGTACTTCACTATTAAACACCTCGAATGAAAATAAATAATACAAAATCTATGACGTGATTTTTTGTCAGCAAATTTTCAAGTACTAATTCTATGACCTATTGACATTTTTATTCAAGTTCAATACGCCTTGAAATTGAACCGAAGTATATATGACTATTTGAACTTGTACCATATATGAATATGGTTTGAAACGAATTAGTATAATTAGGGATGTTTGGAAGTTATGTCGAAATGCTACGAAATGAACGAAAATAGAATGAATCGTACTAAGCCGTTTAAAAGATATTGTAATTTAAAAAAAACTGTAATTTTATATGTGTTTTTGGAGATTTGTTCACTCAATTGATTAAGTATATTTCAATTACCATTAAAAAAGCTACGAAGCGTCCTAAATTTTAAGCGTCCTTAACTCTATATAGAAACAATTATGCACAATTTTATGCCCTAATTTTTTGAGAAAAACATTACAAATAGAAATAAAAATGCCCTTGTCACTTATACATACATAAGCAAGAAAAAGTTTTTGTTAATTCAGACTTATAAATGCTCGTAAATGCTTGTAGGTGGTTATATATATATATATATATATATATATATATATATATATATATATATATATATTTCTTTTAATATTGACACTATTTACTATAAAATTTCAAATTTGCCTTTCAAAAAAAAAAAAAGAAGAAAATACAAATAAATAGACAAAATTAAAAATAAATACAAACTTAAACAAAAAGTCCTAATTTGGTAACAGTTTCACGTTAAACTGTCACCAAATCAGCAAGAAGTAACATATCCAGAGACAATATAAGAGTAATTTTAATAAGAATAATTCTAGCAAGAATAAATTTAGTAGAAGAAGTAATTTTAATAAGATTAATTTTAATAACATTCATTTTATTTTTGTTTAATTTTGTATTTATGTATTAATTATGTCTATTTATTTTCATTTTCTATTTATTTTTTTATTGTCAAAGAGTAAATTACGACTAGCTAATTTATACTGAGGATGACCACTTTGTAGTCGAAATACATATTTATAATACAAAAACTGATCTAGGTATTGGGGTGAATTTGAAATTTTATTTCAAAAACCTAGAGTTCTCATTAATTATCATTTGATAATCTAATATTTAACTATTTTCTATGCTAAAAAACATAGATGTTCACGAATTTGTAATTTACATTCAATTGTATCTCCCAAACATCCTTAAATTTCGTTATATGAGCTTTCACTGAACTAAAAAAAAGAAAATTATTTTATGTAACAAGTAACTACTATCCCCCATGTATACATAATACACCGCATTGTCTGCTTTTTTTTGATTAAAGGAAACAGGTACAATCACACGTTTAAATCATTGTGTACACCCATGCTATTCACTTAATAAATGCTCGTAGGTGGTTGTGAAAGATCGAGAATAATAACATATTATATACGACTCGTCCTCTATACGATGATGGTTATTTTATATTGCACGTAAAGGAATTATATAGTGAATAGAAAAGAAGAATACTTGTCGCCCTTGTCACAGTATCTACTCTTTTTTTTATATTTAAAATATAAATAGTGTGGATGCAAAAAAATTCGAGAAATAATAATAATTTTTATCATATTGTTGAAAATAATAATAAGATATATTTTCATAACAATTATTATTATTGTATTTTAGTCAACAATAATTGGTAGTATTTGCCAGATACATCTTTGACATTTGATAAGATGAAATAATGATGCCAATTGACATTGAAATTTCGTTGTTGCTGTCCTCGAATTCGTATATATTCTAAGCTTAACGGTCGATCCACACTATAGTGCCGATCACAGTGTGTTCTCGGTCTGATAATATTAAGCGGTAACATACGCATCAGTGGGAAATAGCTGACTGAACCGGGAACAGAGAGCATTCACACTATCATTCCATTGCCGTTACAAGTTCGATCTCACTCAAAAATATGTTTATTCTGTTGTCAAAATTGTTCGAAAATTTATGTTGGTAAAAGTCGTCGCCAAATCAAATCAATGAACATCGGGCGCATGTAAAATTTGGGACAACCGAAAAATTGTGGATAGCGCACGTTATTGAGAACTACCACAAAATTGACAAGTTGAACTTAAAACTACTGAAATCGGTACGAAAGTATCTACATACACAAATTAAGAAAACAAATAATGAGTTGAGACAATTGTTCTATTCCAAATTCTGATTTAATAAAATTAAATCATTTTCAAAATTAATACCAAAATATCAAGATTAGCTGCGAATAACACCCTCACGTTATTGACAATAACAAGACCGTGTAATCGGGTGTAAACGGGTTGAGTCATCACACACTTAATCCTTTAATTGGTCAGTTAACTCAAGTAATCCCTTAGGTACTAAATCATTCAGATCATATAAAAGACATAACTTTTTTAATATCATTGTGAGACTCGCACCAAATTAGCAACTAAAATTTGAAATCTAATTTCAAAAAACCTTGATAGATAGATAGATTGCATAGGCTGCGCTTCGAGCTACACTTCACCTATAAGGTCCATTGTGATGCCTAAGGATGTGAGGATGTGAGTGGAGTGGAAGGAATTTTTGTGTATATGCAGCTGCAGCCGACTATGATAGGAACTATGTCGATATTCATCTGGAGTTCGTACAGGAAACTGCAGTAAACCTTCTCCAGCATAGCCGGTTACTTCGTTCTTGTCCATAAGCCGACAGTTTAGTCAATTAACCGCCCCTTTATTTTTTTTCTTAATAATTGACAAACTGCCGATATCGGGATTCGAACCCATAACCTTCCTATTTCCAAGTAAGCACACTGCGCAGACATCACTCCTTAGATTGCTCGTCCACTTGGACTGGTTCAACAAACCTAAAGTACTCCTTGATTATTTTAATAATCTTTATATCAGTTTAAGAAAGTTAGAGTTATTGATTGCATTTAATTAAAGAACACATGTGTCTGCTACCAAAAAACCTTTTCATAGAATTTTTAGTGCATGCAATTTTCTTACTGTCTACAATAAATAAAAAAAAGACATTATGTAATGCTTATTCATTTTTTTACATTGATTTTTATTTATTTGACATCAGTCCGTAACAAAAACAAATCATGATTTGAAATGAAAAGGTCTATGGAATCAGATTATGGTAAGAAAAATCAACAACCCACAATGCAATAAATTCAAACTGTAATTATAATATTTATTGTATTAACTGTGATTATAATAATGCAATTTTTATCTCTGGAGAAGATTCAAACAACGTCCTATTATAAAAAAAATTAAACAAGAAAATTTATATGGATTGGACTCAGGAGAATAGAAGCAAATATCCGTCGCCATGCATTGGGCTGGAATCCTCAGGGCAAAAGAAGACGTGGTCGACCCAAGACTACTGGGAAAAGTGCAGTGGAGAGATCAGTGGCTGAGGAAGAGAAAACCTGGAGCGAAATAAAAGTAATGACTCAAAACAGAGTGAGGTAGATCCTTTGTAGCAGCCAAGGAATTAAAGAACATTATTATTGTATAATATTAAGACATAAAGGTAGTTTCCAGCCCATGTGGGGCAGTTTGTCGACTAAAATTAATGGGGCGGTTAATTGACTAAACTGTTGGTGTATGGACAAGAACGAAGTAACCGGATATGCTTGTGAAGGGTTTCTACAGTTTCCCTTTACGAACTCCTTGTCCGGCAAAAATAATTTATAACGATTAAAAATAATAATGTGGGTGGCCTGTGTTATAGACCATGGAGTCTCAGAAACGGAGGTAAAACCGCATATTATATAAAGAATATTTAAAAGATAAAATATAAAATATTGCCCATATATTTAAAAAATCGATAAAATAAAGAAAAGTGTCCTTCAATGAGTGAAACTTGCTACGTCGAATGCAAACTGTTTTAAATAATACTTTTGGATAATAGCTGCACTCTGATAAGATATTTTATCAGAATGTAAAATATTGAACGCATTCCAAAAGATAATATAAATTGTTGCCCGTACTTTTTGGATTGCGATTAAAAAAGATTTCAATTAAATACAAATACATCTATTTCTTCTATTTAAATCCAAAAAAAAGTCATAGACCGGAAAGTAAAAATTAAGAAAATTATAAGGGTAAATTAAATTTACAGAGCACGGTGTGAAAGAAAATAATAATTTTAATTTTCATCTATTTCTCTAGATTCTCTACCTTGGTATCGAAAACTAGCGCTGAGAACAAACTCAGATGGGTAAAATATTTTAGAGAAAACTAATATTTAATGGCATAGGCTTTGTTTAAAGTTCAATGGCTCTGTGTACCTCTTTAAAAATAAAATAAAACAGTGTACAAAAAAAAAATTGTTGAATCGTTTTCGAACAAATTTGAACCAACATTTGTTTTTATCAGAAACATGCAGTAATATTGCTGAAGACATTTCTGTATCTAATTTCAACTATATAGTTTTTTTTTTTTTGTTTTGGAAATGTTTTTATTTTCAATCGATTAATACATAGTTTTGATTTTTACATTTGTTCCTTAAAATTACCAAATATTTTTCGTTATGCTTACTATTGTTTATATTTTATTGGTTATCATATTTATATCCTGTGGAAAAATTTTTTAAAAACCACATACACTTATTGAGCCTTAAACCTAGAAACTTAATAATAACTTAATCTAATAAATATTTACAGACATTTACAAATTATTTGGAGTTCATGAGATCTTGTAATTATATCTTAATTGATTAATATATGGTGGGGTAATTTGTATTTTATTTTGAAGGGTGCATTATTCTTATTGTACTTGCCAACATCTTTTAGTATATTTAGAGACTTAACTCTATTGTTATAGAAGGTACTAGTTCTGTAAAGGATGTCAGTGTAGATGTCGTTAATGTTCAATCTTTCTTTGATAGCTAGGTTGGTTTCGATAGGGGTTGCACTACTTATCATACGGAGTATTATATTTTCTGTAGTTTGAATTTTTTTTATATTTGATATACAAGTTCCACTCCATACTGGAGCTGCGTACAGTAATATAGGCTTAATCATACTTTTGTACAAAATGATTTTGTTTTTTATACTTAGATTACTTTTTGCATTGATTAGCGGATATAGCATATGTTTTGTTTGCCTAGCTTTGATACAACTCTTGTTGATGTGTGTTGTGTATGAGAGTTTGTTGTCTAATGTGACTCCTAGATATTTAGCATGTGATTTGGGTTCAATGATGGTATTGTTAATTTTTATTGTAAGATTATCTTCATTTCTCTTAATTTTAGTCTTTTTACTGAATATGACTAGTTCTGTTTTAGCTTCATTGATTTTTATTTTCCATTTCTTATAATAGTTTGTGAGTCTATCAAGGGTTTTTTGAAGGCGATCGAGAGCCAGCCTTTTGTTAGCTGATGCGTTGTAGAGTGCAGTGTCATCGGCAAATAATGCTAAATTAGTATCTTTATCTTTAGGGATGTCGTTGATATAAAATAGGAATAACACTGGGCCTAGTATGGACCCCTGTGGTACTCCAGCCACCGTCTTTTGCTTCTGTGAGAGCGTGTTGTTAATTTGTACCTGTATGTGTCTATCTATTAAGTAATTCTGTATTATTTTAATTATGTAGGGTGATAGGCCAATTTCGTGTAATTTAAGGATTAGTCCTTGGTGCCAGACTGTATCGAACGCCTTTTCGATATCTAGTAATACTAGGGCTGTTGATTTTTTCCAGTTAAACTGTGTGGTTATGAAGTTTACTATTCTAACTAGTTGTAGGTCTGTCGCGTGTGTTTCCCTAAAGCCAAATTGTTCTGGTATTAGCTTATTGTTTTGGTGTTCGAAGTTTTTGATTCTTTTTAATATTATTGTTTCTAGAACTTTGCTAAGTGTGCAGAGTAGGCTTATGGGCCTGTAATTTTGTGGGTATAGTTTGTCTTTTCCTGGTTTTCGGAAAGCCAAGACGGTGGCAAGTTTCCAGTCTGTGGGAAAATACGATAGTTTTAGGCAGTTATTATAAATGTAGGTTAGCTGGACTATAGCTTTGTTAGGTAGATTTTTGAGGATGATGTTTTGTATTTTATCATGTCCTGGTGCTTTTTTTGCTTTTGTTTTTTTAATAATGTTTTTGATTTCCCTAGGTGACGTTAATGTAATACTGTCTGTGTCTATCTGTGATTCCAATATGTCATTATATGCTTTAGTGGCCGACAACTCTGTCTCTCGATCTCCTTCTTGTTCAGTGAGGTGGTGGACTCTCTCAAAATGCTCAGCTAATACATTAGTTACACTATATAACTATATAGTGAAATTTTAATGCTATAATGTAAGAGTTGACGGTGTAGCTATTTATCAAAATAATAACGATCATTCATCTTTCGTTCTATAATTTATAATATTGTCTTGTATTTGAATAAGCAAAAATAGCGCACACAAAATTATTATCCCCTGAAGTCTGGGGTCACTTATGTGACAGACATATTTGTTGTCTTTTTCGCTATAAAACATCGAATATATGTGTATATAAAATTAGTCTTTCTACTGTACGTCGTACGACAACATTTTTTACTAAATGTCTCCCATTCACTGTGCAATAGAGCAGGATAGAAAACTGTGTAACATCGATCGAGCGAGTGATAAATTAGTCGTGTATTATATCAGCGATTCGTTACATGCTGAAAATACACTCTGATCGAATCCTCATATCGTACCAAAAGAAGTATAACTTAAAAAAAAACAAAATGAAAGAAATTAATACAACATGTAAATTTGATAAATTTGATGTTCAACATAAAGATCTATTAACCAGTTAATATGAAAAAAGTTTGTAGAGCATATAAATATTAGATATGTCAAAATAAATCTTCATCACACAAGTAATAAATAAAAACATTATACACATCAAAATGTTTTACTTTTCATAATAATTTACCTGGAAAAATTATAAAGAATAACGTTTGCGTGAATAAATGGTTTTTCTTCCCATGTTGTGATGAAAAACAAAAGTGGAATTTTTTTGTGACGAAAATTCAAACAATAAATACTGTAAATAATATACACTTCAATATTTTTAATGGCTTTTGTGTATGTATATTTTATTCGTTTTTATATTATTTTTAATATAAGCAGTATACTTAAACGTAAACATTAACTACTTTTTAGAATATAAATAAAATTTAATATAAGGTATTATGACTAGGAAATATTTATAGCTTGTATAATAATGTGCATAGAAGTTTATAAATCTTTGGACTTATCGTGTATGTCGTGTATGACTTATATGGTGTTATTTCTAAATAAAATACCTGTTATAATTACTATTATCAAAGATAGTCAGTGAGAACTTTAGGTATTCGAAATAAAATCCCAATTCCAAAAAAAATTACATTTGTTCTATAAGTAAGTAAAACGACTATAAAGTATTTAATCTGCATGGAGATATTTCTTGTTATATATAGCAGGGTACATTAAATTTAGTTCCGGCTTTGTAACGGTTGAAAATATTGATCGCAGAAAAAAAACGTTGGTATTGGTGTTCATAAAATGACCTAATTAGTTCATTTCCGCAAAGTTGCAACTCAAAAACATAGCTCGACAGAATGAGCAAGCTGGAATTTCCTATGTGTCTTCTTCTGCTTGAACGAAGAGTCAAGTTTGTGAATTGGCAAAATCGAACCAAGTTTGGTGAAAATGGGAAAAACTGCTGACCTTTGAAGCTGTAAGAGATAGAACAAAAATTTAACAAAAATTTTCCTTGATTAAAAATAAACTGCTTTTGTTTGAAATTTTTTTCCATAAACTCAGTATAAACCGGGTGTTTAAGCAATTAATTCAGTTAGTTGTTATTTTGACTTGTTACTTTTGACGTGAATACGTCTTTAAATTTGCTTCCATAGTGGGAGGTGATTCAGAAAACTAATGAGAACAAAATCGGGGGATAGAGTTTGATGTTTCAACTACATATCTATCATCTACATCGAAAATTTAATTACACCACTCGATAGCTAAAAGATCAAAGAATTTTTACGTTGAGTGAGCACTGTGACGCATCGCGCGCGGGGAAGAGGGCAGCGCTGCCAATTTGAGGTCCTTTCGTTGCGTCTTATAATTTCCGTTTAGTATAACTTTTGATTCGGAGAAGGTAGGACGTTCGTTTTGTTTCAATATTCACGTATTCACGAAAAACACTCGACCGTGTTCATGACACATGCACAACCCTTTTTTTTGATACTTCTTTGATATGATGAAGTATTTTAAAAAATCATTTCAAATAATATCTTGATTTTTTTTAAATCTATCCTAATATATAAAGAGGTTAAATTTGTTTGTATGTTTGCTTGTAGGGTGTAGTCTTTGAACCGATTCGAAAGGTACCCTATTCTCTAGTAACATAGGCTATAAACAGTTTTTGTTTTGTAAACCCGTGTCCGCGTAATAGCTACGGTAAAAATCAATCTTTCACGTGATGCGTTATAGAAAATTTTTTTAAATAATAAATATTTTTCTAATAAAAAGAAACAACTTTTGTATGAAGCATTTTTTCACATAACCAATAGTTGTAAGCATTACAGTGAGAGTCAGCTATAAGAACTAGTGAAGAGTCAGAATCAGAGTTTCGGTTTTTTTGTATTATCTATAACGCATCGGGTATACAAATTTCAAGTATATTAGATATTGTAATTTACATAATAAATGCACTTATAATCGAATTAACATTCAATTAAAGTTGAAATCAAATACTATCAGTACATTTTTCAATCCTATAGAACATTATTTCAAGTGGGCATTAATGCATCTATTCAAATAAATCATAAATAAACATAAATAAATTTTAACACTTAAGCCATATTAAATCGATATAAACAATTACGTTTTTTTTTTTAAATGGATTTGATAAGATTTGTAAAATCATTATCGCTAAACAACACTGTTACGCAAAAAAACATTGAAATTTGAGCCGTTTGCTAGGCACTTCGTTTACATATTTGAAAATGCATGTTTTTAAATTTCTCGAATGTAGAGTTTTGGGCATACAAAACCAAAGGTTCAAGTATACGCGAAAAATGTCGAGTAGCCACATACAGAAGGCCAATTACAAGTCGATCGTCATTTATGGTGATAGTATTGATAGTGGTGATAGGTTGTTGAATAAATTGCAAAAAAACGGCATTTTTGGCCATTTTTTCGAAAGTGAATAACTTACTTTGTATTTAATATTAAGACCTCAAATTGAATTGAATGTAGGTTCTATAGTCCCCAATAAATAAAACTTATATTCTGGCCAAATTTGAGGTCTTAATATTAAATATCAAGCGAGTTATAAACTTTCGAAAAAATGGCCAAAAATGACGTTTTTTTGCAATTTAATAAAAAAATACTTGTTATTTTTGGAGGCGGTGTCCAAAAGTTATGTGAATTTCTCTATGCTGACACCGACTCCAAAAATAACAATAATTGTACATATATATTTAAAAATTTTTGCTTAGGTGAACTGAAATTGGCACAAGAATATGCAATTATTTTTTTACTTTTTAGTGCATTTTTTGTTATAGAATATTTGATTTTTGAAGTCGGGTTTCCATTTTGTCAAAATAGGTTTTATTATAATAACTTTTTCATTCATATGTACCTTCGAACATAAGATAAAAATAGTTCTTATACCACATTAGTTGGCCACCTATTAAACTGTGTATTAAAAATATTCTGTAGAATTTTGATTATTCTTGTCCAAACCTTAACTCTACATAATTTGATAGTAACTATAATGACATTGGCATTGAATGAATAAAAGAATTATGCGCTTTATAGTGTACTACCCTAACGTAAAAGATTATTATCATCTATTATACGTAATGTAAAATGTAACAGTCACTATTTACTATTTTTAATCGGATTTGATAAGATGTAAAAACAATAACTGTTGTCCTATCAATAAACAGCAATAAAATATATTCGTGTTTTAAAACGTGAAAAATATACAATACCTTTATTACTTCAAAAAAAAAAAATATAATTAATTACATTGACTTTTGATACTTGTCAAACTACAGTAATTTTTGTTGAGTTCATGTTATCAAAAACTAAAAAAAAAAACGTATGGGACTTTTTGGTGACTATTGGATTCTTATGTTAAGTTCGCAGCGTATTTAAACTTTTCAGTTAAAATTTCAAAAAGTTATTAATCTTTTCAAACCCGGTATATAATATACACTAGGGTATATTAAGTTAAGTTCCGTTTTTGTAACGACTGAAAATATTGATCGCATACAAAAAATTTTGGTATAGCTGCTCATAAAATGACCTAATTAGTCCATTTCCGCAAATGTGTCTGTCTGTCCGTCCATCCGTCGACACGTTAACTCAAAAACAAATAGAGATAGCGAGCTGAAATTTCAGTATGTGTGCTCTAGAGCTAAAAGTATGGTCAAGTTTGGGCAAAATGAACCAAAAAGTCTATCTTTGAAACCGTGAAGATACAACAAAAATTTAAAGACAAAAAATGTTTCTTTATTACAAATAGAGTTTTATTTGTGAAAAACTTTCTTTCATAAATTCAGTATATACCAGGTATTTTAGCAATTAACTCAGTTTGTAGTTATTTTTGGTATATTTATATTTTTGGTTTGATATTTAACTTTTAGTTAAAATATTTTACTAAAATATTATATATGTTCTTCAAAATATGTTTATAATTAAAATTTTTATTCTTTTTGAATATTTACAGTCGGTACACAACAATTTTTAGAGATTTTAAAATAAAATAAACGATTTTTATAATGAAAAATACACAATTCATAAATAAGTTTTATTTGTTTACGAGTACATTCACCAATGGTTCTTTTTTACAAGCTTTTGTTTAACTTGCAATGTATATATGTTCGGGTCAAATCTTGCAAGCTGAATTAGAACCACTCCCTCTTATCCTACAGAGTTGAATTTTTACATGTTTGTTCAGTTCCGATTTCAATGCATTTTTATGGTAATCTTGACAAGAGTCGACAAGGGGAAAAGAGGGTTTAGAGGGAGGGGGAAACACAAAATTTGGTATATCTCTCTTAATATTGAAAAAATCGAAAAACACATAAGAAGTTAAGTTGTAGAAAATTAGTTTTACTATAAAAAGATTGATTAAAAAAATGCTTTTTTAATAGAAACTTATTTAACGTTAGATGGAGGCTTTTAGCTGGAATCTCCAATAGTTTATTTTTAGATATACCCCATCAGAGGCCTTTTCTAAGATTGAAACACTGACAATTCTTAATTTTAGTAATTTTTCGGTTTTATGATTTGCACCAAGTTTGGCGATGTAAATAAAGTGAAAAGCGAGGTAAAAAATGTGAAATAAGGTTTTTTTCTGTTAATAAAGAAGCAGTTTCTAGTACCTCTAAAATTTTTTACTATCTTTTCCGTTTTTAAAGATGCATAATCTCTTTCCTCTTCACCTTGAGGGGATGTGGACGGACGCATATGTGAAAATGGATGTCGGAATTAAACTTAATACACCCTTGTATAAATTATATCTATACATACCGGATATAATAACTTATACGATAAGATAAATGTTTTTTATTTTCATATTAGAACATATTTTATATTTTAGCGTTCTTTTTATTTTAAAGAATTAATTCGTGTAAAACGAATTAAATACATTTTGTGTTTTACCAATGTTATATTCAATAATTATTGTCAATTGACAGTTTGTCATTTATCTATGATACAATTATAATATCATTCATGCAATTTTATTGATTTTATGTTTAATAATTATTACTAATTATAAATTATACTCGACTAGTTACAATAACACATTTACAAAATCCCATTTACATTAATTAACATTTACGGTTAATAGGTTATTTTAATTAATGATTGACCAACTTCATAGAAATAAAATTTTGTTATAATAACATATATAATACTACGTGAAATTATTTGTATGGTGTTTATATAGTCGTTTAAATTCAATTAATTTCTTCTCGTTAGACATATTACAATATAGTATGAAATATACAAAGTAGTTAAATTTTATAATACTCCGTTCCAAAATACGGAGTACAGCCTGTAGTGAGGTTGAGCTTTTTTTTTTGAAATTTTCTTGTAAACTAATCTTTTACATGATTTTTTCGATTTATAATACTTGATTCGATTGTTTAGAAAATTATTTTATTTTGATAAAATAAGATGAAACTCCAACAGAAGTAAAAAATGTTATGTTATGCAAATTATTTATACAAGAGTTTATTATTGTACTTATTCATGCGCCGAAATATGGGCTTACTGGACTCGATGCTATTGTCGATCTAACAACTTAGCACGGTACATATTTCCCTCTGCTACGTTGTAACTTAGGTTATTAAGTTATAAGTCATTATTGAGGTCCATAAATTTGATTTTCTTAATATTGTTATCAGATTAGGTTTTAGATCGAGTATACCAGAAGTTGCCAACTTTTATGTGTATAAGATCTACTTGTAATCTTAAAAATGTGTCGCGATCGACTTTAAGATTTCACTTTCGCGATTTTTTTTTTGGATCAGGAAAATTTATCATGAAAAAATGATATATGATTTTTAGTCTTGTTTTTGCTAATCTATAAAATAATAGCTCGCGGGAGTTCACCTCATGCGGAAACAAATTTAACGGGTCAAAATTAATTCAAATTAGCTACAATAATAATAGTCTTAACATTAATGGGACGACTAAGTTTGCATGTCTCTAACTAAGGAATCGTAATTAGGTGTATATATCGTGATAAAGATAATAACAATGAGTCTCAGTATGGGAATTAGACAGGACAGAACGTTATTAAGTGTAAGTTAACTTTAAGTATGAAAATGCCGATTCACACAGGTATGCAGATCCAAAACAAGAATAAATATATTAGCCACAATTGGTGACATTGGTATATTTTTCTCGGTCGGTGTATTTCCAAAAATCTTCTAATTTTCTGGCTTGTATGTTTAAACCATTTTGTAAAATAAAAATTTCGCTTTATAATGCTTTTTGTTCGATATGAAATATGCTTGCAATTTTTTGGCTACTGCGTTTCACACATAAATCTTTTAAAGTAAAAGATTAAAAATTCCAACAATTTCTAAACTTTTTCAAAATCTGGGAATTTTACCTCAAATTCTTCAATTACTTGTTGTCAAGACATCGCGAGCGATCGACCAAAATTGGCTCGTTAGCTACCCCTGGAATATACCCAGATACCAAGTTTTTGTTGGTAGTTACAATGTAACTCAAGGAAATATATATATGGAACACAAAGTGCCATAATATATTATGGCACTTTTGTGTTCCATATATATATATTTCCCTGAGTTACCTTGCAACTACCAACAAACTAAGAAAGTATTGACGATTTCCCACCGGAGAGCCAATTGTGGGAATATACTAAGATACTTACATCAACTTTTGTGGCCAAGTCTACTGTTCTATGCTAATATCGTGTACATGATAGACTCGTTCGCGTACGAGGTTTGGTATGTCTTTGACATACCAAATGACACGCTTACAATTTTTAAACATTTATGAGCTTTAGCAAAAGTGTATAAGTGTCTTATTTTATATTCTTATCTATATTCGAATAACATTACTCTGTGTATTTTGTTATTAACATTGAAATTAAGTTCAGTTCATTCAATCATTTTTCAAAGCACACCCTCATTTTTTTAAATAATAATTAATAATATGTCCCCACAGATTATTAAATTATTTTTACCATTTTATATCAAATTAATTAATTAATTTGATAGTTAATATACAAAGAGTATATATAAAATATAGTTTTCATTATTACACAGTTTTTAAAAAAAAATATGATAACATTTGTTTGCTTTTTAGCGAATTGATATTCTAAATGCTACAAGTTTAGTCTCATGTGAATGAAATGAAATAGGGAATGTAAAGGGGAAAGGCGGACTTATTAGGAGAAGTAAATATAAATCTCGAATTTATCTCTTAATATAAAATATGGATGAGCAAGAGTTCAAGGAACCGAATTGTTTTTTTCACTTATGATGTAGGTTTTTCACTTAACCAAAGTTAACCTTTTTTTGCGAATTTCCTCCAAAGGAAATGCAGCTATTGTTTTTGCACCAAAGTTGGAATTTCGTAAAAATTTCTTCAAATGTCCATCGAACCTACCTATCAAATGTTAAAAAAAAGTTCGTTAATGGGTAAAATCGGACGAGGAGAAAGGGGGTTTAGAGAGAGGGGAAAACACAAAATTTGACTACCTCCCTTAATATTTGAAAGAACGAAAAATTTATCAGGAGTTAAGTTGTAGGTACTAAGTTTTACTGTAATTTTGTTTCTTATCATTTTTCTGTTCCACTAATATTTACAGGAATATTTACAATTAAAGATTGAAAGTTAAAATTCTAAATATCTCTGTTTATATTAAAGTTTGAGAAAAATGATCAAGTAATGAATTGTAACAAACTTGATTTTCTTCAACTTTACCGCTTATACTTTTTTCGATTATTCGAATATTAAGAGAGATATTTGATATTTCGTGTTTGTTTGATACGAATACATGAAATATATTTTATTGTAAAAAATATTGATTGTCGTTTCCATAGTAACTACTAACTATAATCCTTATACCGTTCTATTTTGGCTATTAATAAATTTAATTTTTGCAAATACTACAGTCATATCAGATATTATATTTCATTTTGATCACACTAAAATTATGACCGCTAGAGAGTGATTTATGTGTTCTAAGGTTCTGCATAACGAATTTTTTGTCTCATACAGAAGTATAAAAAAATACAGGGCATAGTGATAGATGTAAATATGTATATATTTTTTATTTTTTGTTGTTGTTATTCCATGAACTTTAGAAAGCGTCATAAATAACAGATAATAAATACATTTATAGAGGCATAAAGTAAGTGGCATATAGAGAGGAAAAGCGGCAGTATCAGTTCTGTTTCTCACTTGAAAAGCTTTTCGAAGGTTAAAAGACGGAACCTTACAATTACTCACACTTATAGAGTATACTCGCTCGCCCAGGTTTGACTGTATAATAAATTTAAAACATTTTCAGAGGTATAGTTGTAGCAAATAAATTTTACTACAATTTAATACTTTGTCATATTTTCTGTAACTCTAATATTTATAGAGATATTTTCATTGTACATATAGTACCCATAATAATGAACATTACAACTATGCCATCATGGTAACTTGATTTCATAATCATAATGAGGCCTTTCACTAAGAAAATTCGCTTAGTCTACGTAGACTTACATGAAAATTCATTACATAAGTGAATGTTGTAGTAGAGTTAACTTTTATCTACAGACTACTACGTATTATGTAAGATATAATTTTTGTTATAGATTCGACATTCCCCAAATCTTTACGTTTTAGGATCACCTTGCCATAAATATTAGGTTTGTCACATGTCTGTGTGATATTGATGTAGGGATCACGATTTCCCATCAAACAAAAATAGTTTTTATTTTTTCAACATAAACAGCTTTCGACTGTCATATTCTAACCGAAAGTGGAATTTGATTAAGCTTTGTAATCAGTTATGATGAAGAGTATGCCATATACTTCATATAAATTTCGAATACCATGATTAAAAAAATAAAGTACACTCCCATTCAAAAAAAAAATGCACAGACCTGAAATGTTAATTTTCTTACATTTCATAAAGCTCCCCACGTTTGTAATTATCTTTATATTATTTATTTATAAACAAAGATTAGTGGTATTTTGTTTAAATGTGAAAAAAGAAATGGAAGTTTTATATTTTTTATTTATGTAAACAATTTTTGTAAACAAAAATATTTACTACAACAATAATAAAAATTGTGAGAGAGTGTACATCATGAGAAATACTCTCATTTATTTTTACAAAAAACAGGTAGAAAATCTATTTAAATGTATCATCAAAATAAATATAAGTATAAGGTTCACAAAGTTTTTCTATATCGAACTTTTACGAATGTAAATTTCAGAAGAAAATACTTTTTAAAATTGAATTGTAATAAACAATATATATCATTGTTTATACGATTGCTATATTAAAAGTATAAAACTATTTGAAGCTGAATTGAAATATTAAAATGGTTACAAAGCATTATAGCCATGACTGAACCAAAGGAATTTATGTAACAAACAATAGTTTACTTTTTCTTTTCAATTATTGATCGACTCTCTGTGAATTCTAAAAAATTATTTCTATTTTGCTTCATAAAAAATATAGATGATAAAAATTTGGCCATTCAATATAGTATTTAATCTACAAAATGTATCGAGAGAGTTTCCTTAGTAAATAAAAAATATTTAAAAAAGCATGATCCTTAGCAAATTATTTGCTAAAATTCGGTATACTTGTGTCAAAGATTATTTCCACAAAAATAGGAATTCGCGACATGTATCTATCTATATACCTATTTATATATGCGCATTTGAAACACAAGTCAGTGGTAAGGGGTTAGAGGGGGGGGGGGGAAATACAAAACGTGGAATATCTCGCCTAACATTAGTTAAATGAAGTTTATCATAAGTAAAGTTGTAAAAATACATTTAAAAATTTATGTCCAGCGAACATGTTTCCTGTAATTCAGATATTAAAATACAAAATGAGACAAAAATATTTACAGATTTAATAACTGATAATAGTTCATATTACAATCGTCCCTTTGCTAACTTGATTTTTATCATTATAATAGGCTTAATCTCCAACGATTTTTTTATTTAAAATATCTGTTATTCTCTACCAAAACTAAAGTGTTTTTTTTAACATGCAACTATTAGTAAACGAATGAAAATAAAAACTAACTGAGTTTTTTGTTTAAATATCCGGTAAATCCTGAATTAATGTAAAAAAGTTTCAAACAACAGTTGTTTATCGAAACCGGCTATACCGACATCGTTTACAACGACGGATCGGTTATTACGACTCAATTGCAAGGTCCCGACCGAAACCCTATATAAACACCTATGTTAACATACCGTCTATAAGAACATCGGATAAAGCAAAATATCGCTTAAGGCGACGAATCTTTATTGAAATCAATCATCGGCTATAACGACCCACCGTCATATTTTTTCAGTAAAACAAAACATTATATTGAACCTTATTTTGTCTAATTATTGGCTGCGTACTTCCTCCCACCCCATATCTTTGCGCCTCTTGCGTGTTTTGTGCCATTTTAACTATCGCAAATAGCGTCCTTAGTAATGTGGCCCCTTCAATGTCGTTATATCCGGTTTTGACTGTATATTGCTTATATCAACTATCAGATATAGCGTCCTAATTATGTGGTCCCTTCAATGTCGTTATATCCGGTTTCGACTGTATTTTAAAAGAAGGAACATTTTTGTTCTATCTCATTACGGTTTCAATGATTTGCCCATTTTGCCCAAACATCGTCCGATTTTGCCCATTCACGTAGGTTCTTGGTCTTACTTTTTAGTTGTAGAACACACACACAAAATTTCAGCATCGCTATTTCTTTTCGTTTTTGAGTAATAGTGTCTACAGACGGACAGACGGACGGGCATGCGAAAATGGTTGAATTAGGTCATATACCGTATAATTACATATAACGGGTATAAAAATAATAACACTCTCGATTAATATTAAAACATTATGTTGTTCTCAAGGAAATACAAGCAATGCTTACTTTTATATTCTATTGTAGATTTTTCCAATATTCCCAGCTGAACATTTCTATTACGTTGCGGTTTCTTTAATTCCATCATGGCATCGATTAGCTAACTATCATATTATTGTGTGATCATTATAATTGCATACATTTTTTAAGTGTAAAATAGATAAACATATCAGAAGTGAGTGTAGATCGACATCTTAAATTTATTTACAAACAAAGATACGTACAAATCCACTTAAGACAACGGTTAAATAAAAATCTTCTGTTCGTATGTGGCATATTTTTCCATTTAATGAAACATGTAAAGCAGACTTCAAAGATCCTGGAGTAGCGAAAGCAGTATCTTTGTCTATTTTTGCTATATACTGTTGTACACTTGGGCACTAAATTTGATGTGATTTTTTTCAATTTTATACTTGATTTGTGCCTTATCCATTCGATTTTCGAAAAAAAATTTCAAATAAAAGTTTTTAAAGCAATATTTCTAATGAACAACTTTTATCCGAAGCATTTTTTTGAAAACCGAATTAATAAGGCACAAATGAATTATAAAATTTAAAAAAAAAGACATGCACTTTTGTGGACTAAAGAACATAGTCTATAGCACCTCTAGCTGAAATATTTGCATACGCCATAGTCAATATCCTTATTTCTCTCTCATATGATGTTTTTCTAGCGTATTTTTATGTCATAGCAGAACTGCTGACGGAGAGAACCATAAAACTTATTTTAGACTGCGAAATTCTTCTTTGAATTAAGTGTTTTTGCTAAATTTAATGTTAACATATTTGAATTATTTCAAAAAATCTAATATATTTTAAATAACCGGATCGAAGAATAAAAGTTGAATTTATTTTAAATTATAAAATAAATTCATTCAAATAAACGCAATTATACTTATAAAAGTTATATTTATCATTTCTATGAATTTACATGAAATATGTATCTGCTTTAAAATAAATATTTTATACCCACGTGTGGTTGATTTTTAACAAAATTAAAACTTCGTCGAGAACTCATTTTTAACTCGATTAAAATTAAATATATGGAAACTTTTGTCATAAGTTTATTTCTTTTTAACAATATCTAGTATTGTCTAGAGACTCAATTATTTGTTATTTAGTTTCACAATTTCTGATTTTTTTTGACATTCATTACTAATCAATAGCATTTACATTAGAGAAATATTATTACTCATTAATAAGATAAACTAATAAAAAATTTTTTCAATGAGTTTTCAATGTGGAAAGTTACTAGGTGAAGATTTCCATGGTCCCAGGAAGGGAACACAGCCTTGGAGACGATTGGAGAATCGCCGACAACCTCATAACGACAATGACAAAGCACAGAAGCAGTCTTGAAAGCTAAAAGAGTCGGCGAGTCCCACAGGAAGGGAGGATAGAGGATTGTTTTTAGTCTGTAATAATCTGACACTTCTAACAGAATCTGACACCCAAATCTATCTTGTTTGTGTCTTTTGAAGATTTTTCAACCTCTTAAAAAGAAAAGTGCGGTGAGGCAACTTAACCCAGGTAAAATATTATGTTTCATCAAGGACGTGAACTTGGTGTGGGGATCCTAATAAAGAAAAGGAGTGCCACATTAAATTTTCCAAATCGCAGGGACGTGAGGCTATGCCTCGAACCCATACCAATCTCATCTTCCTTTAAGTTCCAAAATTGGGTTTTCTTCCACGGAAACCGCCATTTCCTTGCCTATTTTGTCCATTAACGACCAATGCCCAAATTACAGCCAGTTATCAAAAGTGGTGTAATTTCCGCGATATTCTCGTTTATCCAGGCTTAGAATGTTGTGGAAGATGGGCAGACTAGTGTTTTATCATTTGTTATTTATTTTAAAAAATAAGCCAGCCTTGTTTGCTTTTGAAAATCTGCCAATGTGCTGTTTTATCCGACTCTCTTTTGATCGACAAAGCTCAAATGATATCTACGACCAAAATCCGATCGATCATTTGTTTCGTATATATGTCATCGTAATCTCGGGTAATGCGCACCAAGATAATCGAGATTAATCTCATGTGTGCTTTTTATCAATTTTTCGTTTAACCTCTTACAAAAAAAATTCGTTACGCAGGAGCTGCTTCAACTTAGCGAATTTCCTTAAAATACATAAATCACTCTCTAGTGGTCACAATTTTAGTATGATCAAAATGAAATGTCGTATATGATTTTAGTATTTGCAAGGCCAATTTTATTAAAAAATGACATAGTCAAGGGGAAATGATGGCATAAAGAAAGAAGAAAACACAAAATGTAAAATATCTCTCTAAATAGTAGACCAATCGAAAAATGCGTTAGAATTAAATTTGTAGAAAATCACTTTAGCTACAATTCATCACCTTATTATTTTTGCTCAAACTCTAATGGGTACAGAGATATTGAGGAATTTAATTTACAATCTTAAACCGTCAATATTTCTGTAAATATTAGGGTAACAGAAAAAATGATAAGATACAAAATTACAGTAAAATTTAGTACCTAGAACGTTACTTCTTATAAATTTTTCGATTTTTCAAATTTTAAGGGAGATATGTCAAATTTTGTGTTTCCCCCTGGCTCTAAACCCCCCTTTCCCCTTGTTCGATTTTATCCATTACGAACATGACTTTTTGAATACCAAAAGCACCTCAAATACCAAATTTCATTCCAATCAGGTCAAAATTGTGACCGCTAGAGTGATTACAGACACACATATATATATATATATATATATATATATATATATATATATATATGTCCATAGATATATATATACAAATTTTACAGATGGTGATTTTCGACATCTACTAGGTAGGATCGATGGACATTTGCAAAAAATTTTGCAAAATTTTGAAGTCGGTACGAGACCATTAGCTCTATTTCCTTTCAGGAAATTCGCTAAAAGGTGAGGTCAATATCCTATTTTTCATAGATTGTTCGTTTTAAAAACTAAAACTCTTTAACAACCCTATTCGACAAACGACTGACAAGGGAATAAGACCACAGTCACTGACTTTCTCTGACTGCAGTTATTTTATTCGAGTTTCTAATTATGTTTGTAAATATTATAATAATGGAATGTACTTGTCTTCAAGAGCACTTTAAAACTTTTTAATTGATGAAAGGTTTTGTTACGGAATCCTAATGATAACTATGTGTTTTTAAGACGGAAATAAATATGTTATTAATTAGTTGAGTTGTAATAATTATTATCATGTATATATATTATAGAAACAGCAAAATGCTTTCTGTGAAATGAAAATAAATTTTGTAATAATTAACTCATAGTAAAATATTTCAACAAATGTAAAATATAGTGTACATTTCACGTGGCTTGTGAAATAAGAATTCAACGTGATTATAGTGCAATAGTTAATTAGATATCATTGACATTAAATCAATGTTGGAGTTTCTCTGTAAATTATTTTTATTTATTATTATGTTATCACTAGTTTTATGAAATAAAAAAATCAAAGTAATTGTTGTGTAATTAATTAGACATCATTTAAAATGGTCGTGTTCAGAAGAACTACGTCCTTAATACTCAAGTCAGTCAGTTTAAAAAAATAATTTTTGTGCAAAAAATATACATTTTGTATTTTGATTCGTTATATTCAACTTGAATTAAAAAAAGTATATGAAAATGTCAGGTTTTTTTAAACCCACTAAATTTAGAAGAAAATCTCCCAAACTGACAGCACTCACTAAGCAAAATGGCGTTTCAATCAAATCGGTTCCTTATACCGTCCAAGTAGCCGAGCGGTCTAAGGCGTCATGTCTGAGGGGTTATGTCCCCTTGGAACTGGTTGGTTATAGGTTCAAATCCCAAAATCGGTCGTTTGTCAATTATTAAGAAAAAAAAAGAAAAAAATAGGGGCGGTTAATTGACTAAACTGTCGGCGTATGGGCAAGAACGAAGTAACCGGCTATGCTTGTGAATGTTTTCTGCAGTTTCCTTCACGAACTCCAGATGAATATCGACATAGTTCCTATCAGATAGTTCCTCCAGTCGCACATCCTACCAATTCCTAGTCTACACACAAATTCCTTCCACTCCACTTACATCCTCACATCCTTAGGCATCACAATAGACCTTATGGTCGAATGTAGCCCGTCCAGGGCAGCCGCTACAATCTATCTAAACCTTCTTGTTATTTTGGTTAACAATTTCATCGATTTTTCCAAAACTTTTTTTCTAAACACACTCTATAATCTAGTAAATTATTTAGTGGATAAAAACTTCCAGTTTCTATCTTTAGGTGTTTTTTCTTGTTAGTTGGTTTTTAATCTACCATAGTTTTTTAATTCACCAGCACAATTTTCCGAATTAGAATAATTGGAAAAAAATATTTACTTTTAATGTTACACTGTCATTTATATTTCGAAAAGTATTTTGCATAATTATTTGAACTTTAATAACAATTTTATGTTTGTTGGCAAATATGGGCTAGTAAAATGGTTTAACAATGGTTTATGTGTTGATATGTTTCGGTGGATTTATTAACAAAAAAATTGTTAATAAAGTCAACTATGCAAAATACTTTTCGAATCACAATGGAGTTCCACAAATTAAAGTTTTTATTATTTCTTTACAATGAATTATACTGTCATGTCAATGTCATTGCAGTTAATATATCTCACACTTGCTGATAAAAATGCTAATCTGGAATATCGTGTCCCCAATTTACAATAGAATCTAATGTACTTTCCGCTAATACTAAAAATCTGAAGAATAACAAAAATTATTCTTCTTTTTAAAACAAACAACTTTTGTTTAAAAAACTTTTCCATTAACTCAATAGTTTTCTGATAATTTGAGTTCTGCGGAAAGCGAAAAATATGATCTTGAAAACCATAAGAGATTTTTTTTTTTGGGATTGTTGGACAATTCAAAAATTGTTAACAACTCAAACATTGATATACAACTCAGTATATACGGGGTATTCAAACAATTAATTCAGTTAGTTTTTACATTACTTGTTTATTTATTAATTCTGTCAGTCAATGAATCGTAATGTAGCTACGATAAATTTCATCCTTATCTAAATTAACACGATGTACATCGTACATATTGTGAATTGAAATTGAGTAGAAAATTTCGATATGCATTTTGTTAAATAGGTATTAGTTTCTTGTACAGGGAAATTCAAAATTACATTTAATGAGTTTGGGTAATACAACTCATGAAAATAAGAAAAAAATTTTATGTGATCATGTTATTAGGACAAAACTATTTACGAAATTTAAGCCTAGGAAATACTTGTGAAAATTATAAAAAAATCCTTGATACATCTAGGATTGATATTGTTCGTAAACTAAAATCCACCAATGTTTTATTTGTGAAATACAGCATTTTTAAGAAACATGAACTTTTCTTCTTGTATTTAATATCTCTCATTTCTCGCAAAGCATTACTGGCTTTTAGATTATATGAACCTTTAGTTACATTTCATGAACATTATCGATCATAGACGTTTAGAAATAATTAAATAACTCAAATACATGTTGTTCAATTATTATATCGTCTATAGTTTAATAATAGGCAATCACTGAGAAAATATAAAAATTTGTGTAATTCACAGCTATTTTGTCATCTTTCAAATGAAGCCAGGTTTGTCAAAAGCAACGTAATGATTAAATAGTCTCAGAAACTATCCTTCAAAAAAATTTAACACTAGTAGCTGCATAGATTAAGTGCATTTTATCAGACGCAGAACTTATAATAATTATGAAATTAAGCTACCTTAGCGACAATTCATTATTATTACATTAAATTCATAAATATATTTGTAAACATTAAAGTTTCACAGAAAAATTGAGGTTAAAAATCCTCAGCAGCTAAATTCAGATAAAATATACTTCCTAGAACTTTGTGTTTCTACTTCCCCTATACCCTCCAACCCTATCGCCGTTTTCGTCCATAAAAGAACGTCACACACCATATTTCATTTCTGAGAAAATTTACTTAGTCTACGTAGCTCCTACGTGTCGTTTCTTATTCAATAGCTACGTCTATTATTTTGCTAATCAATTGATTATATAATCTTTACGGGAAATGGTAATATTTCAAATTCTAAATAGCTATCTATGTATTATTTCATAATAATCAAAAATATTCTAAGTATGTCCACGTGGGTCGAATTTACAAAAAGTTCATCATCTAAATCGTATCAATTATTAAATTTAGATATACAAATAGAACCCATAAATATTTATTTCTATTTTTTATTATAATTTGAGTTTCATGTAACGTGAAACGCTTGCTTTATTCATAAATATACATAATACGTGACTCCTATAGACACACTGTCCTATAAAAAGGTTAATATGGTAATACCTAACGTATACAGTTGGTGTAGTCAACCTATATGAAACCTGTTGAATCTGTTCTGTTTTCATCGCATAGTAAACCTTAATTAGTAATGAACCCAGGGTTCCATATTGAGAATATATTCCCAGGGTCCATATTGAGTCCAAAAACTCTTTTAAAACTTAAATTGTCGAATATTTCTTAAGAGATAGTAAGAATTAGGTACTGGTGCCTAATACGACCCGATTTTTGAAAAATGACTATAACAACGTGAAATTGCGTAATAAACAAAAATAAATAGAAATTTTATAAACATTGATTATTTATGCATCCGATGTTTATGAAAATCATTACAATTTATTATGTTTCCATGAAAAAAGGATAATTTAAAAAAACTCTATTATGAACTTATTAGGAACAGGGTCTCTTAATAAGACACATTAAAAAACTTTGTCAATTCAAAAGTCAAATCGAATTTATAAATATAATTGACTTACTAATCATTAAAATAAATATTTTCTTCTATAATATTCATCGCACAACAATTCAGCCAAAAAAAGGCTAGGCCTTGTTAGATTTATTAAAAATACAAACTGCATTAAAACAAAAAATTATCATTTTAAAATATGTGATCTCCTCGTTTCTCTTTCATTGCCTACATATTTTTTACTCAATGTTTTTAAAAAAATATCGAAATCAGTATTTTATTTTTAATTACAAACCACCCTGAGCCTGATTTTGAGTCTTAGGACAAAATCTCGAACTAACAGAACGAACTAAATTGGCAAAATATAAAAATATATATGTTTATGAAATGTAGCCGCTAAGTAACTGTGGTGTACTAGTAAGCATATCTTCTCGAGAATACGAAGGTTTGATAGTTATATAGTTTTATAGTTTTATACATTTGATTGGTCAGAGAACATACATTAAACTTATAAAGATAAAATGAGGGGGTGGTTTAGTTCTTTTAGGGTTAAATGAGTATAATATTATTGTAATATTACATTTTATAAAAGGTTACATACAATGTTATATATTATCACGTGTGTAATTAATAAACTCTTTAATCAATTAATTGTTAATAATATGACAATAATAACACAAATAATAGGCATTTAGTTTAAAAATATACTTTTTAAATAGAACATGCTAAACAATATTGTTGTTGTTGCATTGATAAAACAAGTAACAAACGAACTAATTAGTCATAATTCGAGTGTTATAATATGTATAAAACCTACAAAATTTGACAAGCAGCCCTGAGCAAAGTACCGGAAAACAGTACTCTAAGTAAGTAGTACCAAAAATTGAAAACAAAAGTACATTTGAAAATCAAATTACTAGTACCAAGTATAAGTACTTTAAAGGTACTTATGAGAAACAACGTTCAAGTACGGAGTACTTTTTAATGGATAAATATAAAATAATGAAAAATGTGTTGTGAAAATTTTTTTTCATTTTATGAGCTTTTGAGCAAAGTCCAGTTCGCACTGGCCATAGAGTCAGGGAGGCGTTTGCCGCCCGAACTCTACACTGTGTGGACCCCGAGGTTTACTACTCACACCTAAATTGTTCATACACGGAGAAGAAGAGAGGAGTAAAAGCAGGAATAGATCTACGAAGATGGTTTAGAATGTTTAGATCATATAGCAAAGATCGTTTTTGTTTGCTTTGAAGAGGTTTGTCGCAATAAAACAAGCAGATTACTGTGTGAATTCTGAATTCTAAATTCTCACAGTCTTGTTTGCGTAAGATTTTCCACGCTGAAGAGCATTAAGGAGGCTTCGTTCTCTAGGACGGGGCAAAAACTGCTTAATTATCCTAAACACACAATCGGATCTTATCAAGGATAAGATCAGATCAAGGATAAGATCAGATCAAGGCTGTAATTTTTCCTCTTTAAAAAAAAAGAAAGTTGATGGGCTAGATTCGGGTCTAATTAATTGGAACTTTTTACATACAAGTGTACGTCTTTGAATCTAAAAATTTCCAAAAACTCTTGGATTATTACTAACATTTGTTTTGATGTTTAATCTAACGGTATCGTCTACCTTGATCCTAAGTGAGTGGCAGGTTCTTGGTCATAGTTCCACCCGGGTCCTATAGATCCACCCGACGTTGGCAAATATTGGGGATGAATATTCGCAATCCATATTGGGAAATCATATGATAATTATACTAATCATAAAGCACATACAGTCAGGTTATACAACAAAAATCTTATTTATAATTGCAGCAAATGAAAATAATTTGTCGATTCTCGCAGATTACGGTGAGTATGTACCTACTACATTTCAGTAATACTGACTTTAATTTATTTATGCCATCCAAATATCATAAAACTGCAAGTTAAATTATGTTGCCAGCATGTCCTAGTCACAAAAATTAAATAACGTGAAGAATGAACTAACAATAAGGTAAGATAATACTTAGACAGTAGAAAGTCAACTTGAAATTAATTTATACTAGCACTCTGTCCGTCACGATGGACAATAGTGGGGGCCTTAACTAAGTATGTTGAAATTAGTAACAAATTATTATCAAAATGCCTCTCTTACCCTCTTATAGAACATAAAAGAATTGTATTTATATTTGATAAAATCATTCGACCATAGCAATAAAACTAAATACATTTTTATAACCAAAATTTCCAGTACAGGCCTGTATACAGAACACATACGGTTTTTACCATACACAGACGTTGAATATCAGTAGTAATAGGGAATATGCATGGAAATTTTTTTTCACATTTATTTTCAGAATATGAAAATACTGTTAATACTGTAATAATATTTAAAAACGAAATTAAAATCCGAAATTAAATATCAAGGAAGCTATAAGCTATAAAGATTATTATCTGTCTCTTTCTTGCAAAAATACTAAAAACGGATACTTATATGAAAAAATTAACTCGTCAACCAGGAATCGAACCTCGGGCCTCTGGATAACTAGTCCAGTGTGCTTCCTCTACACCAAAGACGATTGTGATGTGACAGCCAACTTTTTCATATTATTCTAATTTTTTATTTATTAGATAGTATTTACTTCTTTCTGAAGTGATTTGTTTATTAATATTTATTTGTTTGTGTATACTTTCGTGTCCACATAACGTTGTTTGTCCAAATTCTTTTCGAATACGTATGACAAACTGTAGAAGACTATAGCGTATACTCCGACAAATTTCATTGTCATTGAATTTATTAATTAAATTAAATACTTATATGAAAAAATTAACTCGTCAACCAGGAATCGAACCTCGGGCCTCTGGATAACTAGTCCAGTGTGCTTCCTCTACACCAAAGACGATTAATTGCTTAGTATATGCTTTAATTGTGTTTCCATAAACTTCACAAGAGTATTTGAAGCAGTTTTCAAAATAATATTTTGGTGTAAAATAAACTGGAGCGGTACTTAATTGACAAGGTATTTGTGTTAAGATACACATCAGACGAGTTTGGATGCATACATTCACGTATAGTCGTTATTATTCAACTCAAGTTACAAATCCACAAAGTAATGTACAGATAGATGACCTTTTACAATGATTTTAATGTATATCGTCAAAATCCATTGTAAATTAACTTTGTATCAGAGCGAGCATCAAAACAATTTATATTTTCAAACTAAATATATTAATTCTATATCAAAGGTTCAAAGTTTGTATTTAAAATACTAATATCTAAATACAGGAGGGCAAAAAAAAATTTGTAAATAATTCAACAGATTAAAAATCAACCATTATTGTTTCTTCAAAGAAATAAAGCGGTTTTTTTGAAATAAGTTTATGTTATTTTTGACATCAAATGCTTGATATGAAAAATCATACACATCTAGGGATGGGGATTGAACCCACTGGCAATCTAGACCAATGCTCCACCAAGTAAGCTACCTTAGATGTTATGGTAGTGCCATGCATATGATCTTCCACCATCATTTTTTTATGCCATTGTATTATTAATTTTTGTTTAAATACTATTAACATATTTTTTAAATTGTATTTTGTAAACTAGCGTCTATTTATTTCCATTATTAGTATGGTTGCCTTTCGGTTATATTATGCCAACAGAAGCGACTTGCGTTTACTTAATTTGACATTTAAGTAATATGTCTGAACATTGATACCATTTTTGACATCAAATGCTTGATATGAAAAATCCCTAGATGTGTATGATTTTTCATATGCATAGCACTACCATAACATCTAAGGTAGCTTAGTTGGTAGAGAATTGGTCTAGAATGAAAGAGGTCGTGGGTTCAATCCCCATCCCTAGATGTGTATGATTTTTCATATCAAGCATTTGATGTCAAAAATGGTATCAATGTTCAGACATATTACTTAAATGTCAAAGTAAGTAAACGCTAGTCGTCTCCGTTGGTATAATATAACCGAAAGGCAACCTTACTAACAATGGAAATAAATAGACGCTAGTTTACAAAAAACAATTTAAAAAATATGTTTCTAGCTTGATAAAAAAATAAATAATGGATTATTTATAGGAAATTTTATAAATAGTTTATAAAATTAATATTATTTTTATAGTTAAACAAAAGCTTGGGTTAAAAGAAAAATGGATGAGTTTGGAAGATCAACTTAACTTATATTGAAATATATATTTCGAATAAAAAATTTAAGTTAATGTTAACTAATTAAATAACATCGATACTGACCTATCGAAACAAGTTAAATGAGTTCAAAATTGATTATTTAAATAGAGCTTGCCCATAATAGACTTAGATGGCTATCTTAATTGTTTTAAATAAAGGAAACTAAATTATTCGGGTCTCGATATGAATAATATTTTCCTAAGTTTAATCACGAATGATTGTTATAATCGACCAGTAAATATTAATGAGAAATTATTCAAGCGTGTTCATAAATCATAGGTATTACGTAAAACGAAACTCTTCTCATCAATGCATATGACAGAAACACTATTCATGGTAACGAAAACAATTACAGGTATTTGTCTATATGGAATGAGTCGGCTGGAATGAATAAAACACTGTTATCTAACTTTTATTTTGTTCTTTCAGCCTCCGTACCGTTAAGCGACAAATTCAAACGGATTTTTGCTTTTTGGTTCAAGCAATGAAAATTGAGTAGGTAAATTCATTTAGTCTAACTACTTAAATGGAAAAGAAGGGAGGTATGAAAGGAGTTCAATTTAGAGGTTTGAAAGGGGTGGGGGTAAACTGGTTTTAACTAAATTATATTTCAAAAATTATACAATTGCAATACATGTCATACCTGAAAATGATACACGCCAATCCGTTGACATGTTATGCAAGGTTGAAGTATATATATATATATGCCTCTAGAGCAGCTTTCATTTGATCGAAATGAATTTTGGCATGTAAGGTGCTTTTGGTATTTTCAAAATCGGACTGGTGAAAAGGGGGTGGGGTTTAGAGGGAGGAGGTAACACAAAATTTAGTATATCTGTCACAATATTCGAAATATAAAAAAACACATAAGAAGTGAACTTGTAGAAAATTAGCTTTACTATAATTTTTATAGAAATATTTACAATTTAATATTGAAAGTTAAAATCCTAAATATCTCTGTACACATTAGATTTTGAGAAAAAATGATCAAGTAATAAATTGTAGCAAACATGATTTTCTACAATTTTACTCCTATTTCATTTTTCGATTGTTCTAATATTTAGAGAGATATTTTATATTATGTGTTTCCTTCATTCTCTATGCACACCCTTCTCCTAGACCGATGCCATTTATTAATATAATTAAGCCTTGCAAATACCAAAATCATATCAGATACGACATTTAATTTTGATCAGACAAAAATTGCGACCGCTAGAGAGTAAATATTATATTCTAAGGAAATTAGCTTGGTGACGTAGCTCTAGCGAACGAATTTTTTGAATTTTATTTTAATTCACTAAGCATGTTAGTAATTTAGTGAAATTGGAAATGCATTTTTTTTAGCAAATTTCCTGAAAGGAAATAGAGCTATTGGTCCCGTACCGAAGTCAAAATTTCGCAAAAATTTCTTCAAATGTCCATCGATCCTACCTAGTAGATGTCAAAAATCACCATCTGTAAAATTTATATATATATATATATATATATATATATATATATATATATCTATGGACATATATATATATATATATATATATATATATATATATATATATATATATATATATATATCTATATATATATATATATATATACATATATATATATATATATATATATATATGTATATATATATATATATGTGTTTGTAATCACTCTAGCGGTCACAGTTTTCACATTTCTAGCTGTCACATTTTATCGGAATGAGATTTGGTATTTGAGGAGACGCTTTTGATATACAAAAGGTCAAGTTCGTTAATGGGTAAAATTCGACGAGGGGAAAGGGGGGGGTTTAAGTTGAGGGGGAAACACAAAATTTGACATATCTCCCTTAATATTTTAAAAATCGAAAAATTTATAAGAAGTAAAGTTGTAGGTACTAAATTTTACTGAAATTTTGTTTCCAATCATTTTTTCTGTCACTAATATTTACAGAAATAATGACGGTTTAAGATTGAAAATTAAATTACTTAATATCTCTGTACACATTAGACTTTGAGCAAAAAGAATAAGGTGATGAATTGTAGCAAATTTAAATTTTAAATTATTAAATTAAGTTTTAGTTCACCATACATTAAACTATCATTGCTTTGTAACAGATCAAGTTCTAAATTAATTTTTATCGCCTTTACCACCTTTCCCTAACTATTTTTACTAAACTTCTATGTTTAGACGTTAGTCTGTAGAGACAAGTTGTTTTAAATAGAATTCTTATCTTATTATTATATCAATAAAATAAAATAATTTTATATTAGATAGATATACGTGAGTTTAAGTAAATACAATGTCTTCTTAATTTAATTGTTAATTTGTGTGGACGTTAAGTGGTTTTCAAATATTTGCAATGACTAATTACTAATTCATACATTGTATTTGATATTATTCTAAGAATTTCAATGTAGGAAACGCTTTATTTAATAATACATAATATAATTCAAATTTGTAGCATTATACAATACACGCATGCCATATTACGTGCCTTCATAAGAGTGGTATGCTATACCCAAATTTGAAGAAAAAAAACCCTGTAGCATTAATGTTTAATTCAAATACGAGTTTGCAATCTGAATAGTTCCATATTCTTCTGTTTTAAACTTTTTAACCAGGTAAGTATTTAAGGTTTTTTGTCGAATGCTTTAAAGTTATGATCCTTACTTCGCTGATTAAGAAATGTCTTATTTTTAAAGCAAAATACAAGAAAAATTTCTTGGAAAATCCACCTTTCTGGTTTTTATTCAGAGGCACGGTTGTTTTATATTGAATTGTAAAATCGAATTTTGTTTAAGTGATTAAAAGTTTGTAATACAACAGACTGGGTAGATATACATTTTCGCATATTTTTAGCTAATTTCTGTTACAATTTGGCTATAACATTATTAAATCTAACTCTGAAAGTTTTAAGTTTTAAAATATTATCTTCAAGCTATAAGGTGTTCCAGTAATCTGTATTAGCGAACTATTAGGGTGGTACCAAAGAAACGATTTCGAGATGACGAAAATGATTATCATTAAAAAATGTATATCTGTCTCGCGTGCTTACTGTATTTGAATGGCTAATCAAGGAAAATGCAGGGTGTAGAGGAGGATGGATGGAGATCATCGAACATGCCTAGTAGGTTCGAAAATGACCATTATTAAAATTGAAATATATTTATATATATATATATATATATATATATATATATATATGTAGCAGATGGACGTCGAATCCGCTGTTTTACAAAACCACAATGTAAAACAACTGAACGACGTTCAGCTGGATTGTCAATGCGACACGTTTTACAAAACTGCTACCCACGTTCAGGCGTAATGAAGAACAGCTTATCTGTAGTCACAAAGAGCGTTTTTATATAGGGAAATATATAGAACACCTTTTAGTCCGGGGCCCAAAAACCGATGAAGTGAAAGATTGTAGTACTCGATTTTAATAGTTACCTTATTTAATTTTAATAATTTTTGACACAATAACTCAAATATAGAATGCCTTTTAGTGATGGGCCCAAAAACACGTTAACCCGACCAACTCTGGGTATGACCGATGAAGTGAAAGATTGTAGTACTCGGTTGTAATAGCTACCTTATTTAATTTCAATAATTTTTGACATATATTTAAAATATATAGAACTTGTTAGAAAAAAGGACCTTTAGTAATGGGAATTCCATTAGCCTGTTTACAATAATTCTAAACTATGAATTTAAGAATTAAACAATATCGACTGCTAGGTAATATAAATAGTAATATTAATAATGATATAAACTAAAATCTACATTCTGACGTTTCATTTCACGCGTTATGTTTTACATAACGGCTAATCGTTGACCCGCTGCATTGATAAACGAAAAACCTTTAAGCAATATTACGTGTTAAAGTTCAGTAATTATGTAAAACAGCTAAACGTCGTTCAGTTGTTTTACATAACGGAGTTGTTATGTAAAACTACTAGCGGTTTTATAAAATAGCGGATTCGAAATCCATCTGCGACATATATTTATCAAATTTATTCAGAGAGATATATTATATTTTGTGTTTTTTTCTATCTGAAAGCTCTCATTTCGACGCACCTGTATTGCGAATTTCTTTTTTTTCCTTCTTTCAACTTTTTTAAAATTTAATTTAATCAAAACTAATGAATACATCATACTGATTTAAATAATATGATATCATCTTCATGCATTAATAATTTAATGATGTAATCAAAACAAAACATAATTTACAATTAACGTAAATAGCCTGTGGTAAATTCAATATAAATAGGTTATTATTATCTTGATACCAAGAAATATCTTAATAATAAAATATATATCGTAGATGAATTTTAATGATAAAATTAATTCTTCAATCATAATTATAAACTATTCAGTAAGCTCAACAGTTTTTTTTGTGTAGCAAATAGTGCGTGGGCGGCAGGTTAACAGTTCTTGATTGTAGTCAGGTAACTTGCACGTTTTTTTACGTATTTATGAGTATTTATAAAGTTACGTATTTACGTATTTTATGTATAAAGTTCAATGGTTTTGTTTTTTTAGTATGTTAATTTTCACGTCTAAAGGATACAAAAAAAAAATTTTTTTTCATTAATTTTACGACGTTTTATTATTATTATTATTGGTCAAAGTAGATGCCTCAAAATAAATGTGCGTGGCTGGCCCCGGTTATTTCGGCTCTTGAGGACATTTGAATTAAAAAATCGAATTGATTATTAAACTATACAATGGTTATATACATATATATATATATATATATATATATATATATATGTTTATGTATATATATATATATATATATATATATATTTATATATATATATATATATATATATATATATATGTTTATGTATATATGTTTTTACGATAGTGATTTCTAACATCTAGTAGGTAGGATCGATGGACATTTGAAGAAATTTCTACAAAATTCCAACATTGGTAAAAAAATAATAGCTGCATTTCCTTTGGTGGAAATTCTCTAAAAACAAATACAAATGATCTTACTTTAAGTGTAATAATATCCCTAAGAACTAAGAAAATATAATTTTCGCAAGTAAAAATTTTGTAACACATAAATTTCCAAAATGGTTACATTGATTTGCTATTTATTATCTATAATTATTTAAACGTAAAATTTTTTCATATTCATATATTTTGTATACATAAGAAAGTATTTAATACCCACGAGTGCTTATTTAATGCTTTCTGAAATAAGAAAATAATCATTGATCCAGAATTGAAGAGTATTGATAAAATAATTATAATTCCATCTGCAGCTCTACTAACTGCATTCTGAACTCGGTAGAATACTATTATATATATCAGGTTTAACATGATATAAAGGTTTAGCGAATGTATCTGATATGAAAGTATTACTCGAATGTAATTATATTTCTGGATTTATAACACAATATGTTATTTAGAAATTTCTTAATGTAAAAAATAAGTAGATATTGAATTCTTATATTATGTGGTTCCATATATAATTTTATTGAGGTATAACTTGTTGACACAATCGGGTTAATCATTAAATTTTCTTTCGGTTAAAAATTCCCCACAAACTTTCGTCTAAAAATAAAAATTAATCAATTTTAGCTACAATTGACCTGAAGTAGCTACAATTTTATATCGTTAAGGTTTTCGTGAAGGTATAACTACCACAAGAAGGTATAAATACGTCATAGACCGCAATAAAATTACGAAAAATTCACGCATGATCGCTAATGCGTGAATTTTTCATGTGGTAGTTACGAAAACCTTAACGATATAAAAATTGTAGCTACTTCAGGTCAATTGTAGCTAAAATTGATTAATTTTTATTTTTAGACAAAAGTTTGTGGGGATTTTTTAAACGAAAGATTCATGGTCCAGGTTTATTTAATACTTCACAATTTCTCGCATTAATGCTACCTAAGAACATACACTACCCAAGGACGTTAACTTGTACATCGTGATTTTATAAGTGTGCCCTATGTCTTGCAACAGCAAAAGTTTTAAATTAGTTGTAAAATAGTTGTGATATAAATCTTGTCTAAAATCTTAATTTAAATTACATTTCTTTAATGTGTACTAATAGTGTAACTAGAAATATAGATCGTCAACAGTTTAGCATTCAAAATTTTCAAAATTAAATTGTTAATTGCATACCCGTAAATACTATCAAACAATAATACCATCAAAGTTTGTTCATCGGATTAAGAATAAAAATTGGTATCAAATATACATTTATCAGATATACATTGTACTATGAACATCACAAGTTGATGTCACTTTTAAAAATTTTATAATTGATTTGTGCCTTATTGGTTCGGTTATCGTTAAAATAATTCGGATAAAAGATGTTCATTATAAATACAGTAACAACTGTTATTCGAAAATTCATTTCGAAAACCGAATTAATAAGGCACAAATCAACTATAAAGTTTTATAAAATGACATCAAGTTTTGTGGCAAAGTGTGCTATGGCCAACAAAATTAGCGTTTTATTTGTAAAAGTTTATAGTTGATATGTGTCTTAGTCCGTCGGTTTTTGGAAAAATGCCTGGGGTTAAAAAGAAAAGAAAAAAATTTTACTGGACTACAATGTGATTGGATAAAGATAAATCTATCGGAAAGTAAAAGGAGACACAATTAAATAATTATTTAAAATCTACGTATGAGATTACACATATATCATTGTAATCAAACAAATAAAAAAAAGGAACATACAATCGTATAGAGAATATCAATCACCATCAAATATGTAATAGAATATATATTAAAATCCAATAAAAAAAAGGTGATACAAATTCAATAAATAACGTACCATGTACGAAATAAAATTGATGTACTATTATTGTTATATGTATTTTTATTTAAAAAAAAAAGGCTATTATAAATTATACATGGTATACCTAATGGCTATATGAATGAATTTAGATGAGTGTTTTTGAATCCATGTACAGATTTATCAATGACATGTCAATCTTCAGTACCTATCATCCATTGTTACACATATTCAAGATTTATTTGGAAATTTTTGAATAACTATCAGAAATAATTCTATTTTTAACGGTACTTTAAAAAGAACGTCTGAAAAACTCAAACGACCAGTATATTAATAAAATTTAGAGTTAAAAAAACTATAAAAAAAAACATACTTTATTGCAAGATGAACTAAAAAAAAATCGTTACCCAGGAGCTGCTTCAACTTAGCGAATTTCCTTAGAATACATCATATCTAGCGGTCACGATTTTTGTCTAATCAAATTGAAATGTCGTATATGATTTTAGTATTTACAAGGCCAATTTTATTAATAAATGACATACGTCAAGGGGAATATAAAGAAAGACGAAAACAAAAATATAAAATATCTCTCTTAATATTAGAAAAATCGAAAAATGCGTAAGAAATAAAGTTGTAGAAGCTCATGTTTGCTACAGTTCATCACCTTATCATATCTGCTCAAATTCTAATGTGTAGAGAGATATTAAGGAATTTAATATTTTTTTGTTTAATTTTTCATTGTACAACTTTTGTGTTTCGTATAAAGTTCTCTTCCATACCCTGCGTATCAAGAATTTACTAATCCATCAAAGCCATTAATAAATGTTCGAAAATTTTTGGTATCATTGAAAATAATCACTCATTAATATGTTTAACGTTGTAGTCTATATATGCGAGTAGAGTTAATTTATTACATTGTAGATTTTTACTATGAATGAATGCAATCAATGAGACAAAAACAATGCGAAGTGTCTAGTAAAGAGGAAAAAAATATTGATTAAAACATGTTTTTAAAATTTCCTTCATGTTATCGAAAAATGGGGAAAAAAAGAATTTTTATGTTTTATATTTTTAATTAAAATAATCTCATTGAAGTGGAAATTTTAAATTCAATTAAAAAGCACAACCAAAATTATTTTGAAAAAAATTTGTGGCACTGATTAAATTATAAAAATTAAGATAAAATACAAAACAAAACAAATATATATTTATCCATAAACTTTTTATACATAATATAAAAATAGAAATTAATAAAATAATATGTTGTCCAACACATTCGTTAGAACTTTTTCAAAAGAACAATTGAATTAGCTTTCTTATAAGGTCCATGTTCCTAGCACCCCCACCATCAAACTTCGAGTGGAAATTGAAATCAATCGTTTGTACCTCGTTTGTATCTGATTGTACCTTCAGTCCCGTCTTTTGTACCGCAAGTTCATTTTTTTTATAATGGTGTTGATATAATTTATGGAATTTCCTTGGATTATAATTTTTTTTGGTTATTCATTTCTTCACACATATGTTGTTATTTGCTTGTGTAAAAATTTTTTTACTTTTTTTAATTAATTGCAAGTTTAAAATTATGAATAACAATATAATTAAAAAAATTTAATACAAATACAAGTTTAAAAAAATTGTATTGAACACTAGCTGTACCTGTTGCAACGACTTTAGAGAGATAATTCCAATTTTTTATAAGAAAGGCTTTTCATACTTGATGACTTCCTTTACAATTTTCGGAAAAAATATTTTTTTCAGAGTATCTTTAAAATGTAGTTCTTAAAGAGCTCGGTTTCAATTCGAAATTTAAAGGTGGGGTGCCGAAGAAATGCTGGCTGGAAATGAAAATAGGAATAATTTGAAAACCGTTGAGGTACACACGCCGGGACTTGAGGTACAATAAGGTACACACAATTGATATCAGTTTCAAATCGAAATTTGAACGTCGAGTGCTAGAATTTCCTCCACATCCCCAAATTATACTAGTGCTAATTTGAAAACCGTTGAACAAACGACAGGACTTGAGGTACAATCAGGTACAATCGAGGTACAAACGATTGATCAGTTTCAACTCGAAGTTTGATGGTGGGGGTGCTGGGGAAATAGACCTTTTCTAATAATCATGTAAAATATCGTAATTTTTTAAAATTATTATTTGGTATTTTGTATTGTTAAGATTTTTATTTGAAAATGGAAACAGAGAGTCCAAGCGGTGGCCGTAAAGAATGGTGTCCATTTAATTAGGGAATGAAACTTCCAGATAAGTACATAGTGACATCAATCACTTGTCTAGGCAATCCTACGAGAACCTGATATGACAGGGGGTTGCCCCATCAATTATGTTATCGCGTGTAAACTTTTGCTATAATAATTAGCAGAAAAACGCATAAAAACTTCTTCTTTCATAAAATTATATTTTCAACAATTTTTATATGAAGGTTTTTTTCATAACTAGTATAGTTTTTGATATCAACATACCTTCTATATTTATTATCTTTATATATTTCATTTCTCTGAGAAGAAGTATATGGAATTTAGACAAATACTTTTTAATATGCATTAAAATTTAAACATATGCAATACGTAGTGATTCTTCAATACGAAGAAATATGAAATTTTAAACTTCCTATCTAATGTTTTTTACCGATGATGGAGTTTCGAAAAAATTAATTTCTTCATAAACCGTCGATCCTACAACCTACTAGATGTTAAAAATGACCATAGTATACTATACACGTTTTTTTAATGCGTAACCGCGAATTTTACGTTTTTGAAGTGAAATAACTTTTTAACGGTTTATTCGTTAACGATCATTGAACAAACCCATTTCTTATAATTCCGTAAAGTATCGATAATTCGATATTTCAACACTGTAGCACTTTTCGTTCAGAAAATATTTCGGAGTCAAATCACCTTCTAATATTCCCTTCAGTAATAGCACTGTAGTGAAAATTCCAAATGTGTCCATTAAACTCGGCCTTGAAATAAAACCTATTTTGACAAAATGGAAACCCGACTCCAAAAATCAAATATTCTATAACAAAAAATGGACTAAAAAATAAAAAAATTATTGCATATTCTTGTGCCAATTTTAGTTCACTTAAGCACAAATTTTTAAATATATGTGTACAATTATTGTTATTTTTGGAGGCGGTGTCCAAAAGTTATGTGAATTTCTCTATGATGACACCGCCTCCAAAAATAACAATAATTGTACATATATATTTAAAAATTTTTGCTTAAGTGAACTTAAATTGGCACAAGAATATGCAATTATTTTTTTACTTTTTAGTCCATTTTTTGTTATAGAATATTTGATTTTTGATGTCGGGTTTCCATTTTGTCAAAATAGGTATTATTTCAACAAAAAATGATTTAAACAGAAGCATAACTTATTACGTGCGTACATAAGTACACACACACACATTTTTTTCTATTACTTTCATAAGTGTTCATGTTTTAATTTTTCAATTTCCTACAACACCTTAAAATGATACAGTACTTATAACATAAAAATAAATAAAAAACCATCATAAAATTTGCTTTTAATATTTGTCATACTTAATTTACATGGGGTATAATATATTATAGAGTACCTATACTAAAACATTATATATTTATATATAACAGACGTAGTTCTGTTGTAATGTTTACATTTCAATCAAATATTGTAAACCTCTCCCATTTTCAGTATACAATAAATTAACTATGTGGAATTTCTGTGCATTTTTACATATATTTGTCAACGTTATATAAACATTTCCAATATAACTGGAGAAAATGATTCACAAACTTTATCGAAAAAGTATCATTAAAACGTTTATATTAGCTTAACTTGTATGTATGTATGTATGCATTTAATGGGATTTTTTAATTCAGTTTTCATCCACTTGCGGACGTTTGCAAATCTGATATTTTGCAGACGAATTAAGAATCGATGACAAAACAATTAAAAAAAAAAAACAAATGAAAATAACAACAAACTGAGTGTATTGCTTAAATACCCTTTATAACAAAAGGAACATTTGTACAAAAGGAACATTTTTTGTTTTTACATTTTTATTCTATCTTTTATGGTTTCAAAGATTGGCAGTTTTCCCCATTTTACCCAAAGATGGTCCGATTTTGCCAATTCACGAACTGACCTTAATTTTTTGCTCTAGAACTCACATACAAAATTTCAGCTCGTTATCTCTTTTTCTTTTTGAGTTATCGTGTTTATGGACGGACAGACGGGTACGCGGAATCTTATGAACACCTATGCGAAGCGTTTTTGCCTGCGATCAATATTTTCAACCGTTTCAACAAAGTCGTGGGCTTTACATATATCGGGTGTAAAAAGTTGGTTATTAAAGTTAGTTTTTTTTTTTTAGTTCATATTGTGTGCCGTTTTAGTTTTGTAAACCCTAATTATTTTTCAACATTTTTTTGATGATTTGTATCTTATTAATTCTGTTTTAGGGAAAATGTTTCGAACAGTTGTAAAATGTTTCATATATATGTATGAAAAGTTTTGTAAACAAAAAAAAAAAAAAATATATATATATATATATAATATATACATATATATATTTTTTTCGAAAACCGAATGAATAAATCAAAAATCGTGCATTAAATTTTTGAAAAATGAGAGGTACTTTTGGTATGTATACCATAATCCATAGGAAGAAAGCTAGCCCATATTAATTATTTCTGCAATGAAACGCTATTACGCTAATATCGGGGGCGAACCGAGGCACCTTTCAGGGGGCGCCAAATTCATATGTTCATTCATTCATAACATACTGTGATTATCGCTGCTTTCACACATAAAATTTTAAAAGTTTATTATTGTAGCAAATGTAAAGAAAAATATATATTTACAATTAAAGATTGAAAGTTAAAATTATAAATATCTCTGTTCACATTAAAGTTTGAGAAAAATGATCAAGTAATCAATTGTAGCAAACTTAATTTTCTACAACTTTACTCCTTATACATTTTTCGATTATTCTAATATTAAGAGATATATATATATATATATATATATATATATATATATATATATATATATATATATATACACATATATATATTTTTTTCGAAAACCGAATGAATAAATCAAAAATCGTGCATTAAATTTTTGAAAAATGAGAGGTACTTTTGGTATGTATACCATAATCCATAGGAAGAAAGCTAGCCCATATTAATTATTTCTGCAATGAAACGCTATTACGCTAATATCGGGGGCGAACCGAGGCACCTTTCAGGGGGCGCCAAATTCATATGTTCATTCATTCATAACATACTGTGATTATCGCTGCTTTCACACATAAAATTTTAAAAGTTTATTATTGTAGCAAATGTAAAGAAAAATATATATTTACAATTAAAGATTGAAAGTTAAAATTATAAATATCTCTGTTCACATTAAAGTTTGAGAAAAATGATCAAGTAATCAATTGTAGCAAACTTAATTTTCTACAACTTTACTCCTTATACATTTTTCGATTATTCTAATATTAAGAGATATATTTAATATTTTGTGTTTGATACGAATACCTAAAATATATTTTATAGTAAATATGATTAATATTTTGGCTATTAATAAATTTAATTTTTGCAAATACTAAAGTCATATCAGATATTATATTTCATTTTGATCACACTAAAATTATGACCGCTAGAGGGTGATTTATGTATTCTAAGGAAATTCGCGAAGTTGACGTAGCTCCTGCGTAACGCATTTTTTAATTTTCTACATGTGCATATTTTTGCGCAAACAAAAATTTGTCTATTATTTTCAATATCATGATTCTTCAATTGACATTATCTTTTTATATAATAATATAGTATTTAAATTAGGCGCCCCCGAGTGGTGGTGTGCAACATAGGTACAAACATTACTTGCAAGAAGCTTTTCCCAATATTAGTATAGCTTTCAAAATGTACTGCATATTACCGACGACATCTGCAAGCTGAAAGCGAAGTTTCATGCTGGAGGGAAGAAGCGCCAACAGTGTTTGCCCCGGTTCTAGTAATAACAATAAAAATCTTTCAAGTTAAATCACAGCGTCGTCGTATGAAATGTTAAGCATATTGGAAACATTTTTCTGTGATTCCATGCCATATTATTTGACATACGACAGCTTTTATATTATATATGATGGTAAATAAGGTTATATTATGATGTTATGCGTATACAAATATTTATAACTAAAATACACATTCAATAATATACTTGCGATGTGACGTTTTATTTGTTATCAGCCGTCTTAAAATGAACAACGTACGTATGTTGAATAAACTAAATATGCGCCGGTAGTACCCGTACGTACTACCTACCTATATGAAAATTACTAACTAGTAGAGTAATATAGGATTCCACTACCGATAACTTTATTAGGTGACTGACTACGTGTCTATATATTATGTTACATTATAACAAAGTATAATACAACTTTCGAATTAAAATCTTGAAACAAATGAAAACCTGGAAATTTACTATGAAAATTCTTAAAATATTTTCATAGCAAATATAGAATAAATAATTTCCAAGTCTTCACGTGTGACAAACTTTTTTAATTTGTTTATAAAAAGACGTTTAGTTGACGCTTCATAGTTTTGAAGCGTCTTATTATTAATATTACTGCATTCTTATATCCGGTATATGTAAATATACAAGGGTAGATTAAGTTTAGTCCCGACTTTATAACACTTGAAAATATTGATCGCAGACGTAATTATATGGAATATGTGTACATAAATTGGCCTAATTCGAAATTTTGAAATTTTGTGTGTGTGTTCTAGACCTAAAAAGGTCAAGTTGACCTAGTAAGGTCAAGTTAAGGAAAATATCGGACCATGTTTGGGAAAAATGGTCAAAACTGCAGATTTTTGAAACCGTAAGAGATAGACCAAAAATGTAAAGACAAAAAATGTTCCATTTTTTAAAATAAACAACTTTTGTTATAAACTTTTTTTATATAAATTCAAGGTATACCGGGTATTTTAGCAATTAATTCAGTTAGTTGTATTTTCACTTGTCTGAATAGTATTGTAGGCTTGTAGCTTAGGAAAAAGAAATCATCTATTGTATGGTAAATATTTTATCGTTTGGTACTTTAATTGGAGAAGACAAACAGGCGAGCACAAACAGGTAAACTTATTGAATGAGGTAAACGATCCAAACGAAGATGCGCAAATGAATTAATTAATTGAAATACTAATATTTTTTTGTGGTCTTTGGAAACCACAAAAAAATCAAATATTTCCCATCCTATAGTCAACGCTTATTTCGGTTGAGAAGGAAAATCATATTGGACTACAACTAAAGCGATTAGCCAGCAAGTTTTTTCGAATAGAAGTACCAAGAAACTGGCTTATAAGAAGAGTATCATACTGAAATTTGCTTACAATGTATTATATCTACCAATATTTGATCGATAGATACGAACGCTCTATCTTATAATTTATGATATAAAAAGGCTCAAACAAAATAAATATATAGCAACATCTTATTTCAGTCATAAAAAAATTAATCATCTAATGGAAATATTTTTTGTGTATATCTTATACATCAAGTTAAAATTTTCGGCACTAGAAACAATGTCTATGTAAAATTACCTTCTATCTATTTTCTGAATAATCTTCAAATATATAATATAATTTTTGTATTGTAATAGTTTCGTATAATATTTAGTATCCAAGATGTTACGTGATTTAGAAACTACTTTACTACACGTACAAATACATAATAACAACCACTTTAAATTGTTAAGCAAATTTAATTACATATTGCACTCAAAACTACCAAATCATATTATACGGAGAGAAGTTTATATAAAAACTTTTAAAATTGTTTTTTTGTTTTAACTTATTATTTTCTAAAGCGATTTGTGGTTTTTAAAGATTGTCATTTGTTTCACAACTACGTTCTCCTTGGGAGCCAGTGATGTCCAACTGACAGAAAATATAAAACATATAAACTTTTATTACGATAAACTTCTAATCGAAACATTTCTTCGTAAACCAAATAGATTCAGCATAAATCGATTGCAAAAATTGTAACTTTAAGTAAACCATCACAAAGCTCAATTGATTAAAATTCTCGTGTTAGCTTATTCGTACAACTTGAAAAACTTCAAGAATGACACCACCTAGAACTTTACGGCATAAATGAAACCATTTTTTTCAGTTGCTAATAGACTAATTAATGCAGTTCATTGAGTAATTGATGCAGTTCATATTTTCTTAACGATATTAACAGACTTTATTAAGGCGATAGTAAAAATTTAGCCACCCCCCCCCCCCCGTTACACTCCCCAGATAGATCCGGATGGTTTAAACAATGGACATTAGAAATATGTCCTGAAAACGAATTAAAAAAATCGCCAACATTTTCTCGCCCTTGACTGCTCTACATAAAAGTGAAATTATATTTTAAAAACATGACTTAAATATAAGGTGGCTGTTGAAACTTCAATAAATACATTTGTTTTTCAAGTAATGAAAATTAATCAAATTTCTTTAAGGTGCTACATGCTTTGCGAAATATGCCAATAAAAATTAAGGCTACGAATGAAATTACAACTGTCTTAAGTAATATTACAACCGTTTTAAGTAACACTACATCACCACAACCAAACACCACGACAGAGGAACCGTGGTGGACAACAATTAATGATAGTGATGTGTATTATTATGATGGCAATCCAAGAGGTACAAGACCTTATTTGAATGTAATCCCTTACAAATCATTTTTAAGGGATAGAGATTTGTTCTTGGTTTGCATACCAGTTTTTGCAGGTATATTAATTTTTGAATTTTGATTACTTAGAGTAGATATACCTAATTATGTTTGTAGCTGTGACAGGAATCATTGTACTTGTATGCATTGCCACGCGTATGAAACGCTGTTGTTTTGGGTTGTTTGAAACATATCGAATACGACCTATGAGAAGATGTCTTGTTGCAAGGTGGATAAACAATTTGTTTGGAAGAATATCACCGTGTTTTGGAAAAAAAAAAGATCAATTGTATTGTGCATGTCATGGAGGTCGTGAGTGTATTGAATACAAATTTGGCTATCAGAAGGAAAAAACGATAGAATTTTTAACAACAGATGAAATACGAGAGACATTTAATGTGTGCAAATGTGATGAACGGATAGAGCCGACACCAGAAATGAAAAGTAAGTAGGTATGCATAAAATTTTAAATTGTAAAGTCTTATAAAAAAAATCTTGTCACTTGGTTCTATTTCTTCATATGATTTCAAATCAATATATCTTTTTGCTCTATTACAAACATTAATGTGTTGCACGGTAAGGTAATTATGGGTATGTGTCTTGTCTATTATATCTATTCCGAAAAGGAAGCATACTGCCCTGTAAAAAATTTATGAAGTAAAACATCCAGTTGAAACATTGTTAGTGTAACTGTTTTTAATATTATATGTATACTCAGTAATATTTACGCTTGGAATGTGGCTTATTGTTTTAAATTTATTGCATTTATAATACGGTGCAATTACTCCAAAGAACGGCCAAACCTCAACATCCAAAGTAAAAGTTTCTCTCTAACTCCAAATTGGGTTGGGTTTGGGGGAGGGTTTGGAGAAGTTGGTAAATTAGTAGTTTTTATCAGTTTTTCTTAAATATTTAGAAAAACTATGCGGTTTAGCGCGAAAGGTGCCATACACAAAAATAATCTACATTAAATTGCGAACCAAAATGGTCCTGTGCATAATCTTGCTAAAGAGAACGGTTCCAGGATTACGGAGGATGTGAAAGTAGAAATTTTTCGTATTTTTTAGATTTTTACACCCGATTTAAATGGTGTAACTTTTTACCAAACAATTTGTTGGAGTGCATAGAACAAATTGGAGCTGGAGGGAAACTTTTACTTTGTATGTTGAGGATTGGGTGTAATTGCACAGTACTCTTAATAGACTTCTATGTTTTTGTCGGCATTGTTTCATGTAATATTTAAATTATATTTTTAAAATATAGGGTCTTTCGTAGCAAGAGACCGAAATGTACGATTTAATACTGAGGGTACGTATATTAAAAAGTTCTTGGTAATATATGCTTGAAATTTATAATTATTAAATTAATTATAACTCACTGTAGTTACGGTAGTGAATCCACCTATGAATGACGACTATAACGATATAGCTTTGACGTCAGATTCAACATTTGTACCAGAATCATCAGCGACTTCTTCTACTGATTCCGTTTAGAAAATAGAGACTACTTATATAAGTTACGAGTTAAGTAATATTTGTAAAATAAACGATATAGAAAAAATACGCATGCTCTCCAATACTTATTCTGAAGGTTAAATATTGGCTGACACCGCACTTATTTCCAATACATATAGGCTGCTTTTAATAGAACTTACCAAAAAAAAAAAACGTGAACTTCCAAACCAAGAAGTTCATCAAGAAGATCAAGTGTGAGTCTATTCGTAATAATTTACCTAATTATACTGGTCATAAATATCCAAAGCTTGTGCAATCCAACTGCTTGGTTTTATCTCAGTAAAGTTTCCTATTTTTGATCCTTAAATGGAAAAAAATTTCCTAAATGGAAAACTGTAACTGGTCAAATTTCAGTTTTCTCCAATTCCTGAACAGTTTGGTTTGTAGATTGTCTTTGGACTTTATATATTCCAGAATATTGTGGATTATTCATTATCTTGGTGACAACAAAAATTTAGATTATTATGTATAGTCAAAACTACAAAAATGAAGCCTGGCACGTGTAAAATTTGGCAAGCTGAAGAAACAATGAAATTATCGGACAATGCTCTTGTTAGAAAGAGTTTTGGAATATTAACAAGAAATTAATAAACAATTGGAACTTCGAATACTTGTAAGAGGGAGGGTAAGTGAATCATTTTAGGCTATCTCGAATTAATGTCTACATAGAAATCATAAGTTATATCATTGCGAAAGCTGTATTTCTGTATCTTGCTTTAAGAGCACTGAGCTTAAAGTAATATTTTTAAGTCAAAAGCGTAGAAGCATTCAAAACAATCCCAATTTTTTTTCGTAGTATTCGAAGATATGAAAGAAGTTCCAGAATACCAACACTTTTCAACAGATTTTGCTCTTTTTTTTACACAGGCCAAAAATAATGTTTTCTATTTAATCCCGAAGTTTCAAAATTTTTGACCGTTTAGAACGTGTGATAATTAATAGCAAAGTTATCATTCCCTCTCAGCCTCTCTTATTAGAAGCATGTAAAACTTTATGCTCACCCAACTATTATCTGTTGTATTAAAAAAAATACTCGACAGAATTTAAAAAAAAAACTAGAATAGTAATGATAAATATATATTTATTAAATTTTTTTTTTAAATCGCATTTTACCCTTGTGTTTTCGAAATATAAAAATTTTGTTTTTCAACAAAACATTATTTTGTATATATTAACAGTGGAATTTGTCTATGTGTTGCGTATGTGTGTATATGTATTTGTTCTGTATAAAAATCAAACCGGTTTTTTGTTCTGATTATATAATACAGTGCTGTACGGCCTTAAATAACGCATTGGATCCATTGTGATTCACGCCACGAATGTTACCAAATACACCCCACGCCTGAAGGAAGTTATCGACAAGATATTTAGCGAATTCCTCACGATATTATTTAAATTATTGAAGATCTTACAAGTTTGTTTTCCTATAAATATTTTCATTGTTGTATTTATAAAAGCCTATATATTTTATTGTTTGTACAATAAAACATTTTGAATTTTTAAAACAAAAACAACATCTACAAAATCAAACCATAATGATAAAAAATAAATAAACATAAAATCTATTTTTACAATTTTGTTTTTATAATACATCTCGTAGAGAGTGGTTTTTTAAATAAGTTGTGAAACTGCCAGAAATAGGAATATATTTTGTTTCTTTTTATTTGTTGTGTCTATCCAATGGAGAAATCATCGAGCAAATTTTAATATAAAATGAAAAAAATGAAATTTTTTTTGAAAACAATACACGAAATATACATAAAATAACCCAGTATCAATAGAATACACTCTGCAGGGTTATCGAAGTTTGTTTTGTAAATATTCTTCGAAAGTATACGTTATCAGAAAGACGTACTTCGATTGATTAGAAATTCATTGATTTGTAAATATTAATTAAAAACAAGAAATGTAACACTTGACTGAGTAAATTGACTAAATACACTGTAAATACTGCATTATTTTATTTTGAATATATATATACATCGACATTTGATGCTTGTTTGTACACTTGGCCAAAAAAGTTGATGTTTTTTTTTTAAATTTTATAGTTGATTTGTTGCTTATTCATTCGGTTTTCGAAATAAATTTTCGAATAAACTTTCACTACATTTATATTGAACAACTTTTTTCCGCAGAATTTTAGATAGCTCGTTTATTGATGAAGGTTATAGACTGTATACAAATTTAACGCGGGTGAAACCGTGGGGTATAGCTAGCCAATTATAAAATTTAAAAAAATGACATTAACTTTTGTGGCCCATAGTACACACATGGCCACAAAAGTAACACTTATTTTTGAAAATTTTATATTTGATTTGTGCCTTATGTATTCGATTTGCGAAAAACTATTAAAAGTTGCTAATTATAAATATACTTACAACTTTTATTCGAAACATTTTCCCAAAAATGAATAAAATACAGCGCTCCTATTATTACCCACAACTTTGGGTAAATATTTCGTATAAAAAATGTATATCACATCTATAATGAATAACTTTATCCGAAGTATTTTTTTTTTCGAAAACCGAAAAAATAAGGCACAGATCAGTTATAAAATTTTGAAAATGAACGTTATTTTTGTAACCATGTGTACTATGGACATGAAAAGTCGCATTTCTTTTCCAAAATTTTTAGCACGAAGGTTGTTAGTATTTTTATACCGAACAACTTGTGTTCAAAATATTTGTTCAACAACGAAATGAATTCGTCACATACTAACTGTAAAATTTTGAAAAAGGGCGAACGCTACTGGTGGTACCCTATAGTTTATGAAATCAAAGTATTTGAACTGGAATTGTGATATTATTGAGGGAGCAAAAAAAGGCTCATATAGCAAGTGGTTAGTTTTTAAAAGAGGAACCTTTAACATCTCAACTTTGAACTACACAGTTAACTAGTAGTAGTAGTAGGGTAAGTAGGCTCTCTAGGCCTTTTTTTTACCGGTCCCTAAAGGACAAGGAATTTATCCACACAGTTAATAGATTTTCAATCTCTCACTAAGTCCTGAATTTCAAATAAAATTTCATGTACAATGTACAATAGAGAGACGATTGATAAAGATCGTATAAAAATGTTATATAAAACTGATGTGTTAGTTCTCCCGTATGTGTTGTTTTACCAAACTATTGTATACAAACAATTATTTGAAATAATATTTCCTGTTCCATACGAGAATGATGGAGAAAAAAAACATTTAATACAATAAGAAAAAGGTTTATATAATGTTATTTAGCTTGAGATATATATAATGTTGTTTAGCTCTGAGAGGACATTATTTCTTATTTTAAATTTGATTATTGTAAAAACATCTGCTATACAATGTTCTTGATTTACAAATACATATCTAGACAATAATTCTGATAAGGCATTCGAACTATTTTCAACAATATTACGATTTGGTATTTTGTGTGTTTGTATGTATGAGTATATTGAATATGTGGAACGTTATTTGATTGCATTATTACCCATACAATGTTTTAATATAATAATTGTGTGCAACTATATTTTAACATATAAAAAGTTCCTGGATTTCTCTTAAATGGAAAAACATTTCCTAGTCTTGAGATGACATGCATTCCAAACATCTAATTATTTTGGCCAATGTTTAAACATTAATGTCTTTGCATTACGTTATAGCAGCTTAACCGATTGCTTACGATTTTCACCAAACAATTTAGAAGTCTACAGAATATAGCATATAGGATATATCAAATTTTTGTTCCTTGCATCTGTGACGCGTAGGATAACTTATATTCTAAACTGTGCGAGATAAGAAAAAGTTCCAAAAATATTAATGTGATAAAAACAGACAATTTTGTTTGAAATCTTTTTTCATACATCGAATAATTTTGGAGTAAATACGGTGTAGAAAAAAAAGTACATCTGGAGAATAAAAATATGTGATAGAACGCAGTGATAGCTTATACCGCAGGTCAATCTTTGCTACTTTTTTGTCTATATAACTATAATTTGGGGGTGCCCATACATGTGAAAGGGAGGGACAAATTGTGTCCCTACTTATCGGTGTGGGGTGCCGTTGAGACGAGCGTAATGAAATTACGAAGAAAATTTGTGAATAAACTACTACCTTTCCCAAAACTTACAGCAGAATTTAAAGGGCCTCTCAAACTCTCAAAGGATTTTTTGAAGCTTGGAAATTTCAACTATTAGTTAATTGTTAAAATAAGTCACATATATATATAGGGAGTTCCAGCATAAAATCACTTTTCGACAGATTTTGCTCATTTTTTTTTTCACAGACAAAAAAAACATTTTCTAATAAATCCCAAAGTTTCTAAATTTATGACAGTTTAGAACGCAAGATAACTAATAACAAAGTAATCATTCACTCTCATTAGAAGCATGTAAAACTTCATGCTCGCCCAACTATTATCTGTTGTATTAAAAAAAATCGCGTTTTACCATTTTGTTTTCTACATATAATAGTTTAAAATATTCTTATTTCAAAATTACATTAATGTCTATATGAATATTTATTTTTGTTGTGTTAGTAGTATGTGTATGTTTTGTTTGCCGACGAAAAGAAGGAGGTACTCAATTCAACCTGTATATTTTTTTTAATGTATGATCACGCATAAATTCTTATAGAGTAGTCCAACTTTGATAATTTCAAGTCTAACTTTGATAATATCAAAAATTTCAAATTTTTGCCACAAAAAAAATTAATAAGACTTCCCGGCGCTTCCACTAAAGAACACATATCATAATCGCTGTATATTGTCTGTGTGTAAACACTTTGAAAGCACTCAATATCGTTATATATATATATATATATATATATATATATATATATATAAATATATATATATATATATATATATATATATATATATATATATATATATATATAAATATATATATAAAATGTATGACCTCGCATAAATTTTTAGAGAGTAGTCCGATTTCAATAATTCCTTTTTTATTGGATTAGGTATACTTCGAAGTTGGTACCATAAAATTTGAAGAAAAAAATTCGTGTCTAAGGGTAGAAAAATAGAGAAAAGGATTATTCAATAGGATTGTTCACCCACTGAATTGTCATCTGTGAACCGATTCTGTTGAAACTTGGCACACTTATGTAGTTCTAATGACACTCTAACATGTACGAAAAAAGAAAGACACTGAAAAGTGAGGAAAAGAAGCTTTTTAACAAAAAATAGAACCAACGAAAGAAGAAAGTAACTGAAAAGCAAAAAATAAAAACTTTTATATAAAAAATTAAATCTTCGAAAAAAGAAAGGAACTGAATAGCAAAAAAAAACTACGCCAATGTAAATACCTAAATAATTTTGAGTCGGCGCCAAAAAATCTTCTTCGAAATAGCCGAAGGGTGAATCTGATTTTCGGTAAAAAGTAAATATTACAAAATATTACATATATTGTTTGTTTGGCGCCGACTCAAAATTATTAAAGCATTTACATTGAGTTAGTTTTTTTTGCTATTCAGTTCCTTTCTTTTTTCAAAAATTTAATTTTTTGTATACAAATTTTATTTTTTGCTTTTCAGTTACTTTCTTCTTTCGTCGCTTCTATTTTTTGTTAAAAAGTGTTTTTTTTTTATAATAAAAGCCAACCGGTTTTTTGTTCTGATTATACTAGACAATACTGAACTACCTTAAGAAAAACCTATTGAAAAACCCTTGAAAAACCTATATTAAAATTAACTTTAGTATATAAAGTAAATTAAAGTAAAGTAATTCATTAACCGAGACCAAAGCTTAGCATTGAAGGGATTCAAAATACCCTTCATAGACCCAGAGTCTATTTTAGGAATTCCAAAGACAGCATGTAAACAAGTGATCAATGAGTGGACGAATTTTAAACACTGTGATCACTGGGAAAACATACCTTTTCGGAATACATCTAAGAGGCTTTCCCTTGATGTACTCAACCTGAACGAAATACATGACTGGGCATTAGCGCCTACGAAAGCACCTGCACACAATAGGACTCCATAACGAATCCATTATGTGCAGATTGTGCAGTGAGCAGGAGGAAACACATCATTTTTTACTGGTATTGCCATAATATGGGAGAAGCGAATCTCGTCAGACTGAAATAAAAGAGAGAGCACACTGAGCCATAAGGTCGAAGTGCAATACATTTATATACTCCAAGATATATCTATCTATCTACCTAACCGAGACCAAAATTCCTAAAAACCATAATTTCATTATTTTCTAACGTAATATATATATTTCCACTAATATATATATTTTTTAAACTTTTCTTTTTTTCACATTTTTCATGCATCATCAAATCATTTTCTTTATCTTGGAAATAACTTGATTTTTGGTGAGTCAGCCTGTCTGTAGATGTAATGAGCTACGTAATAATTGTAACATACATATAATAATTGCAATATGAATTTATATTTATTAACAAAGTACAAATAGCTATAAAAGTCGAGCTATCATTTCAAAATTTTGTAATTGAATTGTGCCTTATTCATTCAGTTTTCAAAAAAATGCTTCGGATAATAGTTGTTCATTATAACTATACTAGCAACTGTGATTCGAAACATTTCCCCGAAATCCGAGCAAATAAGGCACAAATCAATTATAAAATTTTGAAATGATATCTCGACTAATGACGCCATTTGTACCTACCCATGCAGTAAGTATACATGCAGTAAGTATATATGATACAGTCAAAACTCTTTAACCGGTCAAAAGTAATTTTAACTGAAAACAAAACAGGCAAAAGTAGTTTTGACTGCACAGGCTGGTCAATAGTAGTTTTGTCTGAAAATCATTGGTTAATAGTACTTTTGACTGAAAATTTACAGTCAGTCAAATTTACTTTCAATTATATGGATTAGAAATAGAACTATTTATATATTAAATATTGCGCAATTGTTTATTACAAAGGTTTTGTATTATAACTAATACAAAGGAATAGTAACAAGTACTTAAAAAGTTGACAGTAAAAAAATGAAAAACGACAATTATGTTATAGTTTTTTCTAATGATTATTGACTTTAATTGAAGTTAAAATAATTGAAGTAAAAGTAAGCCAACAATTATTCGTTATTTTAATCTAGTGCATATTCTTTATTATTGAAAATACGATGAATTACATGTCTGTAATTCAGTGACCATCGTATATCACATACATACATCACAATATTTAGTTATGAAAAAAATGTATATGCCTTTCTTTGTTATTTTAAAGGACCTCCTTAATTTTTTAAGAGTTTTCACTGATATGAGCAGTCAAAACAACTTTCGACGGAATCAGTTCGTCAAAACTACTTTTGACCAGCTTCATTGGGCAATAGTACTTTTGACTGTTATTTCAGTCAAAACTACTATTGTCCAAAGCTTGTGGTCAAAAGTACTTTTGACTAATTTTTCCAGTTAAAAGTACTTTTGACCGATTAAGAGTTTTGACTGTAACATATACAAAGAAATGAATTTACGACATTAATAAGGGCTAGATGAATACAGTAATAATAAGACTCAAAATGAAATTCCCATTGGGCATTTAAAGACAACATATTTTCTGTAAGGTTAAAATTCTTGATTATTTTATATATTTTTACATATTTTGTCTATAGATCGGCAGATGAAACGTGAAAAAATACGTGAATGTTTTCAGTATAATTATGGATTTTCAGTACGGGATACTTGTAAGCGAAAAAAGTTTTTAGGTAAGCTCTCACGATCCAGACCACCAAAAGTTATTTCATCCTTATACAATTATTGTATAAGATGGCCCGAGGTTCGATTCATGGTTGACGAGTTAATTTTTTCATATCAGTATTTAATTTAATTAAAAATTCAATGACAATGAAATTAGTCGGAGTATACGCTAAAGTCTTCTACAGTTTGTTATACGTAACCGAAAGGAATTTGGACAAACATCGTTATGTTGACGCGAAAGTATACACAAATAAACAAATATTAAATAAATCACTTCAACAGAAGTAATACTGTCTAAATAAAAAAAAAAATTAGAATAATATGAAAAAGTTGGCTATGTCGTCACAATCGTCTTTGGTGAAGCGGAAGCATACTGGACTAGTTATCCAGAGGCCCGAGGTTCGATTCCTGGTTGACGAGTTAATTTTTTCATATCAGTATTTAATTTAATTAAAAATGTTAACTTGTTCGAATTATTATGTTTTTACAAAATAAATTTTATTTTATTTTATAAAAAAACTTTCTTAAATAAAATAAATTTTGATTGATTTTATTTAAAAAGAAAAAAAATTCAAAATCAATATGTAAGTTTTTTCCAATTATACAAAAAAAAACCCTTTTTCCAAGAAGAAAAATATTGTATCCAAAATATTTATCTTAATACTTTTCTTTGAATTATGTGTTGAGGTTCCAAAAAATATTCTTAATAATTTTCAACACAATATCAAATTCCACGAACATAATTTTAATTGTTTTGAAACCTTCTAAATATCAAATATCACGTTTTTTTCTACAAGACTTTAAAATATAATAATTTGTTAAAAACTTATTAAGCAAGTAAGTGGGTGTCATAAATAAAAAGCAAATTGAATAGTGTTGAAAAAAAATTGTAAAAGGTATATAAGGAATATACTTTATAAAATATATGAAATACAAGCAAAGTAATGTTAGTAAAACAATTTACAAGGTGTAATACACTATTAAATAATAGCCTAGGTGTTAAGGTGTTGGTGTTTTTTTTTATACTTCTTTATACTTCATTTTTTTTAACAAAAAAAGTTTTCATGGTGACAAAGTAGGTATTTATATAATAATATTATCTTATGTAATAGACAACAATACCAAAATTACAATTTAAAAAAAATCATATTTTATACATGTTTTATATAAAAATGTCTATAGAGATAAGAAAACCCACCTATAACGAAACATAAATCTGATATTAAAATTTATTAAAATGTTCTTTTTTTTTTTGTTTTATGTAAGCAATATATAATAAAACTTGTGAGTTTACCGACAAATATACAAATGAGCATGAAAACCAAAGAAATGTATACATCATTAAATCAGGAACGAATATCAACTTGTTGTTTAATGCCTAAAACATGAAATATTGACGTGAAAATGTCTATTCTGTCGTTGGGACGGGTCTAACCTGAAGTTTTTTTTTCAATGTTTGTGAAAAACAAAAACTTTATTTTGGTAAGTCTTTGTTAACGCCTTCCCGTCGCCTTGGCATCATGATGTGTGGGAAACTGAAATAGTTAATAACTGAATAAAGTTATTAACTCCAGTGTAGTCAATAATGAATTGAGGATTTCTATGATTTAAAGCGTTTGAACACCATTTTTAAAATATTACCGATTGTTTGAAAGGTACACAGTCAAATCTTCTACACATGGCGCTAATCTCTTCAACAAATCAAATACTGTGTCCAAAATATTTAGGATATCTTATCTTAACTTTTCTCATTTTGATAGTGGGATCGAAACTCTAAATCGAAGTAAAACTCACAAACGCATAAACATTTATTTGGTATTATCGTTCACTATTATCGTTCAATCTAGCCCACTTTTCTGCTTTGAAAAGTAGAATAAATAGTTTTTTCCTTCCTAATCATATTATACTTGACATGTATTTTGTGAAAATAATATGCCAGAGAGTTGGAATAAAGAAAGATGGTTTATAACCACTTTGTAAACTATACGAGGAGGTCCTAGGTTTTTTGTATTCAGCAAATAATCGATGTATGAAATATCTAAACTAACCATAAGATATTAAATAATTTATCGAACATTGTAATAAAAACTGGACTGAATTTTTACGATCACAATCATTAGTTCTCTTGTCACCCGAATGTTACAGTTGGAATACTTATGTGAATTCATACAATAGTGGCGTTCTTTTTTCAAAATTGTCTAAATGATTTGCACGTTATTTATTGACTTATCGAAAAATAGTTCGGCTCCAACAATTGTTCTTCGCAAATATACTTTCAACTTTGATTCGAAACATTTTGCCAAAAACCGAATGAAGAAGATACAAATCAATAAAATAATTTTTTTCTAAACACCACGTTGGTTGATAACACACAGAGGATATATTTTTGAGATGTAAATATTACGAAAATATATATCAGTGTTGAAAATAAAATTCATAATCATAAAAAATAGACAATTTTTTTCTTGTTTTTGATAAATAAAACAATATTTACCTGAAAATATGCCTACAGAATATATAATAGAAATAATATATTTAACTTTCTATAAAAAATTTGTTGATAGAGCAAGTTTTATGTATGATTCCTAAAAAAAAAATTCTACACGTTAATATTAAATCTTTTTTTTTTTATATAAAAATTTAATCGAATGAAAATCTGCAAATCACACAATAAAACAATAGAATTCATCATTTTTTTGTAATTCATTCAAGTAAACAAAATAAAAATTCATGCAAAAATAAATTTTTAGAATATCTTAAACTCGTCTTTGTGTATTTATAGGCCTTTTCTTTGAACTAACACTTTAATATTATTTCGATAACTTAGAAAGATTAAGCTTAATCACAAGCTTACTTCCTTTTAACTCTAATTTGGATTGTCGTTAATGAAATATTACAAGAAATAAAAAAATGTGCAGCTTTTTAAAATGAATTTCTGCAAAATATAATCTCTGTTAGAATTTGTTATATCAAAGGTATGATTTAAGGTGTTTGAACACAATTATTAAAATTTTATTAATTGTTTGTAATGTACAAAGTCACAATCTTCAAGACAGGACCTCTAATCTCCTAAACAAATCAAATAATTTGACCATTACGTTTCGGAGATATTAACTTTTCTCATTTTGATGGTGGGATCGAAATTCCTAAATCGAAATTGCTCACAAACGCATAGAAAGACGAGAATCCACAACAGAAGTTAGCGAACTTTTCCGCTTTGAAAAGATGATGTGTATAAAACTTGTGTAGCTTTGATTAATTTTACTATAATTATATCAGGCTAAGAAGTTAAAACATACGTCTGTTGTCATTGCGTCGTTTGTTAACCGAATTGGCTTGCAGTGCATCTAATCAGAATTTTTTCATTCTTTTTCTACAGCAACAATTTGGCATTGGCCTTATATGCTTGATATTTAAGCAGGAAATCCGCAATAGTCGTTTTACAAAATCGTATAAACAGACGAGTGATCAATGGCATAGATTGTTACACAACCTGTTCTACAGAAACCGCTATCGAAGACACTGGTTTAAAATAACTGTAATGGTAGAATAATTGTAGTCAAGCCTGAAAAAGTTTTTTTGTAAAATTCACAAAAACCATTTCGTGATATTGAACTTTTAAAACATATGTTTTATATTCATAAATTTGAACCTTTTCTCTGAAGAAAATATATTATTCTCGCCAGGCTCTATTGTTACCAAGTTAATGAATGTATCTAAAAAAAAGAGCTTCAATACATGCAAGATAAAACTCCAATATATTGATATGTAACCATCATACAAATTTTAAATATTACAAAAAAATCTAAATTGAAACACGCACACATAATACAGAGTTTTGTAAAATTAATTAACGATCGGTAGTTTATGAGATACATAATAGCGCATAAAGGAATAAATAACCTTTCTCATTGTACCATTACAAAAATGTACCTTAAAAAACTAATATACATGTATATGAAGTAAATACTATTTTTTATGGAAGCTAAAAAATATATATATATACAGGATGAGTCAAAAGCCATGGAGTTTTTTGAAAGGGTGGATAGGGGATGAAATTCTAAGATGAAAAGTCCTTGGACATTTTAGCACATGACCCATGGTTAATTAGTTATTAATTAAAAAACGTAACAATAAGAGAAACGCATTAACGGAAAAAGAAATGGTGGGGAATTAACATTGCGTCAGGGGAGCGAGCTCTCCCCATCACTAACGTAGAGCGAGTCAACCTTATGCGTTTCAAATCCGGTACAGTTTTTATAGTAGAATTTTAAAAAAATTTGGGGAAAAAATTTACCGCTTTCTTCTTTCCGAAAAATCTAATTAACTGAATTATTCAGTTTTTATTAGATTTCTTACGATGAAATTTTATGGCTGTATTTGACATGGATTTTTTTAAGTTAATATAAATAATTAAGTTAATAAAAATTCTTTAAAAAAATATTTTTAGGATTATCATAAAGATAGTCAGGATAGATTTTTAGGACCTCAAAAATTCAAGATCTTATAGAAACTCAGTTTTCGATAATCGGACTGAAATTAAAAACTTCAGTCCAATATTTGAAAACCTTCAATTTACTTAACGAAAAGTTGATAATAAGTCTAAATTGCAATTGATTTGATCAGTGCAAAAAACTTTAATAAATTTGTAAGTATAATTTTTTTCAATATTTTAGTGAGCTGAATTATTTATTGGTGATTCGTTGCTTAAATTTTTAACGAAAAATGTAGTTTTCAGGTATAATGAATCATTCAATTTTCACTCAGTTGAGAGTATCTCTGTTGCCGCTACGTTCATTCCCCACTATTTTTTTTTCCGTTAAGGCGCTTCTCTAATTGGTTACTTTATTTAATTAATATCTAATTAACGGTGGGTCAGGCGCAAAAATGTCCAAGGACTATTCATCTTAGAATTCCATCCCCTATCCACCCTTTCAATAAACTTCATGACTCACTCTGTATATATTTATATGAAAATTATATTTGAAATATTTTATTTACCATAACATTTTCAGTCTAAGTTTATTAAATTTTATGACAGCTAATAGCTAAGAGCTGCTTTAACTTTGCGAATTTTCTCAGAATAAATCCATAACATTTCTTTTGGAAATAGATCTTAATTTACTTTATCTTATAAATAATATTAAAGAGAACTCGAAGGATTTTTCGAAATAAATTTCGATTTTTTGCCCCAATTTACTAGATTAAAATTTTTGTATTTTATAAATACGTATTTCGGCTACAAAGTAGTCATCATCAGTATGAATTAGCTAATTGTAATTATTCTCCGAGGAGATGTTACTTGTCGCTAATTTGGTGACGGTGTGCACCGTGCGTTTTGAGAAAGAAAAAAACACAAAATATGAAATATCCCTCTTATTAGAAAAATTATTTTAAATACATTAAAAATATCATGCTACCATGGTGATGCATTTGTAATATTCATTATTATGGCTATTGTTTTTAAATTGATAAATATTTCTGTAAACATTAGAGTTACAGAAAATTTGTAAGGGTAATATGAATTGTAGAAAAATATATTCACTACAACTTTAACTCTTACAAATTTTTCTATTTTATTAATATTAATAGAGAGAAATTAAAATTTTTATTTTCCCCCTCCATCTAAACTCCCTTCCCTCTTGTCCGATATCATATCGATATCACGTCAGATAGGTTCGATGAACATTTGAAGGAATTTTTCTTCATCGGTACAAAACCAATATCTACATTTTTTCCGAAAATTCCCTAAAATGTAGAACTTCTTCTTCGGTACAAAACTAATAGAAACTAATAGCTACATTTTCTCCGAAAATTCGGTAAACGAAGATATTATCATGTTAACTTTGAAACTTTATATTACGGCCAATAGTTATGAACCGTTTTGATTTCATTATTAGGTTGGATATTTTGGAGGTCTTGATTGTTGAATAATTATTTCGCACTCCTCTATCGATATCCTTATATCTCAGCTCGCCAAGGTAGACTAAATCTCAAGACAGACTAATCGTCAAAATCTGAGCACCAGGTTGTAGTATGGACCACAAAAGTACCATTCGTTTTACAAAATTTAATAGTTAAATTGTGTCTTATTCAGTCGATTTTTGGTAAAATGTTGCGGATAAAAATTGATTATACATTTACAAATTTTATCTGAAGCATTTCGAAAACCGATGTGCATAGGGAAGAGTAAACACAAAATTTGGATTTTCTCTCTTAATATTGGTAAAAGGTAAAAATATTAGATACTTAAGTAAAGTTGTAGGAAATTAATTTTACCAATTTATCTACTGATTACATTTATTTTGTAATATTTACAAAAATATTTACGTTAATGAAAATGAAATTTTTTTCGCCAAAGTAACGTTTTGACGAAATTATATTATAATTCCCTCTTCTAAGAAAATACCTTTTGGCAAACTAGCTCCTGCGTATCGAATTTTGTATACATTTATATATTATAGGATAAAAATATTTATATTTAGATAATATTTACTCCGAAGATTGTAGTAAATTTGATACTTGTGTAATTGATGTAGTAAAAGTGTTGAATACGAAAACATAGATATGGTATGCCATCCTCGTGCCAGAAACGGCTAGGCGCATACCCCATTCAAAAAAAAGAACAATATAACACCATGCTCCACATCAATATCAAATTCACTACCTTCAATGATCGTGGATAGTTAGTAATCTTCGTCGGTCGATATAAATCTTTAAAAATTCGCTTTAATAGTATTTAAAACATTTGTTTGGAAGTATTTTTAAAATCGGACAACAACTATTTACACACTCTACTTGCGATTGAAACATGCTAAGAGAGGAGGGGGAGCAATAATATTAGGGCTGTAATGAAAGTGTTTAATAAATTAAGATTTATAATTCATAGTCAATTAGAGTTATATTTGCCGACCATGTTTCATTATATTGTATTAAATATAATAATGTTTTGCATGAAATCCCTTGTGTCGCAAAATGTATCTTCAACAATATTCATTAGAAAGTTTAAGCATATAGCAAGTATATGTCGTAGTATATATATATATATATATATATTTACGTTATGTAGAAGTATATCTCTAATTCTAATACAAACTGATAAGAGGCACATGACAAGCAAAACATAAAAAATAAAAAGGTTGTATTATTAAAATGAAAAACACATTTATATAATAATAATAATAATAATGCCTACTATATGTATTCTAAAATAAACATTTTTGTATTTTTATAACATTTGAATGGAATTAAATTAGATGCTGTCATATAGTTTTACATGTTTCGTATTTTGATAAAGGTTAATAAAAAACACTTACTTTAATTTTTGTTTTTCATAATTTTTCATTTAATTCTTTGGTTGGTGCGAAAATAATTCTTTAATTTTGTGAAATATATAAAAGCACGAACGACATAGTACCGAACTATATTTATTAATAATAATGACGAAAGATTTTCAGGAATATGAGATAAAATTATAGTATAGTATAAGATTCATGATACTGAACATTGTTATTCATACAAGACTGAAAATGGAAGATTAATGGAAAATTAAATTTTTACCCTCTAATAATAATTCAAATTGGATAAATTTATTTATTATTAATTGGTATTGTAGTCCGAGTTCGATTCCCGGTGCCAATATACACAGATATCCTGATTTATTCTACCTAAAACCTAGGTTAATATGAATTCATAAAAAGGCAATTATTTTTATCTATACTCAACGTTGGCGGTTCTGGCGTATAAACTAAGGACATATGTATTGCACAAAGGTGACTAGATATGGAAGTCCAAAATCTAGCATAAGTACATTACATACCTTCCCCTACTACCTAAAAAAGGGAAAAATACAAAATTTAGAAAAAAGTCAAACACGTTGAACAAAAATGTAAACTGTATCTGGCTGATTTGTTCGGGTTACATTATTATTTTTCATTTTCTTATTTTCCGTTTTTCAAATCGAAAATATATATATATATATATAGTTTTACATGTTTTGTATTTTGATAAAGGTTAATAAAAAACACTTTAATTTTTTAACACTAACTTGAATCAAATGTAATATATTCGGTGCATTTCAGCCCGGAAACCATGATAAGCAAGCTCTTTGTAATTTCCAAGATATGGGAGAAAGCGGCCATAAGTTAGTTATATAAGGTCGAAGTGCGTTACTTTTGCAAACCCCAAGCTAAATCATTTTATATAGTAAGCTCCGAGATATACCACGATATGAACTAGCCTAGTGAAATATTAAAAAACTACCTTGCAAAGACTTGAACGAGTCTCACGTAAACGTCCGTACTTTTTTCGGAAAATATACTAGAACTTGGTCTTTATTTCATTTATGTTTTTGACGCGATACAAATTTCAAGAAGTAATTAATTTGAATGTAATAGTACGATTAATTGTTTTTCAAGTGATCTTAAAAAGACTACTAACTAGACGGTGTACCTGCTTGGATATTTATCTTCCTTGATCCCGTAGTATAATAAATATTTATTTTTCAATAATCAGACGTTTACTCACAGTTATTTTTACTTGGTAGTCATTATTTTAATTACTATATAAAAACATAGTTGATGTTAGTTTTAATAGATGCAAATGATATACTAATAAACTTTAAAGAATGTTAAAAGAAAAGTTCCCGTAAATAATTAGATTAAGTTATGAACTTTTTTTATGAATTATTGAGTGAAAAATAATTATAATATTTATATATGAATTTAATTATATTTTAATCATGGTCTTGACAATTTACCATAATAGTATTATATAGTAACAATATTAAGATGTTCTTTCAATATATTTATGAACATTAATATATCGGTATATTACTATATAAAGTTGATTCTATGATGTAGGTAGGTACTATCAACTCCAAAAGTGACTATTTTTTCAATTTTACAGTTGATTTGTGACGCATCCATTCTGTTTTCGGAAAAAATGTTTCGGAAAAAATAAAACATCTGAGTATTTTTATTACTAAGAACATTTATCGAAAACATTTCTCCAAAACTGATTATGTACAAATCGACGACACACATTTGAAAAAGTAACACCATTTTTGAAGTCGATAGTACCATCCTATTATCTATACTATCCATAATAAATACATACACTATGACACGGACGTATATAAGGGGGATGTTTAGGGGATCCGGACACTCCACCCTCCTTAGTCTACGCAATATTCGCCGAATATCTACCTTGTGTATTCGGTAAAATTGTACCCAATGTTTATTATAGAACTAAACTCAAGTCGGGTTAAACTCATAATTACTTACAATGGTACTTAGTAAGTTCAAAAACCCTACAATTTAATAAATAATTAAGAAAATTTATTGTAAGAATCTGAAAAATTTTTACTGTCGATAAAGTTTTTTATAAAAGATCCATAGTAAAATTTTTTGTCAATCAAATTTTACAATAATATCAATTTTATTTTACAATTTACCATAGTAATTTCACAGAGGTGCAAACTTTTTAAGGAGAATTCTTTGGCACTTTTGTATTAAGTCTGAAATTCAGAATTAAAATTACTATACAATTAAAATTGTGTCATAGTAAGCCGATACAAAAACTAGTATACCTTTGTGCATTGTTGGACCCCTCAAATGTGAAAGTTATAGCTACGCCCGTGCTCCATGATAATATCTACATGTCTTATCACATTGTAGCGGTATCGCTTCTTCATTATTAAATTATTATTATAAAATTGTTTGCCATTTTTCGAGCCACTCATCCGAGGCCCCGTAATCGGAATGAGTACACTTTAAATCCTTTAACGAGGATCCATTGGAGGGCAAGTCTGGTGCCAGCAGCCGCGGTAATTCCAGCTCCAATAGTGTATATTAAAGTTATTGCGGTTAAAAAGCTCGTAGTCGAATCTGTGTCCTACACTGTTGGTTCACCGCTCGCGGTGTTTAACTAGCATGTCATGTGGGACGACCTATCGGTGGGTGGTACAAATTATATATAAAGTATATTTTAGTGTTATTATTTACTTAATGCATTATATATATTTTTATTATGTAATTTGTCATAAGTGTTTAACCGTTAAGAGCGGTGGCAGCCCCCAATTGCAATCCCGTCGCGGTGCTCTTAATTGAGTGTCGAGGTGGCCCGGTACGTTTACTTTGAACACATTAGAGTGCTTAAGGCAGGCTCAAATTTTGCCTGAATATTGTGTGCATGGAATAATGGAATAGGACCTCGGTTCTATTTTGTTGGTTTTCGGAACTCCGAGGTAATGATTAATACGGACAGATGGGGGCATTCGTATTGCGACGTTAGAGGTGAAATTCTTGGATCGTCGCAAGACGGACAGAAGCGAAAGCATTTGCCAAAAATGTTTTGATTGATCAAAAACGAAAGTTAGAGGTTCGAAGGCGATCAGATACCGCCCTAGTTCTAACCATAAACGATGCCAGCTAGCGATCCGCCGAAGTTCCTCCGATGACTCGGCGGGCAGCTTCCGGGAAACCAAAGCTTTTGGGTTCCGGGGGAAATATGGTTACAGAATGCGAAACAATACTTTTGTCAATAAATTTTGAAAATTAATTGAGACATTTATTTATTTCAAAATAATCATACCTCAATCTTTCCACTATAATCTCATTATTATTAATAATATTTATTTTAACAATTCGATATTTCAACGAATTTAAAGGAAAAAATTACGGCTCGAAAAATGGCAAACAATTTTTTATTTATTGTTATTTTAAATATATTGTTTGAAGCTCAAGCAGAAATGTCAGTACATGTAGACTCGCCAAATGAAACATTAATAAATTCTTCCAAATTGGCGTCACAAGATGCAATAAGACCTCAGGCTTTACAATCAACAATAAATAATGCCACAATGGTGGATACTATAACGGAAGAATTTGAAGCAGAAGATCCAAATCATGTTCAACAAACACAAGACTCCAATTCTGAATCCGATCAAGCAATGATCGTTGATAAAACAAATGCCTTAGCATTAAAAGCCGGCAATACTGGTGACAATGAAAATGAACCATTAGAGGAAGCAAACCAATCAGAAGATCTAGTTACCGAACTGACAAACGATACCGCTACAACATAATTAAATTAATAATATCATTTTTTATTATGTAAATCTTAGAAAAAATAATGGAGAAAATTGACATAAAGTAAAAGTTTTTCAAATATTTATTAGACCTTTATGAATTAATATTCTTCATTAAATATCAAATTACTTTACGTTTTTCTCGGAGGATAAAATTTCGTATTCATTTGAAGCGTAAACGATAACTTCCGACCACTCTACTATTAACGATAATTAGCGAATTTCCTCCAAAGGAAATGCAGCTATTGTTTTTGCACCAATGTTGGAATTTTGTAAAAATTTTTTCAAATTTCCATCGATCCTACCTATTAGATGTTAAAAATCACTATCGCTAAAATTTGTATATATGTATATATATATAAATATATATATATATATACACTAATATATATATATATATATATATATATATATATATATATATATATATATATATATATATATATATATATACAACATATGTACTTTTTTTAAATGCCTATAGACTCTCTACCGGTCACAATTTTATTCCCATTGTAACGAAATTTGGTATTTGAGAAGCTTTTGGTATTCTAAAGGTCAAGTTCGTTAATGGGTAAAATCGGGCGATTGGAAAAGGGGTTTAGAGAGAGAGGGAAACACAAAATTTGACTATCTCCCTTAATATTTGAAAAATCGAAAAATTTATCAAGAGTTAAGTTGTAGGTGCTAAGTTTTACTGTAATTTTGTTTCTTATTATTTTTCTGTTACACTAATATTTACAGAAATATTTACAATTCAAGATTGAAAGTTAAAATTCTAAATATCTCTGTTCACATTAGAGTTTGAGAAAAATTATAAGACAATGAATTGTAGCAAACTTGATTTTCTACAACTTTACTCCTTATACATTTTACGATTATTCTAATATTAAGAGAGATATTTAATATTTTGTGTTTGCTTGACACGAATACATAAAATATATTTTATTGTAAAAAATTTTGATTGTCGTTTCCATAGTAACTATAAACTATAATCGTTATACATCGATTTATTTTGGCTATTAATAAATTTAATTTTTGCAAATAATAAAGTCATATCAGATATTATATTTCATTTTGATCACACTAAAATTATGACCGCTTGAGAGTGATTTATGTATTCTAAGGAAATTCGCTAAGTTGACGCAGCTCCTGCTTAACAAATTTTTTTATTTTCAAAAAGAGATATATTAAAAGTTATTCGTCAAGGGTACGTGAGTTGGAGTGATTATCGATTTAATGCGATTTTGTTTTAATCTTAATGTCATCGTGAATCTCTTTCATTGATCGATTCTCAGTGTTTATAAAAGTTTTTTTAATTTAATTTAGATAAAGTTAACAGTTTTATAATAATTGATCTTAATTAGAAATCTATTCTAACTTATTAGAATAATTTATGAAGCATGGGATTAAGCACATAATTGATGTAACACTTTGTGAACAGAATTGTACTATGGCTCACAAAAGCAGCGACACTCGAATAGTAAAAAATCTTTAGTTGATTTGTACCTATTCATTCGGTTTTGGAAAATGTGTCGAATAAAGATTGTTAGTGTATTTATATAGAAAAACTTTCAGCCGCAGCATTTTACGAAAACCAAAATAAAAAGGCACAAATCAATTATAAAATTTTGAAAAATTGGCCCTACTTTTGTGGCTATGTGTACAAGACTTATAGCTGATATGAATATGTAATCCAAAACTTATAAAAACATAGGTTTAATACGAAAATGAATCCATAATTTAATACATTGCAAAGTGTTTCGAGCCACATGTTAATATTACTTCTTATATATATATATATATATATATATATATATATATATATATATATATATATATATATGAGCTTTAACTTGTATACTGTGAAGCTTAAAGATTTGAAGAATTTCCACTAAGACGTTTAATTTCCTTTTTTTTATAAGAATTTATTCTCATACACGTTTATAAACAAACACGTTTATACTTCGATTATCTAACCATATGAAAAATAATAATACATCCTAAAAGTATATATACCGAAAATATAAGGCTTAATGTATACATAATGTTGCAAGATTATGTTACTACAGAAGGTAACAGTCCAAGTGGCCACGCGGTCTAAGGCGTTATGTCTGCACAGTATGCCTACTTGGAAACTGGGAGGTTATGGGTTCGAATCCCGACATCGGGATTTTGTAAATTATTAAGAAAAAAAGGGGGCGGTTAATTGACTAAACTGTCGGCGTATGGACAAGGACGAAGTAACCGGCTATGCTTGGGAGTGTTTTCTGCCGTTTCCTTCACGAACTCCAGATAAATATCGGCCTAGTTCCTATCATAGTCGGCTGCAGCCGCATATCCTTCCAATTCCTAGTCTATACACAAAAATTCCTTCCACTTCACTCACATCATTAAGCATCACAATGGACCTTATGGTTGAAGTTTAGCACGTCCAGGGCAGCCTCTACAATCTCTATCTATCTCTAACACAGAAAGTGATGTAACTACTGATCAAAATAAGAAGAAAGTTCAAATTAACTTTGATTGTGGAATACTTTGTTTTCGAAATCCCAGAGATAGTGAACCATTTTTTCCAAGGAGTACCCCTTAAAAAAATCCAGGAAATCGAATAAAAATTGTATTTTCGATTCTGTTGAAATTTGTATTTTTATATCATTTTGATCCACAAATTATGAAAATTCACTAAAAATTTAGTTAGTAATATGATTTTCAAAATAATTACTTATATACGTTTTCAAAACCGAAGTCATGGAATCGACAAGTGAGTTTCGACATGCTTTATCTTAAAAACAATGAGTCTAGCATTAAGTGTGATTAAATTTTCTGTGAAAATCGTGTTTCCAGGTTATTTTGATCCACAAATTATGAAAATTTGGTTAGAGGTCTTGTTTTACAAAATATTTAGCAATATACGATTTTAAAACCGATGTCATGGAATCGACAAGAAAAATATAACAACAATGAGCATTAAATTTGACTAAATTTTTGGCATTCTAAAATATTTTCGTTACAAAAGTGCATTAAACATCTATTTGCAAAAGTATTCTTTAAGATATAAACAAAAATCATCCAAACTGTAATTTGGCTTTTTTTTTAGAGATATTTAAATCGAATATGATAAATTGCCTTTCCTTGAAACCTATTTCTTACAAATGAAGCATTACGTGCCATCCATAAAATACGTCACGCAAAACTAACGCAAAAGTTTTACTCTCACACTCATCACTGTCACAATACGACAAACTCCTATCTGGCGTCTACGTCACAATACCTGACCGCCCCCCCCATCTCAAACGAATTATTATTTTATTAGTAACAAACAAAAATTATGGATACGAAATTATTTTTATTCTTTGGCAATTTGCTATTTTTCATGAGTTATAGCTATTGTGACCGTATAGATATTTGCTTATGGATTGAAGGAACCCGGATGATTTGTCGGAACCCGTCTCCCCTTCACGTCATATAATGCAATTAGCCCCTTACCCCCTATGTGCGTACGCATTTTATGGGCGTTCCCTAATACTGTGTGTCGATCTTAAATTTCCGATTACAAATTTGTTCACAAATATTTCTCTAGGTTATTTTGCGAAAATAATTGGACCATTTCCAGTTCAATGTTCATATGCAGTGTCTTTCTATTTTGTAAACTCATAGAACCTCCTTAAGTTAAAATATAATTTTGAAACATATTGTACGGAGTATATAAATAAATAAGTATTAATTCCACTAAATTATTTTTTTTAATATATTCATTGAAAATTTTTATTAAGAGAACAAGTACACAAATTTGTTTTTCGGCATAAATTTTTTTTCTTCTTATTACTACAGACGAATCAAATTTCAAATATTGTTGATCAATTCATTCACATAGAATATTGAAAAATTATACTCAATCTAATGATCAATTATAATAGACTTTATTTTCATATACTAAGAATTTTAAAAATAAAACTTATTGAAATGTTTTATAAACAATATTTAGCAACAAAAAAGAAACCCTGTTCACCTTGTTCACGTGACTAGAAATGATATATTGATGAGATATTTTAAATTTTGCATCTATGATATTTTCTCCTAAATGTCTATAGGATATCTGTGTATGATTTTTGAAAAAGTAAAATCGGTCTCAGTTGAGAACAAGACATGATTAAATACATAATAAAAATTTATTCACAACTTTTATTCGAAACATTTTCCCATAAACCAAATGAATATTCACATAAAATTTGGACACCACCTCCAAAAATAACAATAATTGTACATATATATTTTAAAAATTTTGCTTAGGTGAACTAAATTTGACACAAGAATATGAAATTATTTTTTTTACTTTTTAGTGCATTTTTGGTTTTGGAATATTTGATTTTTGAAGTCAGGTTTCCATTTAGTCAAAATTTTTTTTATTTCTCGCTTTTTAGTGACTTTGAAGTTCTATAACTGATTTTATTTGTCTGAATACCTACTAATTTTTAGTGCATTTTTTTATAACAGATTTTCAGTTTTTTTTTACATGTACTAGGTTTTTTTTTTGTAAAAATTTTTTTTTTGGGTCGGTTTTTTTTTGTAAAAAATTTTTTTATTTGAAGTCGGTTTTTAAAAAAAGTTTCTTATTTTTCCATTATGAATGAGTATACCCTTACAAACAAACAAAAAATTTTCGCAGAAATTGGTGATCATATATAAAATGAGGATTTTCCGCGATTTCCAGGGGATCCCCTCATCACAATGCGATTTGGTGACAATGGGACCAATGGGAAATCAAACCCTTTAAAACAAAAAAAATTCAAAATCGGTTCATAAACGACGGAGTTCTGAGGTGGCACACATTAAAAAAAATACAGAATTGAGAACCATCCTCCTTTTTGAAGTTGGGTTAAAAAGAGAGTACAATCAGCTGTCTCTCGAATATTTATCGAAAATCATGATTTTATTTTCGTCTCGTCTCTCACCTACTCATTCTCGTCTCGATTCGTTTCTCTCGTGCCTCACGACATCACTTTGAACAATAATACAAATCAACTATAAAATTTTGAAAAAAAGAATGTACTTCTGTGGCTCATAGTACAGTATGGGCCACATAATTCGTTGCCTTTTTTCAAAATTGTTTAGACATTTTGTGCCTTATTCATTTGGTTGTTGGGAAAATGTTTCAAACAAAAATTATTAGTATATTTATAATGAATTACTTTTATTCGAAACAATTCCCCAAAAAACGGAAGAATGAGGCACAAAATAACTATAAAATTTTGAAAAAAGAACACTACTTCTGTGGCCCATAGTACCTACACATTATTTTTTATATTTATAATATTTTAGATACAATGAATTTGCACTTTTCTGAAACGGAATTTTCAGAAAAATATTATAAATAAATGTTTTTTTTCACGACAAGAAATTGAAACTGAAAGCCGAGTGGAATCTATTCAATATAGAAACAAACATGTTTTATATCTTACGTATATTAAATTTGAGAGAGAGACAGAAACACGATACTGTAGAGAATTTTAATTTCGGGCAGTAAATATTATTCACCCATTTGGCGATACACAGGCATAATGCCCTTCATTCCTCATGCACTTGCTGTTTTCAGTTGAATAGTAAATACAAAAAATTGTAAATTTTATAATTATTCTAAATGTATGAGAAGTTTTTAGAGCACATAAATAGGTTAAAAATCGGATATAAATATGATCACATAAGGATGAGTCCTTTTGTTTTGCATAATATGTATAATATATATTATATCAATTTATACACTTGTTAGCAGTAATATCATGATAACATTTATATATAGAAACCTGTTGCATTCTGAATATATAAATTATATTACACAGAATAGTATATGAAAAGTTTTTGAACTTTTATTTGAAAATCAACAGTATTATCAGTGGCATTTCATAATTGTATTGTTCAAAGTTTATATTAATTTTTAATTTTAAAAAATTTTTACATACATTATATAAAAGTAATTCAATTAAAACTTATATAATTTTCAAACTATACACAATCATGGAAAATAATTATACAAAATTTATTCTGTTTATGTCCAGGTATAGTAATTAAATTCACGAACATTGTTTTTTGAAGATCATAGATTCAACCGGTGTACGGATAAAATGCCAGAAGAATTATATCCGCCGGATAAATGTTACATTTCAAAAATATTATAAACCTTACACATTATTACATTATACATTATTCGCGTAAGATAAAATTATTATAACTCTAGCGTGTGACTAAACATATCGTAAAAACAATAATTAAATTAAAACATAATTATTAAAAATAATTTATGTAAAAAACATTAAAAATTATTTTACGAAAGATAGATAATGAGAATTAATAATTCAACCAAAATGATGCCATTAATTTAACAAGGATATAAAACATGAAAATAATTAGTAAAAACAAACTTACCTCTTAATTTCAACGTCACAAATTACAACTCTGTGAAACTACTAGAGAAAGTTCTCAAATGAATAATTTTAAATTTGCAACACAAATTTCCTTTTAAAACAAATTTTCAATGAAATAAAAGTGTAACTGAATGTTTCGTGTTTAGTTACGAATTGAAATCTCGCAATATATATGTATATATCAGGTATGTATGTATGTTTTATCGCTTGTGTGGTAATAGAAAGACAATTCTATGATTAAAGTCAGGAACAGAATGCGCGTGAAAGTAAATTGTGTGCAGGTTTTGTACTCATCGACAACGTCCAGAAGCATCACATTGCGGGGGTGAGCGTCCTCTGCATGAATAGATGCGCCACACAAGCTTAGCTCTATCGTCACGTTCAAATCGTATACCGTATATATCGGGTTAACTGATACTATCATGTATTGTGTATACTCGTATAATACTACATATTGAATAATACAAAAATTAATGTAACACTGATTTTAATGAATACGAAAACATCCCACATAAATTTAACGAAACTAAAAAATTTATTTTTACAATTTTCCTACAATTTTCATTAAAATGAAGGAACTCAATGTCGCAAAACGAAAATCGTTAGAATACTTATAATTAAGTTTTATATCACGAAAGTTTTTAAAAATGTGCTTAAAGCCGAAATAACTTTATTCTAAAAGGGAACATAGTCTAGTAATTTTTGGGCTTCTCTTCTTACAAGGAAATACGCTTGAAGCTCGAAAGCAACTAACATCAATTTTTTTTCCAACCACTATTAGCTTTTTATCGATTGTAATGAATAAAAATTAAAATTTAATAATTAAAAATCCAAAAATACGTTGTTTTTAGCGAATTTCCTCCAAAGGAAATGCAGCTATTGTTTTTGCACCAATGTTGGAATTTCGTAAAAATTTCTTCAAACGTCCATCGATCCTACCTATTAGATGTTAAAAATCACTATCGCTAAAATTTTTATGTATGTATATATATATATATATATATATATATATATATATATATATATATATATATATATCTACATATATATATATATATATAGATATATATACATATGTACTTTTTTTAAATGTCTGTCGACTCTTTAGGTCACAGTTTTCTTCCGATTGGAATGAAATTTGGTATTTGAGTCGCTTTTGGTATTCTAAAGGTCAAGTTCGTTAATGGGTAAACTCGGGCGAGGGGAAAGGGGGTTTAGAGGGAGGGGAAAACCCAAAATTTGACTATCTCCCTTAATATTGGAAAAATCGAAAAATTTATCAGGAGTTAAGTTGTAGGTACTGAGTATAAATATTAGTACACTAATATTTACAGAAATATTAACATTTAATGATTGAAAGTTATAATTCTAAATATCTCTGTTCACATTAGTGTTTGAGTAAAACACATTAGTGTCCCCGTGATACGCTAAAAACAAACACAAAATATAAAATGTCTCTCTTAATATTAGTTAAGTTTAGTAAGTATAGAAAATTGTGTTTGCCAAAATTCACTTTCCAATCATTTTTCTCAAACTCTAATGTGAACAAAGGTATTAAGAATTTTAACTTTCAATCTTAAATTGAAAATATTAGTGTAACAGAAAAATAATAAGAAACAAAATTATAGTAAAACTAATTACCTACAACTTTACTTCTTATAAATTTGTCAATTTTTCTAATATTAAGGGAGATATGTCAAATTTTGTGAAGATATTTTAAATTTTGTGTAAAAATTTGAAGAAATTTTTACGCATTTCCTTGGGAGGAAATTCGTTAAAATTTCATTAAACCATTTATATGTATCCTTGGCCGGACTACCTTTATCGAAAACTTTTAATTGGTAAATTTGTTTTAGTTCAACATCTTAACACCATTTTTTTAAACCTAAAACAAGTGAAAATAACAACTAAGTTAATTGCCTAAAAACCCGGTATATACTGAATTTATGAAATTAAGTTTTTTACAATAGTTGTTTATTTTTAAAAAGGAACATTTTTTATCATTAAACATGGTCCGATTTTGCCCATTCACGAGCCTTACTTTTTAGCTCTAGAACACACAAATTGCAGCTCCTTATCTCTTTTCGTTGTTTAGTAATCGTATTAACGGACGGACTGACAGACACATTTGTGGAAATGGATTATTAAGGTCATTTTATGAGCACCTATACCAAATTTGTTTTCTGCTATCAATATATTTTTAACCGTTATAAAAACGGAACTAAACTTAATATTGCTTGGTATATATTATAATACACGGTATAAATATATACCTTTCATTATCCTATAAAAGTTAAAAATGTTTGTAAATATTTGTATAGTACCTAGTGTATTTGTGGTTAAATCTACATTAAAGCTTCATTACATCTTCATTATAGCTTAGACGCTTTAAGTGCAATACGTATGTCTCTAATTAACATTTCGTAACCACTAAAAATCGTGTATATTCGTTGTAACTTTTATACCCATGGTATCTTTGTATATTCCAACAGACATAATATAGAATTGTATTACAGAAACAAACGTAAATTTTTTCAATGTTCCTGTGTTTCTATATTTGTATTCATTTTTATTTATTTCCAGTAATTTTATAGTATAATGGAACAAAACCATATAATAAAATCATACGTATTCCCATTGGTTAGCTTGTTTTGTACTACTTTTTTTTTTAAACTTTGTACATTATGTGTCTTTTAGAAACATTAATTTTTTTTAATGCCTCTATAATATTGGTAACATTATGTTCAGTTTGGGAGGAATACACTATCAAATTAGGATCTTCGATATCTCATTAAAGTTCAACACAAATTTTTCATCCAATAAATATAGTTATGAGAAAAAATGTGGGACGAAGTATGGCGGACGGCAAATTAAAGTTTCAGTAGAACGAGGACAATAATATTTCTAGGTAACCCTACTATTTTTACTATAAACCTGCTATCGCTAAGTAAATTTTTCGTCTGCTTAAAGTAATTGGATCGCTGATTTAAAAAAATTTTTTTGTAAACTAGCGACAATTTATCCATTGCTAGTATAGTTGCCTTATTACACCTCTCTGTACGTGCATGAGCATTTCCCCGCTCATTATAAAAAAAAAGTATGGTTGTCTTACGGCTAGATTATACACAACGGAAGTAACTTAATTTGACACTTAAGTAGTATGTCTGAACATTGATAACATTCTTTGACATCAAATGTTTGATATGAATAATGATACACATCTAGGATGGGAATCGAACCACGACCTCTGGCATTCTAGACCAACGCTCTGTCTCTGAACTACCTAAGATTTGGTGAATCTGTCACCAAATTAGCAACAAGTAACATATCCTACGACAATATAAGAATAATTTTAATAAGAGTAAAATTAACAGGAATAAATGTGAATGAAGGAAATTTTAACAAGAGCAATTTCAATATAATTTAAAATTTATTATATTTTAAATCGAATATATTTTAATCTAGTTAATTTTCTATTTATTTTTATTTTTGTCTATTGATCTCGACTTTATATCTATTCCTAATTGTCAAAGAGTAAAGTACGACTAGCTAATTTATACTGATGATGACTACATTGTAGTCGAAATACGTATTTATAATACAAAAAACTGATCTAGGTAAAGGGGGCGAATTTTAAATTTTATACCTAAGATGTTATGGTAGTAGAATGCCTACGATCTCTCAGTATCTTGATGTCAATGCATTATATATTTGTTTATTTACTATTTACATATTTTTTAATAGTTTTGTATTTTATTTCAAAGAATGATATCAAAATGTCTGAAATATTACTTAAATGTCAAATTAGGTAAACGCTAGTCACGTTGTGTATAATCTAGCCGTAACGTATCCATACATTTTTTATAATGAGGGGGGAATGCTCATGCACGAACTGAGAGATGTAATCAGAACAGTGTTGGATTCCTGGACTACACCAGACCTACCAATTAAAACCCTAACCTCATTTTTCTCGTTTGAGAACCACCCCGTAAGTATTACTTCGGGGTGACCTATTTTTCTTGCTTCGTGATAGGCTTCTCTCTTTTCCTGTCTAGTTCTCGCCTAAGTTCATAGACATATTTGCTGTTTTGTGTATTAATCTTCTCCTTTCCATTCACTGTTGACTTTATTGTCTTTAAGTACTGTCACCACGAATGTGCATACGGCATCCCAGGTCTCCTTTGAACACAACCATACTAGCAATGGATAAATTGATGCTAGTTTAAGAAAACAGAACAATTTTAAAAATATCCAATTACTTTAAGGAGATGAAATGTTTAAATAAAGGAGACTATTTATCCATGTTAGTATGGTTGCCTTAGGTTTATATTATACACGCAGGTAGCCTGCGTTTACAGAATTTGGCATTTAAGAATGGATAAATAGACGCTATTCTATAAAAAGATAATTTGAAAAAAAAATACAGACGAATTGAGAACATCCTCCTTTTTGAAGTCGGGTTAAAAATATGTAAGTAGTAAATAAACAAATTAAGAATGCATTGCCATCAAGATAGTGAGATATCATATGCATTACACTACCATAAAATCTCAGGTTGCTCAGAAGCAGAGCATTAATCTTGAATTCCAGAGGTCGTGGGTTCGATTCCCAACCTAGATGTGTATTATTATTCATATCAAACATTTGATGTCAAAGAATGTAATTGGATAGAATAATATAAAAAACAGAAGTTTTCTGTGGTCTCACTAAAGCAACTGAGTACGAGAAAAACTTGATTCTCCTTTGAAATGAAAAACCTTGAAGTGACAAATTATAAATGAAGAAAAGCACTCATACAGTTTTTCTTGATGACCTTTGGGATTCAGTAACAGAAAATTAAATTTCTTTCTAAATAAATAGATTCAATTTTTTCTACTTTTCATTCAGATATATATTTATTGGTTTTTTTTGCGTCACGATTATTATATTTACTGGCGATAATTTTGGATAATTTAGAGACTGTTTTTAAAAATTTATTTTAATAATAATTTACTTTATTCATTGCTATATATTTTGTTGGGTTTCCCCTTTACACCGTCGTCGGACATTAAAATAGTTTTTTTGAAAAATTGACATTATTACATATAATAGTGTAGTGACTCACACTCATACAGCAGATACATATAGCTGGCCCATCAGTGTCAACATTGCAATTGAACCTGCGATATAGTACAGAACGATACATTTACGTATACATGCATATCTTTGTCTCTTTTAATATGCTTACGTATACATTGTATGCACGTATGGAAGTGGATAGACCTTATAGGTATGTTCTTGTAGTGTAAAGAATATTTGATGCGATTCTCTCACCTTCTTAAAACGCATGCATTTTATATATATGAAGCAGGACAACATTAGTTCAGTAACAATTTAACTTTAGAAACTAACAATTTAATATTCGTTGAAATCAAAAAAGTTAATACAATTCAAATGTATAATCCAAAAATTGTAATTGTTATGCAAAAAGTAATGAAATAAAGTTTACAAAAACATACATTTCAAGTATTTTCTTCTCGCACCCTTTCGGTACAATTGTTTTGTATTCTTCAATTTTTGTTAATTTGATTAATATTTTGAAGTCGAAGTGGTGAAAATAAAATTTATTGAGAAAATATGTTTTTTGCTTCACATGTTTCTGTTCAAAAATTGAAATGATTTGATCTCAGGTATATATTTGATATGTTGAATTTATATGTTATTTTTCAGTTATAATTATTCAAAAGTTTTTATGCAATTAACTTGTTTTACATGCGTTACCTTGAACCCATTTTAAAATTTAGGTAACCGTTTTTTTTGTAAAATAAATAAATGCAACAGATAAATGTACATAACATTATACTAATAATTGTATTTACATTTACCGATTTCAAACAAGAACACAAAGACAACCATAACGAACTGATGATGGTTATGTATCATATAACTAATATACATAATATAGACATTATTAGTACTTAATTCAATTTAATCTTAAAGGATTATGAAAATGTGCTTTTAATAATATTTTATTACAATGTAACCAATTATTTTAATATAAATTATGAATATATTGTATAGTTGGTATTTTGTATTTAAGCACATTAAATATCAGGTATGTATATAATATTAGGTGAACGGTTTATCTTTAATATATAGCTTCCTTTTTATAAAAAAAAGAAGCAACTCAGGCATTAAGTATGAATGCGAAGCGATAATTTCAAGTGGATCTTTCCATTTTTGGCTCAAGCAATCAAAATTGGTACACACATTCATTGAACTAAACTTTGTGATAAGTTTCTATTAAAAAAACATTTTTAAAAACAAGCTTTTTAAAACTAATTTTCTACAACTTTACTTCTTATGTGTGCGTCGATTTTTTCAATATTAAGAGAGATATATCAAATTTTGTGTTTCCCCCTCCCTCTAAACTCTCCCCCCTCCCTTTATCGATTCTTGTCATGCTTACCATAAAAATGCATTGTCATCGGAACTGAACCAACATGTGAAAATTCAACTCCGTAGGATAAGAGGAAGTGGTTTTTATTCAGCTTGCAAGATTTGACCCGAACATACAAACATACATACATTGTAAGTTAAATAAAAGCTTGTAAAATAGAATGAGTTTTCATAGGAGAGGAATATAACATGAGGTTACTTTAGAGAGTGTTGAAAGAAGTGTAATTATCGAGTAAGTGAATTTGAGGATGAAAGAATCGCTAAAAAAATATTTTACCGCAGCGTCATAATTTAAATTTTGATTTCTTCGAAAATGATATAGTGCTACGAATTTTTAAGAGAACTGTTCGTATAAAACAAAATTTCAAAATCTGTAATGACCTTATATACATCAATACATTTCTCATTCCTAAATTTTATTTCAAAAGCGGGCTGAGATGGACCAAAACTGCAAAATTGTTCCTTATATATTCGGTTCAACTTTTAACTCTGTTTAACTTCTTCTAAACCGTCGACATGTATTTTTTCAATTATGAGGCGTAAAATACGTTTAAAAAATTCCCAAGATTTAGTGAAAACGTCAATTGTCTCCCTTAAGCCGAATTGTGAAGATTGGAAACACGAAGAAAGTTCAAGTAGCCGAGCGGTCTAAGACGTTATGTCTGCACAGTATGCCTACTTGCAAACTGGGAGGTTATGGGTTCAAATCCCGTCATCGGCAGTTTGTCAATTATTAAGAAAAAATAAATAAAACGACCGTTAATTGACTAAACTATTACTGTATGGACAAGAACGAAGTAACCGGCTATGCTTGAGAAGATTTTCTGCAGTTTCCTTCACGAACTCCAGATGAATATCGGCATAGTTCCTATCATAGTTGGCTGCAGCTTCATATCCTACTAATTCCTAGTTTATACACAAAAATTCCTTCCACTCCACTCATATCCCCACATCCTTAGGCATCACAATGGACCGTATGGTCGAAGGCCCGTCCAGGACAGCCTCTACAATCTATCTATCTATCTTGAAAACACGAAGAAAGACCCATTTAAATGATTAACGAATTTTGCAATTTTTTCTTTTCATACACTGAAACAAAATCTTTTTAAAGCAATCAAATAAAATTCGCCACAATAACTAGATCAGGTTTTGTATTATAAATACGTATTGCGGCTACAAAGTAGTCATCCTCAGTTTAAATTAGCTAGACGTAATTTTCTCTTTGACAATTAAAAATTAAATTGAAAATAGACAAAATCAAAAATAATTAAAAAATTAAACAAAAATAAAATAAAATAAATTTTATTAAAATTATTTTTGTTAAAATAATTTTCATTAAATTTATTCTTGCTAGAATTACTTAAATTATTAAAATTACTCTTATATTATCTCTGGATATGTAACATGTTGCTAATTTGGTGACAGTTTCACGACGATTTTTGGTTGTGCCTTGTTTGACGATCATAGAAGCAGGTGCCAAACAATATACAAGGCACAACCAAAAATCGTCGTGAAACCACCAAATTAGCAACAAGTAACATATCCAAAGACAATACAAGAGTAATTTTAATAAGAGTAATACTAGCAAAAATAAATAAAATGAAAGTAATTTAAAGAGAGAATAATTTTAATAAAATTCATTTTTATTTAATTTTTTTTATTTTTGAATTTGTCTATTTATTTTTATCTTTTAATTATTTTTTAAATTAAAGTAAATTACGACTAGCTAATTTATACTGAGGATGACTACTTTGTCGTCGAAATACGTAATTATAATACAAAAACTGATCTAGGTATTGGAGCGAAGTTGAAATTTTATTTCAAAAACCTAGAATTCTCATTAATTATCATTTGCTAATCTAATATTTAAAGTAATCAAAGGCAAAACACATAAGGAGGGATCCGAATAAACCAAGATATGGTATGTATTTTAAGATAAATAAAATATTCTCTAATGTCTTTTTTCAAATCGGTCCAGCCGCATCTCTATATTAAGTTGAGGTGGCTAAATTAGATTATATTTTTAATGATCCTTTTAATTGATATTATAAAAACAATTTTTAACGTATTAAAATAATAAATAACCTCAAAGCGCATATAACCAACCATGTGATCCAAATGTGATCCAAAAAATCGTTTCTGCCCGATTCATGGCATAGAAATCTAGATAAATTGCTCCCCTATATGTTAGTATTGCATTATATATGTATGTATTATATATGTATATATATATGTATTCTATACGTTAAAAGTGTTATTACTTTGTCTTTGATTCTTAATATAATTTTCTTTTAATTATATACTTAGATTTTACAAATTCGTGTTAAATTATTTACGATGGATAATAATACGATTAAAGATATATGAGTTTGCAAAAAGTTGATGACGAGGAATTGGTTTTTTAACCGAGCTGGGCGTAAGATATATCTTACCTAGCTAATTTTAATATTGGATTTTTGTTTAGATAGATAGATTGAAGCCGCTGCCCTGAACGGGCTACATTTCGACCATAAAGTCCATTGTGTTGCCTAAGGTTGTGAGGATGTGAGTAGAGTGGATGGAAGTTTTAAGTGCAGAAAAAATTCACAAGCATAGCCGGTTACTTCATTCTTGTCCATACGCCGACAGTTTAGTCAATTAACCGCCCTTGTTTTTCTTAATAATTGACAAACTGTCGATGTCGGGATTCGAACCCAAAACCTCCCAGTTCCAAGTAGACATATCGCGTTAGACATAACGCCTTAGACTGCTAGGCTACTTGGACGGTGTTTTATTTGAAAGTCTAGTATATAGCTAAGGATAAAAGTGCTGGGGGAATATACGAATACAATACTTTGAAGACGTCTCGAATGCCGTACCGGTATTGAATTTTAACACACATAAAAAATTTGCATATATACAACTACTAAAATTACCCTGTTTACTGTGGTTTTGTTTCATTTTTTGGTTAACAGTTCATTTTTCGGCCTTTATTTTACTTCCGAAAGTAGTAGATCGCAACATAGAACTTATTTTTGCTTCTGAACCGCGCTCGTATGTATACCAAAACTATTGGATGCCTGAAACAATCTTGTTTGTTTTTATGAGCTAACTCGCAGACAAGGATACATGATGGAACAAAAAATTGTATAATCTATGTTGTTCATAGAATTTGTTATAAAAGATTTTCCTTATCTTACACCTTTTAAAAAATGAGTTGACATTATTTGTATTGTTATGTTAATGTTATCATTATTATGTATTATATAATTTTTATTATCTGTTTATGTCAATGTAATCATTGTTTTTTTTTTGATTTTCGTTTGATGTCAAAAACAATATTATAATAATAAATAAGAAAATGAGTTTGCAGATGCCTGATACAAAAAATTTATATAGCTTATATCTTCTTATTCCGTTAAATGGAGAAGCTGCATGTTTTGTAATTTTACTTTTTTTCGAAAGTTTTCTAAAACTTATTAAGCCAAATTTAAAAAAAATATTTTAAACAATTGAGTTTTCATGTAATGTTACAATTAAAAACTGTTTTTTGAAAATTTACATTCAAATGCCAGTGACGTCATTATATCGCTTTAGTAATGCCACCGCATGGAGAAATGATATAACATTCATGTTTACGAGAGAGACAAGACACTATTAGACTATTTTGTTGGCTTTTGTAGACACATGGTGATCTGAATATAGAAAATACAAGTGTATAGCATGATTTTAATTGGCTCTCAGCATCAAGGGATATAATGACGTTACAACCACTCACAAGATGTTGTTTATACAAAAATTTACTTATTTTTTATGAATAATTAATGAAAAAATAAAATTGTTATGTTAAAAAAAATTATCAAAACATACTTCAAATGAATTATTATTTCATTTATTTTTGAATTTGTAGCGATAAAAAATTAATGCAACTTCTCTATTAGCAACCATCCGCGTGGAAACCGCATCGAAAACGGTTCAGCGCTATTGCATAACAAACATTCAAATATCCAAACTTTCACATTTACAAAATTAGTATAATTTTTCAACATGACATACCCAATTGGAAAATACGTACTTTCTATTAACAATTATCTAGTAATTCAGATTTTCGTCTATCCCTTATTCGAAATGCTGGTATTATAAACGTTAGATTATTCACAAACGCATGAGGTATTCATTTTATCATCAAATTATATGGAATAGTTCAAGGATTACTTCGATAATTTGAACTTTATTCTATCCTCTATCACTTTTGGGTACATCAATTCCAAAATGATTGAGAATGACGAAATGAAAATTATGGGAGACAATGAGTATCACTATTTTGCATAAGGGCTGTGGTTGCACCGTTGATTTTTTCTGAGTTTCATCTTACTTAATCAATATTCGACAATATGTTTAATCAAATATTTACTAATTATCTTGATCGATCACGTTGTTGAATAAGTCAACAATAATTTATATGAAATATATTTTTATTATTTATTTGAGAAACGTTTAATAAATATTGTGAATACTTGCTGTGTATGTACTTATCCGAGACCGGGAATATACTGTCTGATTAGTAGAGTAAAGGCGGGCTAGATAGATGTGCTATGAATGGATGACATTTTGTCTTAGGCGACAGTAATCCTTATTATTTGCTCAAATTATGTACAAATATGCTTGTCATTTATTATCTCCATCGGGAATAAAAATAGTCGGGAAAATATTATCTTTTTTGGATAACTCTGTGGCCCGGATTTATCTTCGATAGAAAAACGATTTTTGAAAAAATTCTAAGGGAGTTTATCTTCATAACATGTCATCTGGTATAATATTCTCTTCTAAAATCCGCCCTCCCTGTTACCTTGATTTAAGATTTCAGACTTTCACCTTGATTTGTCTCAATGGGTCGTTGGGAACCTAAATCTGATTAGCTTATAGAGGTAGATGATTGATATATTAAATAATTATTATTTAAATAAATAATAAATATATGTTAAAGATATAATTGATCTTTATTAAATTGATTTATGACATATTATATATATTTATATGTAAATTATCAAGGTTGTTAACATTCAAAGCAACCGTGATAATAGGAGGAAGTTATAGTTGTTATGCAACAACTAAAAATGATAAACAAAATTATAATAATAATTTAATAAAGAAGCGATACCGCTACATTTGAGTTACTGAATTTAGAAGCACCTACAATACATCTTCCAAATTTACAAAAACTTCCACAATTTAATGTAACAGACATTGAATTATGGATAATTCAAGTTTCTCGTTTCTTCATTATTCAAAATATTATTGACGATGAAACTAAATTCACGCTAGCTTCTTTAGCTATATCTGAGGATTACACTTCTCATGTTAGAGATATTATTGTAAATCCACCACAAGAAAATAAGTTTGACGCACTCAAAAATATTCTAAAGGAAACTTTTGGACTCTCTCGTAAAGATCGTCTAAATAAATTATTAAATTTATCTCAAAAAGATTTCGATACTCCTCAATTATTATATAATACAATGATATCCCTATCAAGTGGTCTAAATCTTGATTCACATTTCATTCGTGAATTATTCATTGGTAAATTAGACACACAAATTCAAATTCAACTTGTCACCGTTGACAATAATGTTGATCTGAAAACTATTGTTAATTTCGCTAATGATATTTATAAATTGTAGAGGTAGATGATTGATATATTAAATAATTATTATTTAAATAAATAATAAATATATGTTAAAGATATAATTGATCTTTATTAAATTGATTTATGACATATTATATATATTTATATGTAAATTATCAAGGTTGTTAACATTCAAAGCAACCGTGATAATAGGAGGAAGTTATAGTTGTTATGCAACAACTAAAAATGATAAACAAAATTATAATAATAATTTAATAAAGAAGCGATACCGCTACAAGCTCATTCGATTCCCAGCAGCAAGAAACTAAAAAATAAATTAATAACAGATTTTGTGTTTGATTCACCTGTTAGGACTAAATTTGAGGTCTCCGAACATTTGAACAATCCTGTACCTTATAAGCTTAAATAATATACATTTCTCTCGTGTCCATCTCTCTCGCCAGAAACAAAACAGCATAGAATTTCGAGGCTTGAATAACCACCCTAACTATGTGCCTATGTTCATGGTTAATCATAGTTTAATATCATAAAAAATTCGTTACGCAGGAGCTGCTTCATAATTTTAGAGTGATCAAAATGAAATATAATATCTGATATGATTTTAGTATTTACAAAAATTAAATTTATCAATAGCCACAATAGAACGATATGTAACGTTTATAGTATTTAGTTACTATGGAAACGACAATCAAAATTGACATTTCAAAATTAAAACAAAATTTTAATAAAATAATTTATAGTTATCTTATAGAAGTACAGTTTCTGTGGAAATGAAAAAATCAGCACAAATTTTACTAACCAACTACAAAAAAAGAAGGAGAGGATTCTATGTTCGACTGTAAAGTAATGTAACAAATAACTGAGTTAAATGTTTGAATACTCAGTATATACTGAGTTGTATATCAATGATTGAATTGTTAATAATTTGCTTCCCGAAGAATATTTAATCACAAATTATGAGAAAACTATTGAGTTTATAAAAATTTTCAAAAAAAAGTTTTTCAAACAAAAGTTTTTTTAAAATTTTCAAACAGACAGGCAGAAGGACTTGTGGAAATGGACAAATTTTATGAACACATATACCAAACATTCATGCCAACGATCAATATTTAGAAGCGTTAAAAAGTCGTGATCAAACTTAATATCGGCAAACTTAACAACGGAATCATCGGCACGCGAAATAGTAGTTCTTCGCGAGTATTTCGTCGGACTCGAAAAGATAAACCTGTTTGTTAGAGTGTGAGGCATAATTTTGCAACATTTCGTTTGTGACAAATTTATGTTTTATAGCTTTTGATTAAATTCTAGAATATAACATCCACCAAACAAACAAAAGTCGTGACACATGTCGATTTAGATAACTATATACGAAGTTTTATTACCTGTATACAACAATAGAATGTAAAATACTAAGAAAATTACAAAGCCTGTGTTTGATTTCAATTGTAAACAGTTCACAACCATCTATGATTATTTTATCATTTTCTAATACCAAAATAGATATTTTATTTGTTTATTTAATGTTTGAGTTTACTACATTAAGCTTAAAATGTCCACTATAGGGCTTTAAATCAATATAAAACTGTACGAAAACAATTACTATGATTTGTGCAGTAAATAATATTTTTAACAACCTACTCATCATTAATACCGGATGCTACATTTGTATCGGATGCAACATAATGCTCCCCGCACAACAGAATATAGATATTTTGAAAAGCTTCTTTACTCCTTGTAGTCTAGTGAATATCGCTTAATAATGTAAACTGCATGGTAAAAGTAATAAATTTCCGAACGATTTATGAAAGATATGTGATTGTAGAACTGTAGATCATAATACAATTGGTTGGTTACGACGATATTGATATTTTGAGTATTAAATGATATTTCCATTTTTATGGGACACAGCCATGATATGAGAAGTCATAGCTGTTGATTTCGTACCAAAAAAAGCCTAAGTGCAACGATCCCGCATAACTTTGTTAGATAGATAGATAGATTGTAAAGGCTGCCTTGGACGGACTACACTTCGACCATAAGGTCCATTGTGATGCCTAAGGATGTGAGGATGTGAGTGGAGTGGAAGGAATTTGTGAGTAGACTGTATAGCATATCTGATATCTGATAGGAACTAGGAATGGATAGCATATCTGATATCTGATAGGAACTATGCCGATATTCATCTGAAGTTCGTAAAGGAAACTGCAGAAAACGTTCTCAAGCACAGCCAGTTCCTTCGTTCTTGTCCATACGCCGACAGTTTAGTCAATTAACCGCCCTGTTTTTTCTTAATAATTGACAAACTGGGGATTCGAACACAAAACCTCCCAGTTTCCAAGTAGGCATACTGCTTTTAACGCCTTAGACCGTTCGGCTACTTGGATTTGTGCATAACTTGGTTGATACCAAATACTTTTTTTGATCAAGAAAGTGTATAATCTCGTTTTCACCTCCATAATCATTTTTTTAACTAGAAACCACACTACAAATTGATATGTGAGCAGGTAATTAAGTATGTGATTTTGTGTAAGGTATACGTTTAGATTTGTTCTATAAACCCACTAAAACTGATTGATCCCTATTTTCACTAAAATAAGCCTCTTGAATGTTGAACAAAAAGTATTCTAGTCAGTAAATTGGCGATCATTTTCCAAATTCTTTTTCTCCTTTCAGTATGAGTTAATAATACCAGACAAATTTAATATATATATCATATTAGTTAATATAATAATTTCGTATATAATATTTTTGCTGAAATGATATTTATTTGGCTATATCATTTTTTTTTCTAAGTATCATTTTTTGAATGGTATAGAGTTTAATATGGTATAGAGTTTTAATGGTGGCCAACTTTTGTGTAAGATCTATTTTTTTTCTTAAAAATGTGTCACAATCGACGTGTACTATTTGTTCGAAGGTTGCATATGAAAAATGTATTATAAAATTGCACAGCATAGCTGATAATTCGAAATTTAATGATTGCAATTTTCGTTTTTTTGGGTCAGAAAAATTTATCACAGAAATGATATAAGATTTTTAGACTTATTTTTTGCTAATCCATCTATAACTCGCTGTGCACTTCGTACTGAAACTCCCTGTATATCCACCTACGTAAAAAAGAACATAATTATTTAACATGTCAAAATTAATTCAAAGTAGCTACAGATAAAGAGAGATTTAGAATTATATTGCCGTAACATTCATGGGAAGACTGACTTTGCATGTCGGTAATCCAGAAATCGTGATTAGGTGTATATCCTGACAAAGATCATAATAATAAGTCTTCAGTATGAAAATTAGTCAGGACAAAACGTTTTTTAGGCCCTCGGTAATTTTATGTATGAAAATAACGACTCATATGGGTGTGTAGTTCCGAAACAATAATAAATATATTCACTACATTTGGTGACATTGAGATATTTCTTTCAGTTAATGTATTTCCAAAAATTTTCTTCAAATTTTTTTGCTTGTAAGATTAAATCAGGTAAAATTATAATTTAATTTTTTAATACCTTTTGTTCCATATAAAATATGTGTGCAATTTTTTTCCTGATATGTTTCACACTTAGAAAAAGATACAAATTCCACAATTTGGTTATTTGTTCAAATGTTGAAATCTTACCTCAAATTCTTCAATTAGGTTTTGTCAAGGAATCGCGAGCGATCGACCACAATTGGCTTCGCGGTCGACCCGATCGACATATTGGACACCCCTGGTATATAGTATACACAAATAAATGTTTTTTGTAAACAGTATAAAAAGTTTGCCATTTCATAACATTTTTTATATAATATATTATATATCAGGGTGTATTAAGTTTAGTAGAGACATTGTAATTGTTGAAGATAGAAGAAAACAATTTATTGGTATGAGTGTTCATAAAATGACCTAATTATTCCATTTCCGTATATCCGTCAGCCCCGTCTTTATACACGATAACTGGAAAACAAGGTGAATAAACAAAATCGCATAGTATAATAGGCATAGTAAATAACTCCTCAGTATAATAGGGAATGAAGAGGGGTTATATTCATCTTTGAAACTGTAAGATATAGAAAAAAGTTTTAAAGGCAAGAAATGTGTCTTTTTAGCGAATTTCCACCAAAGGAAATGCAGCTATTGTATTTGCACCAATGTTGGAATTTCGTAAAAATTTCTTCAAATGTCCATCGATCCTACCTATTAGATGGTAAAAATCACTATCGCTTAAATTTTTATATATGTAATATATACATATATATATATATACATATGTATTTATTGATTTTCTGCCACTTTACTCCGTATACATTTTTCGATTTTTCTAATATTTAGAGAGATATTTAATATTTTGTGTTTGTTTGATACGAATACATGAAATTTATTTTATTGTAAAAAATTTTGATTTTTTTTTCCATAGTAACTATAAACTAAATCGTTATTTTGGCTATTAATAAATTTAATTTTTGCCAAAACTAAAGTTATATCAGATATTATATTTCATTTTGATCACACTAAAATTTTGACCGCTAGAGAGTGATTTATGCATTATAAAAAAATTCACTAAGATGACGCAGCTCGTGCGTAACGTAATTACTTAATTACTCTTGAAACCATAAATGATCGCATCTTTCTAAACAATATTTATCATTGCGTGTGTATGCCGAATATTTAAACGATTAAACAGTTAGTTGTTATTTTAACTTTTTTAATAAATTTTCTAATATACAATTTTGCAAAACTTCAAGTATAATTTAACAACTTTATTAATCTTTAAAAAGCATATTCCACGAATTTGAGACAGAAAGTTAAATACAAATCGCTCCCGCTTCACGACATATTTTGATTTGACTATAGAATTTATCACCTGACTCTTGGGAGTATCATGTGTTTTAAATGATCCTTGGTGGATCAAATTCTGAAATGAAAACCAAAAATTTTATATTTTGATTTTAAAAATTAAATTTTTGCAATATCAATTCACATAAAATATTTATCACAAACAACAAATGCAACAAATCTTTCTATTTAATTTGGAAAAGTATTATAGCTGTCTTTGAAACAGAAATACAAAATTTCTCGAAATATGTAAAATAAGAATTGATATTAAATTTTCGACTTTTCTATTCAAAATTACTGTGTAGGAATATGACACTTGAAATGTCGATAGAAAATTTTCTATGCATTATTATTATTGACAATCGTAGTATTTGTTGCAATATCCGGTAGCTCAAGGCATAAAAACGTTTCACCATGTTGCAAATATACTTGAAAATATAGGTGTGAATATATTATGCACAAACATATAAAGAGAAAAATTAAATTTATAAATTTTTGGAATACAATGTGTAATAAATAATAGTTTTAAAAAACTAAAAAAACACGCTTTTATAGAAAATCCAACTAAAAAGTAGAAAATAAAATTTAATAAATTTGAATTAAGAAAAGTGAAAATAAGAAACAAATGTATATTAAAAGCGTGGGGTGCATAGTGTCAATAGTTATTCCATTAATATCCATTTGTTTCTTAGTTACACTTTTCTTAATCCAAATTTATTAAATTTTATTTCCTATTTTTCAGTTGGATTTTCTATAAAAGCGTGTTTTTTTAGTTTTTTTAAACTATTATTTATTTTTCATTTTTTAGTTTTTAAAGTTCGCGCACTAGCTCTATCTCTCTTACTCTCATGCAAAGGATGCGGAAAGAAATTGATGAATCCTGGCGAATCTAATCAGGATAATCGGATATTTTAATCGAATTATTGCATTGTCATCGGTCTTTGACAGGTGTGCAAAATTTGAATTAAATCTGATCGTTCAAAGTAGGAGAAAATCGAGCCCAAAAGGGTCGGTTACATACATACATACAGATGAAACTAATAAAAAGCGTGTAAAAACTGGTTGAAAATTGTCTTTTTTTTGTTAGTGAGGCTGCGAGAGACAAAATAAACAAGCGAGAATAAACAAGCGAGAGACGAGACGAAAATTAGAATCCTGAATCTCCCAAGATTTTTAATCTGTAAAAATTTTCAAATTACAAAACAGCAAATCATTTTGGGTGGTAATGATTTAATTTATTCTATAGTCTTTATTGTTTCAATAAAAATATTATTTTTAAGTTATTTTTTTAATTGGGCTTTTTCAAGAAAATCTTGTATCAACTGTAAAAACAGGACTAGACGAAACGATAGAAAACTTTTACAAGTAAATAGAATACAAGAAACATACTACTCTCGTCTCGTCTTGTCTCGCGGCATCACTAATTTTTGTGATTGTTGCTATCGTTAACGAGAACATCCTATTCAAATGTCTAGAAGTAAACGATAATACAGGTTTCATAATTACTTCTTAGTAGAAATATGTTTTGAAATGTGAAGATCTTTCACCTTAGATCAGGGAGAAATGGACCTGATTACAATTTGAGAAACGGTTAATATTCTCATTTACATACTATCAGAATATTAAATTCCAATGTAAAATATTTATTATCAGGTATGTATAATACCGATGAATAATTTCTTTTGTGATTGTTTGCAACTATATTGCCTGCACCACCTTCTTATATATATATATATATATATATATATATATATATATATATATATATATATATATACGATATTCTTGAATTCTTGACTGTCAAACGTACTCTTGCACGTTGTCTGAAATATGAAATTTTTTTCGTTACAGATGTTTTCTCAAGTCGTTCATGAGTCGATGCTATGAACGACATAGCCTCCAGACAAAAATCTGTTTCCTGGTGTATTTCAGAAAAGTTTAGTGGGCTCTAATTTAGTACAAACTATTTTTATAAAAATCTGTGGGGATATATCAGGCAAAAGCTGTTATATATAGTTATAAAACAACCAATCTCATTATCAATCGGCAAACTATTTGGTACTGTACCGGTTCTGTACCAAATGTTTAGTGGTAAACGACAAGTTTGATAATTATTTCTTATTAGAAATATGTTTGAACTTGTGGAGTTCCTTCACCTTAGATAAGTGTATTTTTAACCCGACTTCAAAAAGGAGGATGGTTCTCAATTCGTCTGTATTTTTTTTTTAAGTGTGTCACCTCAGAACTCCGTCATTTATGAACCGATTTTTAATTTTGTTCTTATTAAAATATGATTTAAAGATTAATGTACAAATAAAGTTAAAAGTCGAGCTAAAATTTCAAAATTTTATAATTGATTTGTGCCTTATTTATTAGAATTTCGAAAAAATGTTTCGATTAAAAGATAGATTTCGGTTAGTATAGTTATAATGAACAACTTACCAAATAAATAAACACAAATCAATTAAAATCAATAAAATTTTGAAATAGTAACTCGACTTTTGACGCTATTTGTACATTGTATGTATACATACACCCATAGTTTAAATATCTATTAAACAGAGTGTGTATAACCATTGAATTTTCCATGGTGGTTGTTTGAACTTATTGGTGATTGCCTGTGCAATCTTTCAAATACCAATATCTTGTCGAATAAGTACGAAATTTCATTCCGATCGGGCAACCTGATAAACGTTACTCTTGAACACAAACATTTTTTATTGTACCGGGGTCATAATCAATTTTGAGTGATTGGTTCATTTTTTATTATTATTAGTATATGTGCACCGTTTGTCAACGGGTATTTTTTCTGGTATTTTAATATTATATCAAAGAACATACTTCGAACTGTTTTGGCTTCCTAAATTGTTTATTTTTCTATAGAAAACGTTTTATATAAACATTATTGATAAATGTATAAAAATATTTTCCTAAACAAAGTTTTCCTTTCAAAAATATAATCAAATTTTCTATAAGAATTTCACGTAATTATTTTTACTTAAATGCCAAAAGAGAGGTTACATGTTATTAATAGATTTATTTTATAAACAAAATTAATTAGAATATTATACGATTAACAAAGCTGGGTAAAATGCTGTCATGAACAATCCCCTTGGAGCAACTGGCGAAATTCATTATATAAATGCCCTCCACATCAAGGGGTCGATGGTATATTAGACTTACTCGGGGGACCAAAAATGGATTCATACAGTAAAAAAACAAACTCTGTGGCTCAGACTCCATCAAAAAGTGAATCAGCTGAGGCTGCACAAGCTAACCTCGTCGGGACACAAAATACAGTAGGTGCACCCAGCTCAGCAAAAACTCTGGAGGATCTTTTCCTGAAAGTGGAAATCTCTCGAGTACAGCCCGGAGAAGAGCGCAGTAGAGAAAGTCAGGGCTGAGGGGAAACTGACTCTTCGGAGAAGGAGGAAAATCCGAACAAAAATTCTTACAGCCCTGATTTGTATAACACTAATACATATGGGGGCCGATTCAGGGAATCGACCCCTGAAAAACCCGCATAAAAAGAGGATGAGAACAGAAAACGGGATTCCAAGCCCGAAAGAGATCTTTGAAAAAAACATGGGGGGGGACAACAGGGCTCGAAACACCTTTACCGAAACCGCCTCACCAGCAAAGATGTCCGTTGTACTGCGGGGGTATCCTGAGGTCAAAGTGATTCAGGAACAATCGGAAAAGGTGCAACACTATATTTATATTATATATATATATATATATATATATATATATATATAAGTAAGTAAGTATATATATATATATATATATATATATATATAAATACCTATATATATATAGGTACTTACATGTATGTGTGTGAACTTTCTAGCTGTCAAAGTTTTAATCCAAATGAAAGGAAATTTGGCATTTGAGGCGCTTTTAGTATTTGAAAGGTCAAGTTCGTTAATGGGTAAAAGCGGTCAAGGGGAAAGTGGGGTTACAGGCAAGAGGAAACACAAAATGTGGCATATCTCCCTCAATGTTGCAAATTTTATCATTTTTTCTGTCACACTAATATTTACAGAAATATTTACAATTTAATATTAAAAGTTAAAATCCTAAATATCTCTGTACGCATTCGAGTTTGAGAAAAATGGTTAGGTAATGCATTGAAGCGTCCTTTCAAATACCAAAATCATATCATGTATGACATTTCATTTTAATCAAAGTAAAATTGTGACAGCTAGAGAGTGTTTTATGTATTCTAATGAAATTCGTTGAAAATTCGAAATTGACGCCTGCGTAACGAATTTTTTGCATTTGTGTATAATTCTGATAGTATATAATATATAAGATCCAATAATATGTTGTAAGAATGTTAGTACTCTCTGTATAAATAACCCTAAACTAAGCGTATCATTATTGTTGTTTAGAGTTTCACTTGAATTAGATTATGAAAATGTACAATAACCGTGAGTGAACTTAACCGTTTTGTTAGCATTAACATTTGTAGGTACGCCACCAAAGGTGTCTCAACAAAAACATGAATTTTATATAAAAAAATACCCAAATTTATAAATAAATCCATACTTAACCTGTAGGCATGCAATTTTAAAAATATGTATTCATCAAAATTTTCTATATATAGTGTTTGTTTATATAAGGTTTTATTATTGAACAGAATGAAAAATACATATAAATAAAAATTTTTCCAATATAGGTACCTGTTTTATTGTTGTTCTATTCGTGATTTTACCTTATACAAATTTATCTAAACAATATGAGACGAACATATATTTGTAATGTATAAATATATCTCTGCCCACAAAAAAAAAATTACTTTAACATTGTTTCTGAAGAAAGAAACTTTTATTTGCTATTTGTTTCTACATATTACATATTTGAAAAATAAATATGAGTAGTTACTTTACCAACAAAACAATATATAATGTTGTTATATGTAGTATATATACTTATAAAATCAATGTGCATAAAATATCAACACAATTCAATTCGACTAGATTGATTTTTATTTATAAAAATATATAAAACTATATTGGCGGAGGCTCTTTGTGTAACATGAAGATGACAATTTTGATATTCATAAAAAAAATTTTCATAATGGAAAAATAAGAAACTTTTTCAAAAACCGAATTCAAATAAAAAAAATTTTTACAAAAAAAAACCGACCCTAAAAAAAATATTTTTCAGAAAAAAAACAAAATGCATGAAAATGCAAAATGCAAAATCTGTTATGAAAAAATGCATTAAAAATTTAAAAAAAAAAAAAAAATGCACTAAAAATTAGTAGGTCGTTTAGTAGGTCTACCCATATTCAGACAAATAAAATCAGTTATAGAACTTCAAAGTCTCTAAAAAGCGAGAAATAAAAAAAATTTGGACAAAATGGAAACCCGACTTCAAAAATCAAATATTCTTAAACAAAAAATGCACTAAAAAGTAAAAAAAATAATTATTGTGTCAATTTTAGTTCACCTACGCAAAATTTTTTTAAATATATATGTACAATTATTGTAATTTTTGGAGGCGGTGTCCAGATTTTATGTGAATTTCTCTATGCTGATAAACTTCTTTCCTGGAGGTACAGAGGATTTTTTTTTGAGATCTAAATAGATTATTTTCAGATGATGATATATTTTTACGCACAGTAATTATGATTTAACACAAAAAATCGCGTTCAAAGGCATATTCATATGCATCCAGCCGCCCATGCAATCTGCCAGCTATAAATGATAGTTTAAGTCGTCAAGGGACCTTGAATGAACAGTAGCGAAAGCTCAACATCAATTTTGGACATTGCAAACAATACTTGTATATTTAGTACAGGTTATAGTGTGTGGGTCCGGACCCCTCACCACTACTTTACTTAAAACAGCAAGACGCTAATATTCGCCCAATATCCACCAGTCCAGTTTGCCCAGAGCTTAACTTACGTGTGACAGAGATGTAATGTTATGAAATTTTGAATTGATTTTATTGGCGCTTAGAGCTCTGCCTTTTAATGGCTTGAACGGGCAATAACCAGTTTATCTGTGTGCATAGTTGCCCCCCCCCCCAACACGAAAGCTGTAGCTACGCTAGTATTGAAAACTCTTGCAGATATTCCAAATTTTTCCTTTTTTCCAAATTTAAAGGATGGACGGCAAGTGTATGGAATACACTTTTTGAAGTCATCTCAAAATAAAATATATTTTCTGTCTGACTGAAGATACTCGAATCAGTTTGGTTGATAGGTAGTAGATATGATCGTAATTACCAAATGATTTTGACAAGAAACATTTGTTTTTATTGATAATTACAAAGAACACGTTAAGTGTTATATAAGTGTTATATATATTTTAAATTAATTATGAATTAATCAAAATGAAATGTCGTATCTGATATCATTTTAGTATTTTCAAGGCCAATTTTATTAATAAATGACATACGTCAAGGGGAGCATAAAGATAGAAGAAAACACAAAATATAAAATATCTCTCTTAATATTGGAACAATCGAAAAATGTATAATTTAAAAAAAAAAGTAAAGTTGTAGAAATATTAAAATATATATAAAATATTAGAAATATTAGTGTAACAGAAAAATGATAAGAAACAAAATTACAATAAAACTAAGTACTTACTACTTTATTCCTTATAAATTTTTCGATTTTTCGAACATTAAGGGAAATATGTCAAATTTTGTGTTTCCCCTCTCTTTAAACCCCCCTTTTCCCTCACCGATTTTACCCATTAACGAACTTGACCTTTAGAATACCAAAAGCGCCTCAAATATCGAATTTCATTCCAATCGGAATAAAAATGTGAGCACTAGAGAGTCCACAGGCAAATAAACTTTTATGTGCATAATATATATGTTGGAAATGTATATATACATATATATATATATATATATATATATATATATATATATACATATATAAAAATTTTAATGATAGTGATTTTTGACATCTAGTAGGTAGGATTGATGGACATTTGAAGAAATTTTTACGAAATTCCAACATTGGTACAAAAACAACAGCCGATTTCTTTTGGAGGAAATTCGTTAAACAGTGTAGGAAGTGGTGATTGAAATACAGCTTGTGTTAAGCCACGTGATTCTATTTCAAACTTAAACTTGTAAACATTCTTTTATAAACACAAATAACACCATATTTTAATTAATATACACCGCATATTAATTTAACTGAACGTTTGTTATGATATTCTAATAATAAACCTTTGTAATGGAGTAAAAAATGTAATTATTAGCCCGTTTCATGCACAGTTGAGAAAGCCTTTATTTGTTGTGAAAGCTTAAAATTCAAAAAACAATTTTTTCATTTTTAAGTAAAAATTATTTTTATAAAATTTTTTACAATATTAAATTATCTGGTGGTTGAGTTCGGTTGGGTTGGATTAAGGATTTCAAGGACGAAAAGGACTTTTTCTGCCGCCTTGGAATCACTTTCTGTGGTCTTTCCCAAACAATTCCATCCATATTCAACCATTTTTACTGGGGGGAGAGTGTTAAACGAATAAGATCCAAAAAAATCTCACGATTGACAAATTTTATATGCGTGAATATAATAATAAACTCCTGCGTAATCATTCACAGCTTTGTTTTCAGTCTAACCAAGTATCTTATCAATTATTAATTGCAAAACAAATGTTTTATAGGCAAATATTAATAGTTTTATGTTATGCATGTTGCGCATACTCATTGGAACCACAGGTAATATGTTTGAATATGTAAATGTAATAATCTGTCCTGTAAAATATGTACAGATCTACTGATCCTTCAAATATTTTTGAAAAATGATTGTGCTAAAAATGAGGTAAATCAATATCTATTACACAATAATATTTCTTAATATTATTTATAATGCATGTAGGGTATACTATACTTACTACCGTGATTCATACAGAATCAAAAGTAAAATAGGAATGACAAGCATTCCATTGTGACGGATACAATAAATATTTCCACTTATTGTAATTAGTAAACATTCTCAGTTTGCTATTAGTTTTGTAACGATAAATTTCGGAAATTGTTTGTGTGTTTTTACAGCCGTCTCTTTTCTTTGATCGATTCTACTCATTAACGAACTTGGAAGATAATGTAATTTTTTGCATAATTAAATAAGTAATTGACATCAGTAATTTAAGTATCTTCAAGTAAACAAATTCCTTCTAATAATAGTTAGGATGTAGAAAATCACGCCTTACAAAGACATTTACAATTTTCATCGAGCTTTGTACTGTTTGAGTTTAACCCCCCTTCAAATTTTGATTAATACCAACATTGTAAAAACAACCAGTATCTAGATTTGGTAATTTTTAACCATAGAAAATTTAATCAAGGTTTATCAAATTTGTGGTAGCCGTTTCCATTCGGCTTTTCATGCTGCAGCAGGTCCCGATATATAGAAGTAGAAAAAAAATTGGATATACGAACTTTTGTCTGGGTAAGGATAGTTATTTGAACCCAGTTATTGGACTAATAGATATGGATGCCATAGGCATAAAACAATATTCAATAAAATACCTGCAAACATTATTAAATACAATTCTACATTCCTACCACTCAAAAATTGAGAAAAGTTAATATTTTCGACCAAAAATATCGAAAATTCTGAAGAATCTATAGTTTGATTTGTAGCTTGCAAGGTAGCACATTTATAATCCCTTTTGGATTCGTAACTTTTGATTCCAGCACATATAAGTGGAAGTTTTACGTGTCTGTGAATGCAATATTTCAATATAACTTGCAAATAAGGTTACAATAACTCCTACTATTTTTTCCAATTTTATATTACCTTCATTTTGGTTAAAAAATTGTTAAGAATTGCTATGAGATACAATCGTGTATGCTATGAGATATAATTAACACACTGACTTCTAAAATGAGTGCTACCTTGTTTTTGGTTTTGTCAGAAACATTTTATGTCGGTTTTTATTAAATATAAATCAATAAATTTTGGTAAATATATTCGAATGTTCGCAATATGTACACAATGTACACAATAGCAATGTTTGACGTAATATAAGTTGTGTATTGATTGATTTGTGAAAAAGAATGTGTAACTGAAGTTAAGTGATGTCTTAACGAATAGAAATAAAATATTTCTTTATATTTAGAAAATATACATAGAGGTTTAGGTTTGAACGTTTTTATTTGTGTATATCTATAAAATATAAACTTGACATAAATTGATTTATTGTATATATTGATATACATAATATATATAGAAGGGATCTTTAAGACCGACCAAAATTGCAAACCGTGGTCTCAAACGTCTCGTAGTGGATAACTCTAAATATATAAGTATTTACATATATATATATATAATATATATATATATATATATATATATATATATATATATATATATATATATATATATATATATATATATATATATATATATATATATATATATATATTATATATATATATATGTAAATACTATATATATATATAATATATATATATATATATATATATATATATATATATATATATATATATATATATATATATATATATTATTATATATGTAAATACTTATATATTTAGAGTTATCCACTACGAGACGTTTGAGACCACGGTTTGCAATTTTGGTCGGTCTTAAAGATCCCTTCTACGAGTGGTCCTTTTGGATCACTTTGTAATATTATCCAATCAAGATTTTCCCTTTTTTCCTTTGTTTCCCATGTACATTTTCGAGCCACATCAGATGTTGTGCTTTGTGCTGCATACTTATTTAGACGCATTATTTGTTAAAAATAGAATTTAGTTGTCATTTTGTAAAGAACGCGAATAGTAAAATAGAGTTTTTTTACTATTCGCGTTTTTTACAACACGACGAGAAACACTAAAATACTTTACTGAGTATATAAAAATAAACACTTCTATAACACAGACATTTTCAGTCTTGTTTCAAGTTTAAATAAGATAACTTTGAAGTTAATTCACCGAATATCGAACCTACATTCGATTTGTCAGTTCATCATCGGATACATTTGCCGATGCCGGACTATGAGTGAAACGCGTTATTCGACCAATACTTTTTCTAATTTTGCGAGGAGTGTAAAAACAAAGTACTCCGCCGCGTCTGTCTGTCTATGTATTCGCGATAAACTCAAAAACTGCTGCACCGATTTTTATGCTGTTTTCACCAATGGATAGAGTGGTTCTCGAGGAAGGTTTAAGTATATAATTTGTCAAGTTTTTGTATACATGGTCCTTACATATTATACAAATGATTCATGAGGAAGGTATAGTTGTATAATTTATTGATGTATAGGTGTATAATTTATCAGTCCTTGACGGGAGAAAATATTATGTTACTTGGTTTCTGGGGGTATATATTGAAAACAAAGCATTTCCTGAACTATCTTCATTCAAATATATTTACTTTTGATTAATTCTGCCATTTGTTGAAATTTTTGCACTGTTTTTTCGTGTAGCCTGTATAAAGGTCCTTGGAATGTTTTAGCTGTTTTTAAAACTTTTTCAAATTTCTCAGTTTTACAATTACGCACTCATAAATAATTATAGAACTAGAGGTATAGTTGTATAATTAAAGAACTAAAGGTATAGTTGTATAATTTATTGATGTATAGGTGTATAATTTATCAGTCCTTGACGGGAGATAATATTATGTTACTTGGTTATAAGAGCGTTACAAAATTAATGCGGGTAAAGCCGTGACGGGTAATGATAGTATACTATAGGTTTAAACAGGTGATTACCTGCTGAGTTATCAACGATACCGATAGGTAGTCGTATGGACTACAAAAGTAGCGCTCATTTTTCATTCATTCATCAAGAATTTTTTCGAAAACCGAATTTTTTCGAAAACCGAATAAATAAGGCACAAATCAACTATAAAATTTTGAAAAATGACCGACACTTTTGTACCCATGTGAACATATTATGTGTAAATAAGGGATAAATTGAGCATTGAAAATGAAAACGAGGATCGAAATTTTTAATATTGAATTGAAGTTTTTTGTAAACCCAATAGCAAAGCGTGGTGCTACAAATGTTTTTAACTATGGAGAAAACACATAATAATGCTATGCAAGTTTTAATTAAAAATTACGTGGGTGGCGATATAAATTGTTGAAAAAAAGAACAATTTAGTTGTATATTATGCGAGCGTATTCGAACAGCAATAGTTATTTTCACAAATTTTTTAAATTTTGTGTAGATATAGCCAAAGGAAAATAATTTTAAAACAATTGATTTAAAAAATTAATTATATACCGGGATATATATTAAGTTTTGTCTCGAATTTTTAACGGTTGAAAATATTGATCGCTGAAAAATAATTTTGGTATAAGTGTTCATAAAATGACCTTAAATGACTGAAATATCGTATGTGTGTATTTTAGAGTGGCAAAGTAAGGTCAAGTAATCAGTCCAAGTGGCCGAGCAGTTTAAGGCGTTATGTCTACGCAGTATGCCTACTTGGAAGCTGGGAGGTTATGGGTTCGAATCCCGACATCGGCAGTTTGTCAATTATTAGGAAAAAAAAGGAGGCGGTTAATTGACTAAACTGTCGGCGTATAGACAAGAACGAAGTAACCGGCTATGCTTGAGAAGGTTTTCTGCAGTTTCCTTCACGAACTCCAGAAGGATATCGGCATAGTTCCTATCATAGTCGGCTGCAGCCGCATATCGTATCAATTCATATTCTATACACAAAAATTCCTTCCACTCTACTCACATCCTTATGGTGTAGGCCGTGTAGCCCGTCCAGGGCAGCCTCTACAATCAATATATCTATTTAAGGTCGTGAATTGGCAAAATCGGACCATGTTGGCCTAAATGGGAAAACAACTGTTTATCTTTGACACCGAACGAGATAGAACAAAAATTTGAAGAAAAAAAATTTTCTTTTTTTAAAAATAAACAACTTTTATTTGAATCTTTTTTTCATAAATTCAGTATATACTGGGAATTTAAGCAATTAACTCATTTGTTATTTTCACTTGTTTTGTTTTCAGGTATCGTTACAATAATTCAATTGCAATTCAATGCAACACTTATTAGTTTTTATTGAAGTGAAAATCTAATTAAAAGATAAGAAAGTTATGAGAGATAAATTTATTTCATATATTGGTCAATTATTATAAAATACCTTCCTTCGTTGTTTAATAGATCCGAATAAAGCAAGTACACACAAGTTAAAATAATACGATTTTTAATTTTTATTTGTGTATATAGTTACCAGACTCAAAGAAATTTTTTATCAATAAAACCTATTTTGACAAAATGGAAACCCGACTTCAAAAATAAAATATTCTATAACAAAAAATGCACTATAAAGTAAAAAAATAATTGCATATTCTTGTGCCAATACAGACGAATTGAGAACCATCCTCCTTTTTGAAGTCGGGTTAAAAAGTAATGGTGGAAATACCAATCATCCGAGTGGTCGAGCTGTTAAATGCGGTCTGCTGGGAGCTGGGAAGGTGCTGATTCGATTCCTAACGGTGGCAGTTTGTCAATTAAATAATTTAAAATAAAAAAGATAATGGAGTAGTGAATTGACTAAACTGTCGACGTATGAGCAAGAACGAAAGTTTTTATGCTTGTGAAGGTATTCTACAGTTTCCTTTCAGAAACTCCAGAAAAAATACCAACATCGTTTCTACGAAAGTCGGCTAAAGTCACACAAAATACCAATTCCTAGTCTCATGCAGTTTCCTTGTTCTTTAGGGGGTCGGTAAAGAGTCATAGGAAGGCCTACATGCCAGGCTTAGACTTCCCCTCCGCTTCTACTACAACTACTTATGATAGAAATAGAAATAGGATCGTTGTATTATTACAAAATGCGACTTACGATCAATCTGACACATTTTTAAAACTTGGAAATGTGAGAGAATTGAGATTCTGGGAAAAGGTGGAGAGTTTTAGTCTCGGTCAAGAGAAAAAAAAAATTTTAATGTTTCTATTATTTCGATTTCCTTCAAAACAATTATTTAAGAAGGTATTTTACCAAACCGCAATTTGCAAATAAATACAAAAAATCACAAAATACTAACCCCAATACAAAAATTCAGTTGATTTGACAATTTTAAGAATATTTCTTTGATATTTCTTCTTTATACAATTTTGATGTTCTGCTCTTTTTTTCTTGAAAATAATTCAATTGAATCGGTTATCTTTTTAAGTTTGTTGTAAAAATGGTGAGGGAAAGTAGGGGCGGTGAGTTTTTCCTATACTAAATGCATTTGATATCTCATCCATTGCCAACTCTAAATAATCCTAAATTTCTTCGAAGAGAAAAATTTGTTTTTATGGAAATGTTTTTATGGACGGAAAAGATGCATGGTAATAAAACTAGATAAAACTAAATAAAACTAGATAAAACTAGATAAAAATAAATATAACTAAAATTATAACTAGGTAAAAATAAATATAACTAGAAATAAAACCAGATTTAGAACATTTTTCGATCTACAAATTTAATTATCTCAGAAACAAAAAACAAGATTAATTTGAAATTTTTACCGACAAGTCTATTAACCTATGTTAAAATCTCTTAAATATCGTAAAACAGAATCAACTTCAAATTTTGACAGGATATTCTTTATTATTGAAATAATAAGCTGTAAAGTTTTGAAGAACCTGTCATTAAATTGAATTTTCTTCACAACAACCTTAATTTCTTTAGAATTATTGATTATTTGTTTCTAAGACAACTATTATAAGTAGTCATGGTTTTTGCCATAACCTCAAAACTTTAAAACTGGTCACAGAATTTTCTTCGTCAAGTCGGGAAATTATCAGAGAAAAGTTAGAACTTCTTAACCATTTCAGTTTCTATCTAATATTTAAACATATAATAGAGCATCTGTTAATAGACAAACGAAAATAATTTCCATCCCTTCAAATTCGCTTTACAGAGATGCATATATTCATCAAATATGTTGCAAATACTCTTAATATAATTACTAAGTTTTATTTATTGCCTTATTTCCGACTTCCGTCATTTTAAGATAAAACCCTCAATGTAATTTTCCACCGATTGCACTACTTGAAACATTTTTCGTTCCCACCGCTTCCACTACGTTGAATATATATCGGCACATCCAAAAAATTTCTATTTCAACGATTTTTTTTCGAATAATATTTCTCGTAGGGAGATAACATGCATACCAGTTTATAAGTTTAACCATAAGCTTTTACACAAAAAGTTTCTTCAAAATCGGCCCTGTAGTTTTCGCGTGATTCTCGAACAAACAAATAAACAAACAGACGTTGACAATTTTGTAATAGCAGAGATTATTTTTACTTCAAAAAAGCTGGAGATTATTGAATGTACTTGAAAATCATTTTATGGGGGTATATATTGAAAACAAAGCATTTTCTGAACTATTTCCATTAAAATATGTTTACTTTTGATTAATTCTGCCATTTGATAAAATGTTTGCACTGTTTTTCCGAGTAGCCTGTATAAAGGTCCTTGGAATGTTTTAGCTGTTTTTAAAACTTAAGGAAGGTATAGTTGTATAATTTATTGATGTATAGGTGTATAATTTATCAGTCCTTGACGGGAGAAAATATTATGTTACTTGGTTTCTGGGGGTATATATTGAAAACAAAGCATTTCCTGAACTATCTTCATTCAAATATATTTACTTTTGATTAATTCTGCCATTTGTTGAAATTTTTGCACTGTTTTTTCGTGTAGCCTGTATAAAGGTCCTTGGAATGTTTTAGCTGTTTTTAAAACTTTTTCAAATTTCTCAGTTTTACAATTACGCACTCCCCTATATATACACTCAATAGATAGGGGAGTACAATTATATACACTCCCCTACAAAAAATTTTACCTATCTGAATTTGACTCTATGCAAAGTCAAAGATTTTCATAATGAATGTTGTCATATTTCTTAGAAGAAATGTATGGGTGCATACACATGTATATAATATATCTCTGTCAGTCATATATTTGTGTGATAAATGATACTATTGTTTTATTTCATATATTATTTTGTTACGAAAAGGTATTAGAATTACATATATTATAAATGCTAAACAGAGTACGTCTATACAAAAAACTATGTAATTTGTATTTCAATCTAACTTTTCAACATAACCAATACATATTTTTCCTTATTATTACTTCAAATGCCAATAAAAATATTCGAAACTTTGATTCAATTTTATTGCAAGAGAGTGTAATTTAACGTTTCATTATTATTCACTTTGTTTTTACCGTATCAATTTATTTATCTTTGTAATTCAAGTTATGAAAGACATAGAAAACAATCAGCATATTTTTTTAAGGAAGTACTGAGTTATTTCCTATACAGTTCGATATCTAGAGCACGGTAGTCCGACAGGCCTAGTTTAAGGGGTTTTTGCCTGTGTTATTATTTTAGGCTAAAAAAACTTTACTTAAAAATAAATGAAATAGTTTGATGTGTGATTTCGTTGCGTTTAAAAAATAAATAAAATATTTAAAAAAATAAATATATATATATAATAAAATGTATATATATATATATATATTTATTTTTTTAAATATTTTTTTTATTTATTTATTTTTTAAATAAATTTTTATACAATATAGTCGCGGAATCGTGGCTCTCTTTAGCCTTAAAAAGGAGCGCAAACAACAGATTCCGATAGTCGACACACAAAAAAAAAACACAAAATATTAGTTTAATAAATTTATGTCAATTGGACAACACTTTGAAAAAAATTAAATAAAACAAAAACTATGCGATTTTATCAAACCTTAATTTTATTTTATTTGAAAAAATAATATGAATTTAATTTCCACAATTAAATGAGTCTCTTTCTCTTTTTAATACAACTGTTAATTTATTGGTAATTTTAAAACGGTAATTTTAAACTGATTTAACTGTACAGCTATTAATCTTAAACTTTGTTCTTAATCCAACAAACGTTTATTTTAAAACTGATCTTAATCGACCAAGTGTTAATTTAACCAATTAGTTTCTCAACAACCACGGACGCATTCAGAGAGGCAGATAATAGATATAACTTATTAAAATTTATCTTGGTTCGCCTGTTATTGTCATTGAATTATTGCCATGACATCCCTCTGTTCGAATGTCGATTTAGTACGCTTGCCCATTGCTAATAACATAATATTGCTAATAACATAAGATTTGTTGTTAGCTAGTACCTAGTGTGTTGATTTATTTGATTTTTGATTTTATGAAAATAAATTTTCCTTGATTTTACTTTAGAAAAAACTTCTCTCTTGAGAAGAAATATATTTTATAGTAAATATTTTTCAGTATACTTAGAAATGTGTTAGGTCCAAAAATATTATTTTTAATAATTTTCAACACACACACATAATATATATATATATATATATATATATATATATATATATATATATATATATATATATATATATATATATGTATATATATATATTTATATATATATATATATATATATGTGTATGTATATATATGTATATATATATGTATATATATATATATATATATATATATATATATATATATATATATGTGTGTGTGTTGAAAATTATAAAAAATAATATTTTTGGACCTAACACATTTCTAAGTATACTGAAAAATATTTAATATAAAATATATTTCTTTTATATATATATATATATATATATATATATATATATATATATATATATATATATATATATATATATACAGGGTGAGTCGAACCAAGTGGATAATAGCACACACCTCCACTTCCTTCCACGATTCTCTCATTTTTCTACAACATCCAATAGAATACAATACATTATAACAAAACAAAGACCACCCATAGACATGATATAATTCACAACCAAAACATCTGCGCACAAAAATAGTAGGCGGGCTCCTTTCCAAATTCAAAATAATCAAATCCGGCAACGTAAGCAGCGGTGGGCAAAAAAAATATAATTTGAATGATTAGGGAAGCAGAAAACTTATTAAATACTTGTTCCCAGTCAACAAGTTTTAGCTTACTATATGTTATATGCATGCATTGACAGTTGTCTTCAAATATCAACAGCGTGTGATTCATGCATTTAATGACTTATATTATAACAATTAGCCCAGTCAATTTACTAAATAAATCACCAAATAAAAAAAAAAACTTATATTCAATATTTTAAAATTAGCCAAAATTATCTTTGGCCCTTCCTCTTGAACATATCCAAAAAAAGACCCATATGGGAGAGGGCTGCGCAATAGGCCGCCATTTTTAACTTCAGGACCTTTCTTATGGGTTTTTCCTCAATATCTCAAAAAATCTTAACTTTTTCATAACCACTTTTACTTATAATATGAAAGCTCATTGAATTTCCTACAAAAACGCACAAAAAATTTAACCGTTTGGAGAATATATAGATGTATAATCAGTCCAGAAAGTCTAGTTTACGAGGGGAGAAAATCGCTTCTGAAAGTTTTTTTTCTTATTTCAAATAACTAATTAATATTCGAAATTGCACTCACACGATTACGGATAGGCCATACGAAAATAAACCATAGTCATCTAATGACCAGAACCGAACCACCACAATGCTCAAGATGCCATACACCATTAACAGTCCACCATATATTATTAACATGCAAAAAATATAATATCCACAGAAAAAACATCAAATTATCCAACAACATGATCGAGCTTCTAGCGGACAAAAAGGAGAACATCAACAAGTTATTTCAGTTCTTAAAAATAACGAATCTCATAAAAGAAATCTAAAAAAAAAAAAAAACGTGAATTCGATTACCTATAAATCCACAGATCATATATTAAACATTACGAAACATTAACACACTGTACATATTACCGTAGATGTTAAAAGTGCAGTATAAATAAATATAAAAAAAAAAAAAATTAATATTGACTAAACATACTGAAATAACTCAAACATATAAACAAAAACAAAACATAAACTACACCTTTAGTGGGGGGGAAGAAGTGACGTCTTGTTTGATTTTCATGGCTGAGCACTGGAACCAAGCATGTCAAAAGGCGTTTATTGTCTTCATGGTGGGGGGAGCCCCGTACAATGCCAGAAACATTTCATCATCAGCACATTCAGGCAGGACCTCTGGTGTGCTGGTTGGGCTGTAAAACAGTGGTAGAATTTGTAAAAGCTGAGGGTTTTTTTGAACTATTTGAATATTTTTATTTTTCATGGTTGTATGTAGCTGAAGTAGTATCACATCCTGAAAAAGCATGTAAAAATAAAACTGTTTCCCTAAGGAATGAGGGAACTTGTTCTGTTTATACATCTATATATCCCCCAAACGGTTAAAGCTAGAAAAAACTTTTTGTACGTTTTTTGTAGGAATTTCGCGCAGTTCCACCCCCCATATGGGTCTTTTGGATATGTTCAAGAGGAAGACCCAAAGAAAATGTTAACTAATTTTAAAATATAGAATATAAGTTTTATTTTTATTTGGTGATTTTTTTAGTAAATTGACTAGACTAATTGTGATTTTTGTGTTGAAAAAAAAAACAAACAAAAATAGATTTATATTATTACTATGCTTCAATAGTATTTCAGGGGCGAATCAAGAAATTTTTCACTGGGGGCGCATATATACAAATATGATATATTGTATATGGTAAGTTATAGCTTAAGGACGTTCCAGCACTGTGTTATATAATCAGGACAAAGAACCGGTTTGATTTTATTATAGCACAAACACATAAAAACACATAAAAACACATAGACAAGTACACTGTTCACATTATTTCGAAAACAAAACAGTAACACACGATGTTTAAAAAAAATTTATATAATAAATATTTAGCTTTACTCTCCTAGTTTTTTTTTTTTTTAATTCTGTCGAGTATTTTTTCTAATACAACAGATAATAGTTGGGCGGTCATGAAGTTTTACATGCTTCAAATGAGAGAAAGTGAGACAGAATGATAACTTTGATATTAATTATCTCGCGTTCTAAAAGGTCAAAAATTCTGAAACTTCGGGATTTATTAGAAAATCTATCGAAAAGTGGGGGTATGCTGGAACATCCTTAAGGAACAAAGAAAATCTGTCTTTAGGAAATCTGTCAGTATATTTAAAAGAAAAACATATTTTTCTAAAGAAAAACAACGAAAACTTGACTTTGACTTATAAAAATAAAGTAGATATATTATTAATTTGTTTTACCATAATATTATGTTAATTTATTCTTTTAATTGTTACAAAATTTAACTTTGTTCCTTAAGCTACAACTTACCATATATAATATATCCATATTTGGATATATGCGCACCCAGTGAAAAATTTCTATATTCGCCCCTGGAGTTTTTGAGAATCATAGCATTTGTAATAAAAATATATTATTGTTTTTAATAAGTATTATTATGTTAATAACAAGTATTTAATAAGTTTTCTGCTTCCCTAATCATTCAAATTAAATTTTTTTTGCCCACCGCTGCTTATGTTCCCGGGTTTGATTATTTTGAATTTGGAAAAGAGCCCGCTTACTTTATTTTTGTGCGCAGATGCTTTGGTTATGATTTATATCATGTCTTTGGATGGTCTTTGTTTTGTTATAATGTATTGTATTCTATTGGATGTTGTAGAAAAATAAGAGAATCGTGGAAGGAAGTGGAGGTGTGTGCTATTATCCACTTGGTTCGACTCACCCTATATATATATATATATATATATATATATATATATATATATATATATATATATATATATATATATATATTAGAAATATTAGAAAGAAATGTTGAAGTTATTGAACTTGTGTGTAAGTAACATTGTAAAAGGATAATGGATAATGTGATAATAAATAAATAAATAAATAAATAAATTAAAATTTTATGTAAATACAACATCCGTTCGATTCATTTTTAATAGATAATTGAATTGTGGTTATATAAGTTACCCTATCAAGAGTTATTTATAAGACTGTCATACGTCACGTATTATACGTAGAATTTTATAATTTATAAAACCATAAAATTCTAAGTATAGTAGTTTGATGATTTATTTTAGTACGAAATTTATTTTAGTACTGAGACTTAGCGAAATAATGTTTGTATTTTTGTTCATATCATGAGAATTGGTACACGCCATCATTGAACCTTACTGTTCAAAATAGAGTGTGTTGCCAAAGTACCGGGGATCAAAAAAAGGTCCGTGTAGACTTTTGAATAAGCGTAATATGGAAGATTTATCGCAAGTACTGTGATTACCAAAATTAAATTAAACTTTGAACAATAATGTTCTTGGGTATTTTTTTAAATTGATTTAAAAAAAATTGGGAGTCACTTTTTTTACACGTTTCCTTCGAAATCGATAAAAGATATCAAATTATTGGTATTTTTATAGCAACAAATAAAGTTCTACTAAATCTCTTACCGTTTGCGAAATAAATGTTTGGGAATGGAGGTGTTATATGTAAGATTATTAAGTTCTTTAAAATTTTATATTAGTCCACCAATACACTAAAACATTGGAACGGGATGTATTAAGTCGTTTTCAAAGGAACCGTGTGATAAATTTTAAACTATTACCGATTTCGATAAAATGTTTTCAAATCAGCCAATCTCATATCTCCGAAACCAATGAAATAACAATTTTAGAGAATATAAATTTTGGAAGTAACATATTGGCGATATATACCCATATAGTTTTTGAAATATTTAGAAATAAAAACATTTGGAAACATCTTTCAACTTCTTACCCAGAGTTACTATAATAGACCTACCCCCTCCCCTTTTAAAACATATCATAGTAAAAATAGTAGGATTCAATGTATGTGTGTATCAATTTCCATTACAAAAATGTAAGCTTCATACGAACTTGTCGCTTAGCATCTTAAATAATTAACTATTGTAAATATAAATTCAAATATGAATTTGCATTATAATTCGCGTAGGAGTTTTTAATACCTTATCGAATTTATATCACTTTGCTTTACCATTTCTATTAATAAAGTTACTTAACCAATTGAAGGAGTTAATTTAGGTTTTATCAATGTGGGTACTCTACGTATGCAAATGTCTATTTATGCCTTTATAGTATAGTTTAAATTTAGATGCTAGAGAACTATCTCAAATATGTGCATTGTGTCTACTATCTCCAGTAACAAAGGGTTGACTCTATGGAATAATGAAATTAATAATAAATTGTTCAAATTTGTATTTTCATCATGTATTTTCCAAAATTGCATATGATCCATAAATATCCCAACCCAATTTGTAGCTCTATTGTATACGGATATTTTTTGGATTGATTTAGATTCCTAGTACTAAAACGTTTTGTCTACCAGAAGACTTTCTTTTTTCTTTATACCTTTGTTATATTAAAATCATTGATAATGTAATTATGTCATTTAAAAGTGAATACATTTAACACGCCTCAATTCATGACTCAATAAATTGTACAGGTTGTTATGAAAATATCTCTTTTACGTTATTAAACCTCAGAATGAACTCGTCGGGAATGGAATTATAATTTGTAAAAATACAAACCAATTTCTTATTCCCGGTGTAGGTTAAAAATAAATTTTTATGTAGGAGAATTTGATGGTCATATGAATACTTTTTGATGGTCTATCTAAAAATAAAAACATTCTGTAATTACTGTTGTTGTAAAACACGTAATAAAATGATATTCTATTGTTCATATACACCCATATCAATTTAGTATCATGTATGGTACACACAAAGTAATGTATTGTTTAACACACCTATTTAATGGATTCATTACCAATAGAAAATCTTGAAACAGTTTTTCACATTTTTTGTCTATATAAAACAACTGACTGAGTTTATTGGTTAAGTACATTGGAAATAAACTGAATTTATGAAAAAAGTATGAATTTTTAATAAAGGGACAGTTATTGCCTTTAAATTCTATTTCTATTTCTTACGGTTTTAAAGATAAACAGTTTTTTTCATTTTGTCTAAACATGGTCCGATTTTGCCCATTCAAACTTTCCCACGAACTTGGTCGAACTTTTTAGCTCTAGAACACACCTATGAAATTTCAGCTCGCTATCTATTTTCGAATTTGAGGTATCGTGTTTACAGACGGGCGGACGGAAAACTTTTCGGAAATGGACTAATTAGACCTATACCAAAGCTTTTTTTCTTCAATCAATATTTTCAACCGTTACAAAGTCGGGATTAAACTTAATATACCCTGGTATAAATTGTATACCGGGTATAAAAACGTTCCAAAAAACATCTGCAACTTAGATAGATATAGATATATAGCTTGAAATTTATAAAGGTATCGCACTTCGACCTTATGGCCCATTCTGCTTCCCCTTCTACCATATATTGGCAATTGCTAAGAGCTTACTTATCAGATTTTCTTTAAGGGTTCATATACTCGGGTGAGATGCACCGATAATATAATATCTGTTGTAATCCAGATTTTCGGAGTTGAAAATGATGTGGCTGGATGTTTCTTCCTCCTCGCCGCATAGCCTGCACACGTTGCACTCTTTGTGGAGTCCTATTGTGTGAAGATGCCTTTGATGATAATACAGTCTGGAGATGAATCCCGTGACCTTCCAAAGTTGTATCCTGTAAAGGTTGAGTGCGTTGAGCCTTTTGAATGCATCCCGAAACAATGTTTTCTTGAGTTAAAGCTGCGATATATTTTCCCAATGATCGCGATATTTTAAATCATTCCACTCGTTGACTACATGCTAACGTAATTATAAATTTAACGATTCAATAACAGAAATGATATAATCTGGAACGTTTGTTCAATTTAGACCTAAAAATTTACCTATATGTTTCCGTAATGATTTTGGATTATTGATAACAATTATTCAAAATAGAATCGTCAATCAACACAAAATATCATCATTGACATCTCTCCTGCATGAATTAAATTAGTAGGTGTTCTCAAAATTAATCTATTCTACATTGGTTTATGTGATTAACTAAATTTTCTAGATATACACATTCTAGATATACGTTCGAATACGCATTATGTAAACAGTGTTATGATCTCTATTTATAGGTTACAAGTATTTTGCAATATAGAAAATATAGATCCGAGTTCAAAATTGATTGTGATATATACACAATTGATTAAGATTTTACATCATTGGATTCTTAAATATTGGTACGAGATTTATCAAAATGATAGTGATATTCTTCTCCTTTTTGCTAAATTCAACTAGGTATGCTGCAAATTAATTAAACCCACTCGAATAGCCGAATAGATTTAATCGAATAGCATACTTTTATAACGAATTATAGAAACAGTATTTTTATTTAAATTAAAAAATGTATATGACAAGTTATGTAAATTTACATTTAGCATAGTGTTTCTTGAAATTGTTTCTGTTTTTTTCCAACTATTTACGAAAAATGATGTTTAACAAATAATGCTCCCTTTCGCACTGAAAACTATGAGCTCTTTCAGCTCTTCCATGACCTTTCGTAAAATTTCTTGAGATGTCTCCAAAACCTCTTGCCTAATATTCTAAACTGTTCCATGCATTGTGGCTTGTTTTTCATTAAAAATTTCTTTCAGGTAACCCCAAATAAAATAATCTACAATATCGTATGGTGAGAAGATGCATATCTGACATTAAAATATCATCGATAGTTTCTCTGAATAGAAATAAAGCTTCCATTTTTCAAATAAAAAGTTACGATATTTATCCTTTCTGCAGACTGGTATCGCTCCATATCGATACTCCAAAGTAATTACTATAATCTAAAGAAGAGAGACTCAATAAATATTAATTCCAGAAAGAATTATTGAAATTAAAAATCGTGAAGGAACTTTTGCGCCATCCTGTATACTACAAAGTCTGTAAGCAATGCAAAAAATATATTTTTGATGTCCAAAGCTACCATGGCGAAAGTTGTGTAACATTAATTATAATGATGATTAGAATATTAAAATCATAGTTACGGGAAAAATGGTCAGGTGATAAATTGAGGTTTCTTTTTTTACTTTCAGGTTTCGATTTTAATAATATTAAAATTGAAATTTCCCACTATTCCCTTATCTCCTCGACCGACTTGGTACATTAATTTGCGCTTGAGCAAAATACAAAAAGCAAGTCACATACAAAATTTCAGATAAAATGAACTGCGCGTACAAGCTCAGGGACAGGGTTACTGGTTATTGGTCACGATACCGTTAAGGGGTTTTAAGAAATGGTATCAGCTAATAAGTATCTCACATTTATGATGCATGTTTGGACAAAATAGGCAAAACTGTCTTTTTTTGAAATCGTAAGAGATTGAACAAAAATTTAAAGACAAAAGGTCCTTTTTTTTATTAAAAAAAACATTTATTTAAAACTTTTTTCATAAATTCGGTATAAACTGGGTATTTGTTTATTATACGTATTGTTATTAATAATTTTGATCGAACTATTTTGATAGAACAGCTCATTGTAATTATGAGTTGTTTGGCCTATTGAGGACGCTGTGTTAGTTGTTGAAGGCGTTGCAATACAATTTAAATTGGTCTTTTAAACTAAATATTCTAGAGAATACATAGAGACAATATATAATATTATTGTAAACAAAGAAAACAATTCCAAATTCAAAACCTCTCTAGGCACTCCATAAAATTTAAAAAAAAACATTTATTATAAACAAGACTATTTATATGCATACCAATTCGAACAGAACGTTTAGTATATAATTTACATACTTAATTAATATTTAACAAAATATATATTTCACAATTGAAGTTTCCAATGCCTTCGAGGAACCCTTTAGAGGCTTCTATCTATATTTCAAGCGCCTACTACATAAGAAGGATTGTCCTTACATTACTGTTAAAATACTTTCTGTTTTAATAAATAAACAGGGTGCTGGGCTACTATGTAAAAGCTTGGTGAAAGTGGAGGAGGTTATCTCCGATTGAATGTATCAAAAATAGTAGCTTCTCAAATCTAACGGTTCTCAAAATAAGGGAGATTTGCGAGTTTTTCGACTATCATTCCTAATAGTTTTTTTTCTGTATTGTTGCTGCATGGTTTTGTTCAATACCATAATCCCAATATTTTTTTAAATATTTAGTTTTTAAAAGTGTTAATTGAGTTTGCTATATTATCATTCTGATACAAATCTTAATCTGTAATAAAAATTTCAACCTGTTCTCATTAAGCTGGTGCATTGAGCTTTATCCCAATAAATATCAAATTCAGTAATTGCTAGTCACTTCTGTTGGTATAATATAGCCGAAAGGCAGCCTTCCTAACAATAGATACAAAACAACTAGTATACAAAAAAAAAAAAACATTTAAAAGTTTAAGGTTAGTAGTTTAGTGATATAGTATGTAAAATTACCACGATTATTTCAAATTGATATAAAAATTGGATTAATGCAAAACAGTTTGGCTGTATAGTAGTTCTTTAAATATAAATAGTTATATACATTTCGCCGATTTCAAATACTGCGATAAAGGATTAATTTTTCTTAACAGATGCTGACTGAAACGGACCAAAACAATAAAATAAGACCATATGTCATGGGTTCGACAAAAACTATTTTTTCTATTATTTCCCAAACCAAATCATTCAAATTCCATCATTTCTTTGAAACAAATAATGCCAGGTTCACTCTTAACGACTATTACATCCAAACTTATCAAGCATGAATCAAATTTTATACCGATTGAAAATGCTCGTTTTTTTTTTTTAAATTCTCGATATTTTCTTTTATCCTATTGATTTTGGGAAATTGTGATTTTGTGGAGCAAGCTATTTTATACAACAAACGTATTTAATACAAATTATTTGGATATATGGTTATTCAAAAATAGGCGTCTACAGTAAAAGAAAAATTAATTAGATATGTTTTGGTTCAATATCGTAGGAAATTATCTCTCCTATCAAGCTTCAGAGGTTTTCCCACCGGTTGCCAAACGCCCTACATATAGATTCGTTCTGTGATAACTATTTTAAATTCCTCTATCCTATCAATTGTTAGTTTGAAATATATAGTAGGTAAATTTTTTTATCGTTTCGATCCCGAAGGTAATTTTCAATTTTACTACAAATATATTATATTGGTGTGCAACAATTAGTATGCAAATTAATTGTAGTGATATTTAAAATATATGCTGTTCGTAAAGTCATCCGTACAAAATAGTATATTTTATATAAAAAAAGAAAATGAAGTGTGAAATGACACATTATACTCATCTCATTTTATTTTATCCACCCAATTACTTCGAAGGTGTGAGATATGTCTGATATCAAGAGGGGAATTACGGCATTTAAAATATTATTTTTAGTGATGAACAAAATCTGTCTTGGTCTTGCAGTCTTGGTCATGGTCATGGTCTTGCGATTTTGCAAGACCAAGACCGGTAAACGGTATTTTAAGAAATATTTATCTTTACTCTCCTAGGTTTTTTTAAATTCTGTCAAGTTTGTTTTTTAATACAACAGATAATATTTGGTCGGGCATGAAGTTTTACATGCTTCTAATGAGAGAGAACGATTTCTTTGTTATTAATTATCTCGAAAATGTGCCTGTTTGTCCGTCCTTCAACACGATAACACAAAAGCTAAAAGAGCTAGCTAACTAAAAAAGTAAGGTCAAGTTCGGACCATGTTTGGGCAAAATGGACAAAACTGCCTATCAATATAACCGTAAGAGATAAAAGACAAAAACTATTTTTTAAATAAAAAATTTAAGTAAGATTATTTTTTCATAAATTCTGTATATACCGAGTATTTAAGCAATTAACGTACTTATTTTTACTTCTTTGAATTATTTTTACACTTAATACCAAAAAAATTATCCATTTGGACTGTACCATAAAAATCTCCAACTATTTAAATCACTAGTTCAGACTTTCACAGGTTAAATGACGTATATTGATACGACCTATCATTTTATCTTCTGATGGTGCAACTTGGTATACACCAAACAATATTATTCTACGTGGTAGAATCTGTTGCAAATCTTGGAGATATTTTATTGTTTGAGGTTAATTTAAGATATTTCCCAAATCGGTAAGACTTTTCCAATCAACACAAATTTTCGATTATTTTATGTTAGTATTATGATATGTCTAAAGTTTTTGTGGACGGTTCCAAAAAATTAATGTGTGTATTTTTTAATGATTTCATTTTATTTTGTTATATTTCCCAATTATACAATTGGGACTTCATTCTGTCATATCGCAAATAAATTGTTTTGTTCATTTTTTCCCTTGAGGATGTTTACAAAAAAAGAAATTGATCATACATTAAATTTTTTATAAATTAGACAAAATTCAATGGAAATATGTACTATGTATATTTCGATTAGAATATGTATTTTATAATAAATGATTTTATAACTACAGTGGAATTTTTATACGACCGTAGGTAGCCACCTCTAGATAACCGGGAATCATAGAATAGCAGGTGAAATAACGGCTAAAACTTTTCAAAAATTTGGAAATCTTATATTTCAAGAGTAATAGTCCGGGAGACCAAAGGGTTTTTTCAGGATGATGAGCATTAAGTTGGTATTTTGTAAGTATCTTCGTTTTGACAAGATGCCCAACTTTATTAATTATAAAATTATGGAAAACGGTATCGAAATTTTCTGTATTTGGAAATTTCAAGTATTTGTTTTATTTAGTAAATTTATTGAGTCACACTCATAGAGCAGATACACATATCTAACACATCAATATCATCATTGCGATTAAACCTACGATACAGTACACATTGTATTTAACACTGTACAATTCTAGAAAAAAACCGAACAAGACAGAACGATACATTTACATATACGCACATATCTTTGTCTCTTTTTTTATACTCACGTACAGAAACAGATTAACTTTTTAATTATGTTCTGGAATGTAAAGAATATTCGATGCGATTCTCTCACTTTCTTAGAATGCGTGCATTTCAGATATATAAAGCAAGACAACTACTGCTCACCAGTTCAGTAACAATTTAAAATTCGTTGAAATCAAAAAGTAAATACAATTCAAAAGTATAATCTAAAAGTGGTAATTGTTATCCAAAAAGTAGTGAAATAATGTTGACAAAAATTTATATTTCAAGTATTTTCTTATCACACGCATCCTTTCGCCACATTTCAAATAAAAATGACAATGTATCGTCTAATAATAATAATCATCATCATATTAATAATCATAATAAAATAATTATAATGCAAGTTAAGAGCACCAATACATTGTGCATTTATGCGATGTTAATTAAGGTAAAATTAATAATTACGAAATTAAAATAAACGATTGCAGTTTTTATCTCTCTCTCCATACAATCTGTCTTATAATATCACATAAATATGATAAACAAGCATGCATATTGATTATATACATATATATATTTTATAGTGATTTTCTGAAATTCAATCTAGTAAAATTTAAAAGAAAACAAAAAAACTTTTTAACAAAAAATAGAACCGACGAAAAAAGAAAGTAACTGTAAAGCAATAAATAAAAACTTTGATACAAAAATGAAATCTTCGAAAAAAAAAGGAACTGGAAAGCAAAAAAAAACTAAGTTAATGTAAATACCTAAATAATTTTGAGGCGGCGCCAAACAAAAAATATATGTAATATTTTGTAATATTTACTTTTAACCGAAAATCAGATTCACCCTTCGCCCATTTCGATGGAGATTTTTTGGCGCCGACTCAAAATTATTAAGGTATTTACATTGACTCAGTTTTTTTTGCTTTTCAGTTCCTTTCTTTTTTCGAAGATTTAACTTTTTGTATCAAAGTTTTCATATTTTTCAAGTCATACATAATATACATATATATATATATATATATATATATATATATATATATATATATATATATAAGTATATATATATATATATAAGTATATATATATATATATATATATATAAGTATATATATATATATATATATAAGTATATATATATATATATATATATATATATATTGAGTGCGTATATATTGATATTGAGTGCTTTCAAAGTGTTTACACACAGACAATATACGATATTATACAATATAAAAATATATGATATTTGTTCTTTAGTGGAAACGCTGGGAAGTCGTATTTTTTTAACTTTTTTTTTGTGTCTAAAATTTGAATTTTTTTTCAATTTGAATAATTCTCTATCCAACAAAAAAAAATTATCAAAGTCGGACTACTCTGTAAAAAGTTATGCGTGATCATAAATAAAAGATAAAAAAAAAATATACAGGTTGAATTGAGTACCTCCTTCTTTTCGCCGGTAAAAAGGAAAACTGACTATCAGATATAGCTTTCTTGGAAAACTAGGAAGTTAGCGTAGGAAGGTCAAATAGAATTCATGAAACACTTTTAACACATCGTACAGGAATAGAGCTTTCTAAATAAATAAAAATATTTTTGAAATATTCTAAAAACTACCCAAAAATAAAAAAAGAAATTACCTATCTCCTTTTTTTATTGAGTATAAGATTTCTGAAAATCTATCTAGTTCAATTAAAAAAAACAAAAGGAAAACTGACTATCAGATATAGTTTTCTTGAAAACTATACAGCCAGCGTAGGTAGTTCAAGTAGGTTGCATGAAACATTTTAAACATATCGTACAGGAAGCTTTCTAAATAAATAAAAATATTTTCGAAATATTCTAAAAACTACCCAAAAATATATAATGAAATTACCTATCTCCTTTTTTTATTATTGAGTATCAGATTTCTGTTCAGTTCACAAGTCGTTTGTGTAAACTACGCTAGAATGATTATAATAAAACATCTTGGAAATATAATTACAACATAAAACATTGATGCAAACATATACGAGTATACAATAAATGAGCGTTATTTTATCATAAACTGATGACAATGTGTCATTTCTAAAGTGATACACGTATACCGGTATAGTTTACCGATATGTTTAAACTTTATTTTAAATTGTGAAATTAGTATAGAACATTTATTTTTCACAGTACAACGATAAAAATATTAACGAGTAATTCATTGTAACTGTGTCGTTAAAATACAGCTTTTTTTTTGGTTTGCAAATACATACTCATTTTTTTTATTCCCTGTTTCAAACCTGAATTGATTATCAGCTCTTCTAATAATAGAAGTACCGCCAGGCCATTATAATCTTTGTCATTCAAGGTAATGAACTTTTCACAAATTTCCGCAAAGTAAGCGGGTTTTCAATCTGTCCTTATGAAAATCAGCCAACTTTCCTCTTGGCGAATATTCGACACAAATTAATTGTAAAAGTATACTCATTTTCATTGGATTTCTGCCTAATATATTAGTTTTTCGAACAAACATATATAATTTACATTAGTTCATTCTACTATGTCTTCAAACTAATTAAATTCTAGAATGGCAAGTTCATGGAAAAAGTTTTGGTCCTTAAAACACATACTCAAGGGCGAAGGAAGAAGGTGATGGATGCCTGTCTACTACCAGTGCTAATTCCCTCTTTGAATATAAGAGCTGTAAGCAAAATAAAAGACGTAGTACTGCATATCAAACGACTTAAATAGCAATGGGCGGGACATGTGTCGAGGGTTGGGGGTATGTGCTGGACCTCAAAAACTACAACTTGGACACCCCATAATTTCCAAAGAAGGTGAGGACGACAGACGGTGGAGGGACGAGCTTATCGAATTTGCAGATGGTCAGTGAATGGCGCAAGGCAAAAAACAGGGAAAATTGGAAGCAATTAAGGGAGCTCTTTGCCCAGCCAGTGGGCTGATTTAGGCTTTTATTATTATTACTATGTCTTACGTAGCCTTAATGGAAATTGATATTAGTATTGTATTGTGACGCCTAAGTATACACAAATAATAAAATGTGGAATAATAAGTTAATGTTAAAGTAATACCATCAAAGATACGATAAAATTGATTCATTCACCAGAATCATCCGTGGTGTAACGGTAAGCACACTAGAAATCTAGAGGTCCAGGGTTCGATTCCTGGTGGATGAGTTAAGTTTTTCATATCAATATTTAATTAAAATTGTTGGTTATCTTATAGTATTGAACATATGGTACAAATATTCACACAAGTTTTATTTTGAAATATTTTCGAAACGAAAAATTAAGTGAATACACATCTTCTCTATTAAAAGGGTATTTCGTTTTTACTAGAAAATAAATGAATTTAAAAAGATTAAAAAGTTTCAACAGAATGGCATGATTAATATTTTGATTCAAGTACTTGCATAAAATTGAATTAAGCACATCTATTTGAATTACGTAGCACATACATGATAATAAATATTCATGCGATACTTTTGACATGTATAGAGCAACATCATCAGTCTTTTGATGTGATTATTTTCTGTTCGAAGAGCTTTTTACACATATCGAACAAGTGAAGTAAGAGGAAATATTTAATCAACAAGTAGAAAAATCGGATAGCTACAATTTTACTACCATACACTTATACATATATTTAGCATTCCGTACATTAATTAATCCTATAATATATACAGCCCTTTGTGTAACTCATTGACTCATCCACGCGGAATAACTTCAAACTTACGGGAATATCGGAAAACTTAAATTTTTCCCACGCAACCCCCTTGAAAATGGAAAAAACCCTTCAAAATTTCCTTTTTTACTTCTACTCATTATAGAATGGTGCGGATTTTGCATTATGTCGAAACATAATGCAAAACATGATACAGAATTATGAGAAAACTTATGAGTTTATCAAAAAGTTTTCAAACAAAAGTTGTTTATTTTAAAAAGCAGAAGTTTTTTTGTTAACAAATGATTTTCAATCTCTTAAGGGTTTCAAAGATGTATATTTCTCCCCGAACGAACGAACTCCATATTTCTCCCCGATGTAACGAACTTGACCTTACTTTTTTGCTCTGGAACACATAAAAAATCTACATATGTCCGCCATTTTCTATCCATCGACTATGAATAGTATGCCATTTGCTCTCTGAGCACAAATTATGAGAAAACTGTTGAGTTTATGGAATACATTTTCAACAAAAGTTGTTTACTTTAAAGATAAAAATATTTTTTTGTTTTTAAACTTTTGTTATATCTATTACGGTTTTAAAGATAGGCAGTTTTACCCATTTTTCCCAAAGATGGTCCGATTTTTCCCATTAACGAACTTGACGTTACTTTATTTCTCTTAAATACACACAAAAAGTTTCAGCTCGGCATCTCTTTATCGTGTCTGCTATACAGAGGGATCCAAATCTGAAGAAGGGACCGGGGTTGAAATCTACGGTGAGAGTCTTTCAACACGGTCTTTCAAGCAGAAGTCAAGAAGAAATACGCCATACTGGCTTGCGTCCATGAGAACCTATGTAGAGGCTACATAAACCAGAACATATGTATTCTCTCGGACAGTCAAGCTGCAATAAAAGCCTTGTCTGGAACTGAAGTCACCTCAAGGGTAGTCAAGGATTGTCTGCAGGATCGGCTGGAGCTGGCAAAACGGAACTATGTTAAAATGATCTGGGGGCCGGGTCACAGTGGTTTCGAAAGAATCGAAAAAGCAGATGCCTTAGCAAAGAAGGGAGTCGGAATGCCCATTGTAGGCCCAGAGTCTATTTTCGGAATTCCAAGGACTGCATATAAACAGGTGATCAACGAGTGGTCAAATGCTAAACACCGTGATCACTGGAAAAAAGTACCGCTGCAGGAGCTCGGGGAAATACTGCTTCAGAGTGAAACCAAGAGGCTATCTCTCGATGTACTGAAGCTGAACAGGATGCAACTGCGGAGTTTTACCGGATTTATTACCGGGCATTATCTCCTGCGGAAGCATCTGCACACCATGGGACTCCATACAGGTCCATTGTGTGCAGATTGTGTGGCGAGGAGGAAGACACATCCAGCTACATTATCTTTGACTGCGAACCTCTAGGATACAGCAGATACAGAATATTCGGTGCATCTCACCCCGAATATATGAACCTTCAGGAAGACTTGATAAGCCAGCTCTTGGATTTTGCCAACATCTCTCATAACCTATCACACACCTATCACAACATTTTTGTTCTGCGACCAATATTTTCAAGCGTTACAAAGTCGGAACTAAACTAAATATACCTTGTATATTTACATAATACTGGGTATAATACGTGTGATTTGTTACTTATTTAATGTAAAAATAAGGTGAATTTCAAGTAATTACAAAAGATTTACACTTATTGTTAGAAATAAATTTTGAGATACAAATCATTCGTACGTAATCCACACGACCAACGAAAAGGACATCGAGCGGTAGCTGCGTAATCTAAGAGAATTTTTACAGAAGAAGCAGAAACTATAAGATTAGAAACTATGTATCACCTGATCCTTGTATGTGTAACTCCTAGACAAAAACGGAAAAAGAGATTAGTTCTCGTTTAAAAGGCCCTACGTCCTACATTTCTACTAAATTTCAAAGTCTATCTCTTTTGAAAGTAACCTGAAGGTTTCCATAATCGTTAAGTAAATCAGCTACAAAATTAATAATTTTATAGATATATTTCTTAGTAATGACTTTAGTTAGGAGCTTACAATTTGAAATAAGAATCAGACTGATATTATACCCTAAATTTGAGCCCTAGGGGTGCCGAATTAGTTTCGGATATAGAATACTAGTGTAACTAGGAACTACCGTGCACTCATATATTTACAAAAGTATATGCGTTTAGTGTTCCAATATTAATAATACTAAATTAGAATTACAAATGTCGTGATAACTATAATTCATAATAATACTACTTTTCCAAGAGGTTTGCTTATTCGTCGTAGCTTCAACGTATCAAAGGTTTACTTATCTAATCCATTGCGATAATCCTCATAGTTTAAAACATTATTAGGACATTAAAATCGAAAATATTTCTGTTAATATTTTCTATACCTTTACTTAAGAAAAATTTTACAGACCAAATTCTACGATATAGTCCAACAATTGATTACCAATGTAGTTTGGATAGGTTCAATAGATTGGAATTCAAAAAACAAATCGGCTATTCTAAATCTTTAAGAAAAAAGAAAGGTTTTATAAAAAATAATAAGTTGAAAAATATGAAACTAATTTACATGTATATAATGCAAATTTAACGTGCATATATTTATGCATTATTGAATCGAGCTATAAACCTTTTAACCTAGAAAATGATAATTAATCGAACATCAACCTTATGCTAATAAAATGCTAATGGAATAATACAAAAGTAAGAATATGAAAGCCGATGTTCGCAAATGTTTTAAATATTACCTCATCATATAAAAAAAAAGATTATAAAATACTGGAAAGTATCATTAAAATCTTAATCTAAGACTTTAACTAATTCGTTTGCATGTAGGGATTGTGGACCACAAAAGTTAATGTCATTTTTTTAAATTTTATAGTTGATTTGTTTGGGCCTTATTGATTGGGTTTTCGGAAAAACTCTTTGGAACTTTTATTAGAAATTTTTTTCGAAAACCGAATGAACTAGGCACAAATCAACGACAAAACTTGAAACACCGACATTATCTTTTGTGGCCAAGTGAATTAAGTTTGTCAACTAATCGTGGAAGTGCATACACTTTGAATTATCATGTAGACTTGATTAATTATATTGCAATTGTGGGCAACACAATAAAATGGCACTATCAAACTGATTTCAGAATTTTTTTGGCATTTCAAGAGATATCTGGCGGCAGCGTTTGAAAATAGAAGAAATTTAAGTAATTTATTATTTGAAAAAAAGAACTAAATGTTCAGCTCTTATACGTGTCGCACTAAAAAGAAAATGATTAAAACTAAATAGCTAGTTTTAAAAACTACTGCAAAAGGTTATAATGTAACCTTCTAGCATGTTTTTAATTTTTAAAGATGTAGAAAGAAAAAGTAAAATATAATTTCTATATGCAGATGTTAAAACTAAAGACAAAGAACATGTATATACTACATACAATCTAAGAGTAATAAATGTATATATATATATATATATATATATATATATATATATATATAATATATATATATATATACTGAAAGCTTGACTTGTGTATTTCAATACGCTTTTTATATCCCTTTCAGTCTTTCCTTGACGTTTATACAAGGAAATAAAAATTCTTTCATTTTGTATATTCACAAAAAAGTCATATTCATTTACTTAGTGAATACTTTTTTTTTTGTTTTACATAAAAATATAAGAAAACAATAATTCCACTACTCTTACATGTAGAAAATATTTATGTAAAAAAACTTAAAAAAATTTTTTTAATAGCATTTTTCACTTCAAAGTTTTTTTTCTATTGTATTAAATGCATTTTGCATAAACAATCTTCTCATATTAACATTAAATGTAACAACTTTTCATAACGGAAAACATAAAGTTGAAATATTTTTTTGTTAATTGAAGTTCAAAATCGTTCAAAATATAAATGGTTAATTCTGTTTCAAACTGTTTTTTTAGCGAATTTCCTGAAAGGAAATAGAGCTATTAGTCCCGTACTGAAGTCAAAATTTCGCAAAAATTTCTTCAAATGTCCATCGATCCTACCTAGTAGATGTCAAAAATCACCATCTGTAAAATTTATATATATATATCTATGGATATATATATATATATATATATATATATATATATATATATATATATATATATATATATATATATAAATATATATATATATATATATATATATATATGTGTCTGTAATCACTCTAGCGATCACAGTTTTCATTTTATCGGAATGAAATATGGTATTTGAGGCGCTTTTAATATTAAAAAGGTCAATTTCGTTAATGGGTAAAATCGGACAAGGGGGAAGGGGGTTTAAAGGGAGGGGGAAACACAAAATTTGACATACCTCCCTTATTATTCGAAAAATCGAAAAATTTAAAGAAGTAAAGTTGTAGGTATTAAGTTTTACTGTAATTTTGTTTCTTATCATTTTTTCTGTACACTAATATTTACAGAAATATTGATGGTTCAAGATTGAAAATTAAATTCCTTAATATCTCTGTACACATTAGAATTTGAGCAAAAATGATAAGGTGATGAATTGTAGCAAACATGATTTTCTAGAACTTTACCCCTAACGTGTTTTGTGATTGATCTAATATTAAGAGGAATATTTTATATTTTGTGTTTTCTTCTTTCTTTATGCCCCCCATTTCCCCTTCACGTATGACATTTATTAATAAAATTGGCCTTGCAAATACTAAAATCATATACGACATTTCATTTTGATCAGACTAAAATTGTGACCGCTAGAAAGTGATTTATGTATTTAAAGGAAATTCGCTAAGTCGAAGCAGCTCCTGCGTAACGGATTTTTTAATTCTTATCATTGCTTATTTCATAGATATTTTCAAACTGTTAAACGTATTATTTTTAAAAACATTACATTTTTTCATTCTTCCAAAAAAAGTTTCTAATAATGCTAAATGGTACTAGATACCATTAATTTAAAGGGTTTCATAAAAATTTCCCATACTGACAAAATCACACGTATTTTTTATGAGAATTACATTGCGTTTTTAACTACTGATTACATAGTATAAGCCCAAGATAATAGAGATCATCAATGATTTTATTTTGAAATTTATGGAGTAGTTTGGATTTTATAAAGTTTGAGTTAAGATTTTTGAGTTGATTTCCTATTTTTGTTTTAAGATACAAAGTTGTTCTTTATAGAAATGCATACAACTTTTGTTTATGCTTGATTATGTGTGTTTACTTGGTTTTTTTCGGCAAAAATCGACTATGATAACAAACATACCTATAATTTATTACATATAAATTATTCAAACATTTGCAGACTTTTTGAAAAAAATTCACTCCCTTTCTATGCCTATCAAACTAAAATATAACACAGAAATTTCTGGAGGTTTTCCTACATCTTACTGAGAGGACAATGAACAATTTTAGACCGGTTTCAAGATTTTTTTAATCTTTCATAATATCCAGATCAAGTATTAGATCAGTTTTATCCACTGGTAACGGATTGAGCAATAGAATCTTGAAAATAAAATTATATCAAATTGTATCCTTTAGAGAGAAACATTTTTTGTATTTAAACTTTTCTTCCAGCTCTCATGTTTATAAAGATAGACAGTCTGCCCTCCAGAAGACAAGAATTAGCAAAGTTTATCCATGTATGAGCTTTTTACGAGTTACTTTTTAGCTTTCGACCACGTTCAAAAAACACTTTAGCTCGTTATATTTTAATATTTGCTAGGCGTATAGATTTCGTGACTATCGATATATAGGCGTTATACTGCCATAATTTGGTTATTGCACTTTGAAAGGTTTCTATATCAAATGAATAAATTTGAATGTTTTATGCGTCAGTTGTAATTTGTCTTATGGCTTGAAAATTAAGTTTGTATATTAAATTCACATTTTATCTATACGAAAAATCACAGCTCGAGTCGAGTTTATATTCTTCTGCTATATAAAGCTTTCAGAAACGATTTCATTTTTTCGTAGCTTTGCCGTGAAAACTATGCTTTGATGTAAATATTAGCGTACCATACGCGGGAATAAAATTAAAATTTGCCCATACTAGTGTTGTAGTTTTAATAAAACACTAAGAACACATTCTTCAACGTAAGTTATTGAACGAAATATGTCAATCATAATCAAAGTGTGGAATTTTCAAACAAGACGATAACGTCTTGAAATATATAACAAATTTTATGTGCAAAACTCTTAAAATAAACTCGGATCGATTTTATCTGATAGCATAAACATTTAATAATAGTGATTAGTACAGGATGTGCTAATAGATACCATAGCGTAAGTGGTAATCATTTTATGAAGCTTCTACAATGTTCGGGGAATGTATAACAAACCTTGCTACATAATTCGAGATCTTCATTTAAATACTAAAAAATAAATTCGTTACGCAGGAGCTGCTTCAACTTAGCGAATTTCTTTAAAATACATAAATCACTTTCTGAAGACCAATTTTATTAATAAATGTCATACGTGAAGAGGAAATGGGGACATAAAGAAAGAAGAAAACACAAAATACATCATATCTCTTTTAATATTAGAACAATAAAAAAATGCGTCAGGAATAAAGTTGTAGAAAATTATGTTTGCTACAATTCATCATCTCATCATTTTTGCTCAAAATTTCTAATGTGTACAGAGATAGTGAGGAATTTAGTTTTCAATCTTAAACCGTCAATATTTCTGTAAATATTAGTGTAACAGAAAAAATGATAAGAAACAAAACTTCGATTTTTTGAATATTAAGGGAGATATGTCCAATTTTGTGTTTCCCCCTCCCTCTAAACCCCCCTTTCCCCTCGTCCGATTTTACCCATTAACGAACTTGACCTTTTGAATACCAAAAGCGCCTCAAATACCAAATTTCATTCCGATAAAATGAAAACTGTGACCGTTAGAGTGATTACAGACATATATATATATATATATACATGTATATATATATATATATATATATGTCCATAGATATATATATATATTTTACAGATGGTGATTTTTGACATCTACTAGGTAGGATCGATGGACATTTGAAGAAATTTTTGTGAAATTTTGACTTCGGTACGGGACCAATAGCTCTATTTCCTTTCAGGAAATTCGCTAAAAGCTGTGTCAATAAGTTCTCTTAAACCCTTTTCTGGTTTTTTGTACAGTCATGGAAATTTTTACTGTGATTTTCCTGTTGGCCAAGATGTGGAGCATGCTTCAATTCTGGAATAATACTTTCATCTTTTATTTATAAATTTGTTTCTTGTTATATAACGGATAGAAATAAGATTTTGGAAAAAAATTTGTTTTGAGAATTTCATATGATGTGATTAGTTACATGTTAGGTGATTTTCATGGCTATGAATAACTTATTATAGCTATTGGAAATGCCTAGATCTGCTCAATATAACAATGGTGTAGAAAGGGCTCTAATGTTATTCCAAGTTTTTCACTTATCGAAATTCTCTACCTCTATGGCCGACTCTACAATTTTTTAAACCAAAAATCGTAAAAATCCAACAAATTAAAATTAAACAAGTATTCTTTTATGCAAAAAAGACAACTGCGAACATACAAAAAGCCGAGATATCCATGCTAAATATTTATTTTCATCCATAATATGCACTTTTATAAAAACAAATTTGTGTTTAAAAAAATCAGGTTCAAAACACCATTTTGGGTCAAACATGGGTCATTACTTATATATTACAAATGCATATATACGTGTGGTTGTATTCTCTCAGATAGTCATGCTGCTCTAAAAGCCTTGCCTCTAACTGAACTCACCTCAGCAATATTCAATTGATCTGGATACCAAGCAACAGTCGTTTCGAAGGAAACAAAAATGCAGACACCTTAGTAAAGAAAAAAATCGGAATAGAATTCATAGACCCAGAGCCTATTTTAGGAAATTCAAAGACAGCATGTTAGCAGCTGATCAACAAGTGGATGATACACCGTGATCACTGGGAAAATAAACCGCAGCTCAATATTACCGGGAAAAAACTGTTTCGGAATGCATCCAAGACACAAATGCTTAAATCGAAAACACAAATATCCAAAATGTTAATGGATTAATCAGTTAGTCAAATGGTGGACTGTACTGCGATGTTAGTCATTAAGAAACTAAATCAAACTCGTTATAGGAATTAAAATAAAAAACTAAATATGATTTATATGAACAAAATTATTTAATTTTCATAACACAAACGCCTAGATTGAAAACACAAATACCCAAAATGTAAATGGATTAATCAGTTTGTCAAATGGTGGACAGACTTTAACCTAAAATCACAAGGGGGGACTCCTGGGACGGCATTCGGTCTTGGCTTCATGTCTCAGAAAGAATACAAAAAACCGCACCCTTCAAGCATGTATAGAATTAAAGAAAATATGTTTGGGTTTTTTTCCAATTTTCGGGTAGGTTGCGTTTAGAAAATTAAAAACTTTTCGATTTTTCACGTGAGTTTGAAGTTATTCCACGTCGATGTACTGTACCTCGATGTACTCAACCTGAACAGGATACAACTTCGAAAGGTTACCGGACATTATCACCTACGAAAGACATTAAGACATTAAGAGGAGGTGAAAACATCCAGCCACATCATCTTTTACTGCGAATCTTTCGATTACAGCAGATACAAGATATTCGGTGCATCTCATCCCGAATATATGAACCTTTAGGAAAACCTGGTGAGCAAACACCTGGCTATTGCCAAAATATGGGAGAAACTAATCTCGTAAGACTGATGTGAAAGAGGAGCACAATGGACCATAAGGTCGACGTGCAATATTTATTATAAACCTCAAGATATATCTATCTCTCTATTTATTTATCTACGTATGCTTGAAGACGCATAGATACTACAGTACTCTGGTGTACAAAAGTCATGTTTCTATACTTCTACACATGTGATTAAAAACTCAATATATACAGGATATTTAACAAGTTGACTTAGTTGTAATAATTCTTCTATTATTAATCAATTAATTAATCAATTTAATAAAATACTATTACTTAATAATATCCTACATAGTTTAAAGGAAGCAATTCTTCGAAAGCATATATTTATAGAAAATTTCCATCAACAAAATGAGTTCTAATTAAATATACCCATTACATAATTGATAATATTTATTAGTTCCTACTTTAAATATCAATCACTTGAAACTATAAAAAGGAAGAAAAAAAACTAAACTTATATTTTTCATTTATATGTGTCTCTAAGCTGGCGTCAATAAAGTAATTACGATAGTCTATTTCCAATTATATATATCACTTAATCTGAAGTGTAGGCAATTTATTTTATATTAGAATAAACATTATATTATTCGATACGGTGATAAAATATATCGATTGAAGTCAAAATGATATTCACCAAGTACTTAGTTTAATAAAACCCGATATACAAAACAAGATCATTTTCATACGAACTATTAATTTTCCTACATCCATCACCTTTGATGAATATTTACTACATGTATTGTATATTATATTGTTCATCAATAATATTTTGTCAAAGTAAAATTCATTTGAAATATATTCAGGTTGATATGCACTTCGATGTCAAATTCATAGCAAAAAAAAATTCAGTTTGTATGACTGTGTATCGCATAAAAATTCTCAGCCTCGTCGAACTATTATTCGTAATGTGGCAAAGGAAAATTTAAAATGGGTAAATTATCCTATTTATCTGGGCTGTCTGTTCATAAACAAACTAAATTCATAAACAAAATAAGACGTCAAATCACTTGTCAAATAAAATCTAGGCGATTCGAAATTACTAAGTGCAGGGGATTACGTCCAATGAGAAAGTGTGGAAAAAATCGGTGCTAAAAAAAACTATTCAAAATTGATAATGAGCATTTTAGGGGCACGTTATCAACAAAGTTTGACTAGAAGCATATGAAACTTAAACTAGTAAAAGTTGTAGGGCAATTTTCGGAAAGGTTGCGTTGTATATATATATATATATATATATATATATATATATATATATATATATATATATATATATATATGTATATATATATATATATATATATATATATATGTATATATATATACATATATATATATATATATATATATATATATATATATATATATATATATATATATATATATATATATATATATATATATATATATATATACTTATAATATGTCTGTGGGCTCTCTAGCGATCACAGTTTTATTCCTATTGGAATTATATTTGGTATTTGAGGCGCTTTTGATATTCTGAAGGTCAAAAAATCTTTTTTTTTAAATCTTCTTTTTAAAATAAACATGTTTTGTTTGAAAAAGATTTTCAGAAACTCAATATTTTTCTCATAATTTGTGATTATATGTTCCTCGGGAAAAATTGTTAATATTTCGAATACGCTGAATTATTAACAATTAATCATTGATAACTCAACATTGACAACTCAGTTTATATTGGATATTCAAACATTTAAGTCAGTTAGTTGTTATTACTTAACAGTCGAACATAGAATCTCCTTCTTTTTTTGGAGTTGGTTAAAATAAACTATAAAATAATTTTATTAAAATTTTGTTTTAATTTTGAAATGTCAATTTTGATTGTTATTTCTATAGTAACGATAAACTGTAATCGTTATATATATATCGTTCTATTTTAGCTATTAGCTGATTTCCTCCACAGGAAATGCAGTTATTGTTTTTGAAAATACTAAAGTCATATCGGATATTATTTTCATTTTGATCACACTAAAATTATGACCGCTAGAGAGTGATTTATGTATTCTAAGGAAAATCACTAAGTTGACGCAGCTCCTGCGTAACGAATTTTTTTTACTTTTTATTTCAATGGTGTTTTATATTTTCGGTAAAATCAAAATGTGGTAGTTTATGAGTAAAATGGTAAAGTTAAGCGTAAAAAGAATATGAGCGCTTCGTTTTCCCGAGTCTTGGAGTATTATGTATCTTGCTGCTTTTTTCAATTTCATTAACAGTAAGAGTTGAATAAATTCATTTAAAAAAAATTATAAATAGAAGACATTAATATTTAATAAAAAATCTTCAAATGATAAAAGTCATTTAAAACAATTCACTTGATAATTTATTTATAATAATAAAATTACAAAGTTTTGCAATAATGCAAGAACGTGTTTAGTTTAGAGAAAAAACAACACACTTTTATTAACACGACAGTTTTTTCAACGCGTAAAATATGTTTTATGTTCAAAGATAAAAATGTCGAACAAACTTTTCTTAACTGTTTAACTATTCATAAAAAAATTATTAATAAATTAAAAATGTGAAAAAAATAATGCAGTCACTACAATACGAACTTAGACTCCCGTCTATCTGCAACGATGCTTAGTCCAAATGAGCTGCAGTAATCTTCAAATCTATATAATAAAAATTAAATGCTGTCCGTTGATAACGACATCATTTGAGAACGGCTGGACTGATTTGGCGAATTTTTTTTTAAATGTTCATAATAAAAATAAAAAAAATTGAAAAAGTGGCCCGGAAAATTGGAAAATTCGGGAAAAATGAAAGTGCTTATTTCTATGGGACTTTTGTGTGACTTTTTATGTTTACTTCTTCAAAATAAACAACTTGCAATATATCTAAGTTAAAAAAGATCCAAGTTTAAAATCGTAAGCGACAGACAAAAAATGTTCCTTCGTTGAAAATAAATAACTTGCAAAGTCGATCATTGTCCTTTACACTCCCACTCCCACCAGGGAGTGTGAAAATAACTAACTTAAAACCTTAGAGATAAAAAAAATTCAAAGACAAAAAATGTTCCTTTTTGAAAAATAAACAAGGCTCACAACAGGGGTGGTTAAGATATATTTTTGAAATATCTTTGCTTTTACCCGAATATGATTTAAAAAATACGAAAGAACATTTTTTTTATATATTATTCGTCAACAATCCCACTTTATTAAAATTATAACATTGCATTAAATATAACACACACAAATTTATTTGTGATATGCATGTTTCAGCGTTGAAGCTCATCATCAGATTGTGAAAAGGACTGTTAATTCCATTCCTTGTCCTTTTTCTATGATTCTTATCCTTTTGCGTTATATGGATTACTTCCAAATTTGGACAGGGTTGATGGATTTCTCTGTTTTTTTGACACAACGCAGTAAGCACAGGTCTTTCGACAAAGCAAATTTAGTGTTTGAAATTGATTGAGATCTAAACAAAATAATAAAAAATCAGAACTACTTGACCTTTTTCAAGGTCGGGTCCTTTTTATATTTACTATACTATAAGTTCAAGTTGAGAATTTGGATTTATTGAAATGTTTCCAAAATCAACACATCAAAAAGCTTTTAATTCATAACATGCAGATTTCTAGAAAAATATCTTACTATTAAAATGTTATTTATAATTATTTTTAATTGTATATTTCATTAATCATTGTCAATAATTTTGTTTCATTCTAGGAATTCCATATTCTTATTTAAACATTTTCATGAAAACGTTGCTTAGTTAAAATTGAAAGTAAATTGTTTATGAGAATTGTTTATGATAGAATTTGACCTAAATAAAATTAATCCACATATCACATCATAAATTGTTTACCGGTTTAATTTAGCATGTAATATTATAATAGAAGTTATTTGTTCGGTGTTCAAAATTGATTATGAATTTTTATGGGATCCTTACGTTTCGAAACTCCATGTTATCAAAAGTACCATTTTTGGCTAGTAGTCTGTGCCTGTACTTGTTAATGTACAATTTTTAAACGTAGCTCATTCAATTTGTGTTCTTTATTCGTTCTGTTATGTATATTTTTAATCATTGTCATAAACTGTCATATTTTTAATCATTGTATTTAAAAAATTGAAAAAGCCTCTAGTAAAATGCATTTTCTATCGACATAGAGGTCTTGAGACATTTGAAAAACAAAAGTTTTTATTATTAACTTGATTCTTTATTCGTTTTGTTAAGTATAAAACAGTCATATTTTTAAACATTGGATTAAAAAAATTGAAAAAGCCTTTAGTAAAATGCATTCAAATCATAAGACATTTGAAAAACAAAAGTTTTTAATATTAACTTGAACAACTTGGATATCAAAAACGAAGCTTTAAAACATCCAAGTTTATATGAACTTTTCTTCTTATTTTTGGGAAATCTATTGCCTATTAAATTTACCGGATTACAAGTTGGGCACCCTATATATATAAATTATATAAATATGTATCAGCATGTGTCTGCGCAACATTTTAGGTCAGAATCGATGAAAGAGAACGACGTCGTTTACAAAAAGCACAAAATATAATAGTAAAGTCGTAGGAAATTAATTATACTTCAATTTATTCACTGATTGTTTTTTCTGTAGCTCTAATATTTACAAAAATATTTACTATTATAATGTTATAATAATGAATATTAAAGTTCTTGCCTAGGTAACTTAATTTTATAAGTATTATAACTCGTTTCTTTGACAAAATTCAGTTAGTACACGGAGCTTCTACTGGTCGAATATTTTTTGTTTTTACAACTTTTCAAATAAATTCTTATTAACTAAATATAAAACACGACATGAAACCCATTTTTTTGGGATAAATACAAATAAACACACACACGCAAAACTTTATTAAAATGTTAAAAGCTAATTTCAAACAATAAATATCCATATATTGTTTTTAAAAAATATTTGTTTGTAGGAACATGATAGTCATTGTGGCCGAATAAAAAAGTAATGATAAAAAATGTTACATAATAATCGAACATAATAACATCATAAGGTAACAAAATAATTTTAGAAATAAAAATCGTATAAATGATTCGCTTGTACACATGGCCATAAAAACCACTTTTTTCAAAATTTCACGGCTGATTTGTACCAAATGCATCTTATTTTCGAAAAAATATCCGGAATAAAACGTTTTGGGCATATTATTTGTGTTTTCTTCCTGTCTAAAATATAACATTTTATCAAAAACAAAAATGTGAAAGGGGCCAACACGTAGATTTTCGTATGCAAAAAGTATTGGTATACCAGCAAAAACAATAAATGTTCGTCTACAAAAAAAAGTGAAATGAACGTAAGGACCAAGTTGTTTCACAAAAGTAAGAAAATGATTGGTATAAATTTATTTGTACGCCAATTATTTTCCAATCATTTATTGGTAATCATATTCACCAATCATTTAATGGTATAAATCATTGGCGAACGATTCTCCTTATAATGTATTTAATGGGGATAAAGTTATTTATCAAAAGTAGTACAAATGATGGTATAAATTTATTGTGTAAGTTTCTCAGGTGCAGGGTATTTCATATTTTACTTTGCCAATTGTTAAATTTTATTACACTTAATATACAAGAAAAATGCGCCTGCACAACCGTAAATGTGATAGATGTGAAACTTCTTAAAAATACAACGATATATAACGATTTATATTATAGTTTATAGACGGAAATGACAATCAAAATTGACATTTCAAAATTGAAACATAATTTTAATAAAATAATTTTACAGTTATTTTTTAGAAGTATAGTTTCTGTGGAAATGACAATCAACAAAATTTTATAAAGTATATAGCTCTCTTTCTCACTACTTCATATCTTTCTTCTCTCTCGTGTAACGAAAGTTGCCTAGGCGTGACGCGTTCTTAAAATTTCACTCTCAATCCTTGTTCGCTTATTGATTATCAAAACGCCGCCTAAGAAATCTTACTTAAAAAAACTTATTACTTTTCAAGTAAAATATGAAATACTCTGCACCTGACAAACTTACCCAATGATAGGATATAATCAATAATGATAGGATATTTAGTCCTCTGGCAGGTTTTAAGGTTTATATCCCACTTGGAAATGTAAAATGAGTTAGCAGTACCGATTTTTAATGTATCGAGTTTGATGTAGCTTGATTTTTGAGCAAGATTAAATTTATTACATTTCAATTTATGATCATCGATACTATGATATTATGATATGGATACCTTTGAAAATCACTCTCTGATTCTATAGATATCTCTTTGGGTAGGTGTGTAGGTGCACGTGTGCAAAGTTATCGGAGCGGCTATTGAATTCGAGTAATATGTTTGAAATTATTGCCGTTTCTTCTGGTTAAAAAAGATGTTTCGAAAAGGCTTGATTGCACCGTTGAATTGTGGACGTACTTTAGCTAATGTTCAACCTAACAGCGTACATCTATGCAGTAGTACATCGTCACATACGCAATTACAACGATAATGACTATATATTATTCTTATGGGAAATATCACAGATTGTAATAAATTCAAATATCTGACATAGAAATTAAAGGAGGGCTTTTATTGTAGTACAAACATAAAATTCTGAAATACTCTTGAATATAAAAAATTGAATCTACCTGCAGCAATTTTTAGCCAAAAAGTTCTGACAAATCACAAGTTTCGCTTCACCTTATATGTTCACAAATAAGAAGTTATTCTAGATTGTTTTCAGAACGAAAAGATGTTTCCCTTTTGTGACCCATAACTCAATGGCTCTCGATTTACTAACTTTGGCTAGCCCTGTATGATTCAAAGTTAGTAATTTATAAAATACAATTCATCTGCCAGCAAATATTAAAAAAAGGATAACCATTGAAACATTACATTTTTTTTCTGTGAATTCAGATACGCAAAAAATAGAAGCCTTACATACTATTTTTTGTGTTCTGGTGGTTACAATATTGTTTATTACAATCATGCAAATGAAAATATTATTGAAACAGGATAAGCATCGCTTTTACTAGGTACTCATTTTCTATTTTAATCAGATTTAACTTCTCTATACATCCTAAAATTCATTCCTAACAAAAATCGGAAATGAACATTTGAAATATTTTACAAAATCTATATTGGAATATTTTAATTTTCAGCCAATGGGTGGCCTTTGTTATAGACCAAGGAGCCTTAGAAACGGAGGTAAAACCCTACTAATTCATTTATTTATTATTGAATCAAAGTTCATGTTCATCTGCATCTCAGTAGTCCCGTAAAAAATGATATTTTCTAATACATCCCACCCAAAATTATATTTATATGTTATATTTACAAGTTTAATTTACAAGTTTAATTTTAATAGTATAATTTACGATTCTCGCAAATAAAAATGATGGTGGTAAACGATTGTATCAAATTATTTTGTTTCTGATAGTTATGAAAATCACTAAATAGACTTATTTTAATTCAAGGAAAACGAAATAATTCAAATTGGAAATTAAAAATTAACTTTTGATGTGAGCCATTTATTGTGGCGGGTTAGACCGTTTGTTACCGCTTGTTACCTGGCAACGGCCTGACGAAATTTACTCGCCACGTGATCAACAAGCTGTTCATAGGTGATATTACATGTAACAAATCAGTTTTAAAAAGATGCTCGCAGATGACGGGGCATATACAGATTCAAAAACTCATTCATAGGTGGTAATGCATATTTTCTATACAAAATGGTTAATATAATAATAATAGTTTAAGTAACTGATTGAAAGAATTGAGCTGACTCAATTTTTAAGAAATTAATATTAATTTTTTTAATGAAAAATAATTTTTTTCTTTAAAAGAATCAGAATATTTTGTTTGTGATTATGCCATATTTTTTTTATTATGCCATTTTTATTTCCTTTAATAAACCATCCTTTTATTCATATTTTCTATACAAAATAGTTTCGGTGTTTCACATCTGCCAGGCGTCGCCGCGACGGCTTAATTTTTTAAAATTAAAATTTTTACTTATTTAATTATCAAGAATATTATACCATTGTTTTTGAATAGGTACTTATTTTGTTATTAATGGCTTAACTTTTTTTAGTTGGATTTATCATATCATTAGATTAAAGAAAGGAAATAGCTACTTAACCTTCTATCCTTTTTGCTGTTTTTTCCAATAGTATTGTAAAAATATAAAATCATCCTTGCACTAAATCGCCCAAAGACAGGATTCTTTTGTAAACGGAATACTAATGTACCTAGATTATATAAATATTATCTCCGCAGAAATAACACAATTAGCACATTTTTAAAACATTCTCAACACAATATTCATTTTTTGTATTGACTGGATCATTACTTGCCGAAAAACCATGATAATTATTTTTTTTTAAACAATTATTTGAGATTTTCGAAACAATTATTTTATTTTGACTATAGTTTCCGAAGCACAGTTCCTTCATTAGAAAATCTATGATAATGACCTATATTCTACCATTTTCATATATTTTCTGATGAAAGAACTGCGTTTCCGAAACTCTAGTCAAAATAAAATTATTGTTACCAAAATCTCAAATATTTTATTTTAGTTTTGAATAATAAATACACATTTTTCTTATGTATTATTTGAATCTCAAAGAGTACGAGTAGGTATATCATATGATCATACACACAAACAAATACACACACACACTGCATTGCCATAGTAGTTCGAAAAACTACAAAGAGAATCTCATATAGACTTGTTTTTTAAATAGAAAACATTTTGTATATCAAAATAGAAGTAGCAACTGTATTATATTATTATTGTAGTACAGTGAAACCTTGTTAGATCGGTCACCGTGAACCCTGCATTTCGGGTCGATTTAGGCCCAAAAATCAAAATTAGTGGGAATATTATACCGATAGTTAACATGGGCATGTTTGAAAAGAATAATGGTTACTATGATGCCGATATGAAGAATTAATTTTTAGCAGACAGTATAGATACCTGTACGATATTGGCAGAATATTTACACATTAGCAACGACATGTAGTTGTCGTGTCTCGTTCGAGGAAACTACATGGCGGGCGCAAAAAATTATATATGCAAAAGCTGTTATGGGTACATCCGATTATAAAAGTGAGATATTTAGAGGGTATCTACAATACTCTGTTCGAGAAGTTGACTAATGACGGAAACAAGTTTGAAACTATGATCGTATGAGAGTCATGCCATATGAAAACACCAAATCGGCAAAGATGGCATATTTCAGAATTTACTTAAACTTTGTAGAAATGTTCTTTAGGGTCCCAACGATGAAAACCTATGGGAATTTAATATTCACACGCACCGCGTCCGGTGTACACAAAATAAAGTAATTGAAAAGGCCTATTTTTGAGGTTTACGGTTTCGGCTGTAAAAATTTTCTATTATAGATATCCATTTAATTAAGGTGACATTTTAAAGCTAAAAGATAATAGTTTCTGGGGAAAAAATAAAAATGTACATATCTCATATCCATACAAAATAATATAGTATTGAAAACACGTATATCATAATGATTTTTCGTGGTTTTCAACTGACTACGATACCTGTACTATTGAATGTAGAGGGCTAATTGTTTTCAAATATCAATGGCACATACGAGTATTGTTCAAGAATAAAAAATTCAAATCAACTCGTTTCATTCCCTCACCATAAAAAAAATCTTAGCTAAAAATTGTGAAATTTTCAGAATTTTGTATTATTTGGACGTGTGGCAGTAAAAATAAAAGTTTGAAAATTGCAGGATACTTCGTTCTTACCTTCTACTTCAAAAAACTGCAAGGACTTTCTGATTGTTATCATCTCTCGCGTATGTACAGGAGTTTAAAAAGTAGCAAAAAACAGTGATATGTTTGGATTCAATACTTTCAAGTAATACTACTTGCATAACTATGTTGGAACCTTAATAATAAAAATTTTATAATAAGGAACATTTCCACAAAGTTTAAGAAAATCTGAAATAGCACAGCAACGATTTTTTTTATCATATGAATTTTATCATATTTTGTGGTCGGTTTTATCATATTTTTTTTATCATTCCATATTTGTATCATAAGGAATGATTCATGAGCAAAAATACATTTGATTACACCCTTACATAGTATAAAATAAAATCCTCCAGCGTCTGTCTGTCTGTTCGCGATTTACTCAAAAACTACTGCACCGATTTTCATGCTGTTTTCACCAATGGATAGAGTGGTTCTCGAGGAAGGTTTTAGTATATAATTTGTCAATAATATTTGTTGGAGGTGACATATTATAAAACGTAGCCCTCCACCTATCGATAGATGGCAGTAAGCAACCAATATGTTAAATATGCTATGCATAGTGCATTCAACAAATACGTTTTAAAAATTTGCTTATAGATGGGAGTATACACAACATGAGTACTTCAAAAATTTTGCAAATAGGTGGCAGGGCATACAACAAATGTATTTCTAAAATTAAACGCAATCAGTCCTTGACGGGAGAAAATATTATGTTACTTGGTTATAAGGGCGAAGCCGCGACGGGTAATGCTATTATGTATTACGAGGAAAGATGATTGAGTTTTTGTTTGTTACGATTTAACTCAAAAACTACTCAACCAATTTTACCGAAAGCTACATCTCCTCGGAGTAACATAGGCTGTTTTATATTTTCTGTAAAGAATCCGTGCGAAGCAGGGGCGGGCCAGAAAGTATTATATAAAATATAATAAAATTAATAAGATCTAAATAAAAATACTAAATGAGACGACACGAGTGGAGTGACTGATGCCCTAGACGACGTCACCGATAACGACACGATACCTATGTGTCGGCGAGTGTGAAAACGCCCAATGGTGAAGGTTATGTAACTCTAAATGATTTATGCAGAGGTAATAACCTAGTTAGATAAACCAATTGTGGCATTAGTAATCATATTGTGTATGGTACAGTTATAACCATCCGTACCAAATATCATGTGATTGTAACAAATGATAAGGATTTAATATAGTTCGAATCTATTCCGCCTTCTTCTATACCGATCGGTAACCGTTTTGAGATAATGAAAAAACGACTGAAATGACTATACGTTGTTTCTTAGTGATCCCTAAAAGATCAGATCCACCGAATATTCAGCTGAGTTGTACAATAATTGAAAAATTAAGTTTGGTATTACAGATGACACACATAAATAATCAGGTATATTAAAACTGAACATTGATAACTCTGTCGAGCTATCTTAAATCTGGCAATTATTAGAAAAATGAGATTATGTCATTTCAAACTATCTACAATTAATAAAAGTTATTATTGAAATTCAATTTTTAATCTTCTGTAAGAAATTTGAAAGCATATATTTCTATCAATGAGATCCTCCATAGAACTTTGGTATAAAAATTATTTATTAAATAAATAAAAATGGTGCCAATAAATACATAATCAGATTTTGTTTGTTTGCAGAAAAATCAGTAATTAAATTATTAATAATAAGCTAGATACATTTTATTCAACGTATATTTCTTACATTGTTTTTAAAGAGAATTTTTTATTATTTAGTTTTTCAAGGCCAAATAATAGTAACTAATATAATATTATGAACAAATGGCGTCAAAATTCGAACTATCATTACAATATTTTATAATGGATTTGTGCCTTATTTATTTGGTTTTCAAAAAAATGCTTCTGATAGAAGTTAATTATAACTATACTAACAACTTTTATTCCGAAATCTGAATAAATAAGGTACAAATCAGTTATGAAAATTTGAAATGATAGCATGACTTTTGACGTCTTTTGTACTGTAATGTAATCAATAAAATATGAAAATCAAATTACAATAACTTTTTCTAAAATATTAGTTTGCTATTAAATTATCTAAAATAAATGATTTGCTCTTACAGTCCCTACGTGTAGATTCATACGGCCATACACATTCTTGTTTATTTACTGAACGATCAAAAACAAGATTTTCTGGAGCACATCGTTTACAGAAGGCTCTTTGGAAGTTATCACATTGTATGAAAGATCCACAATCACCTGGTATTTCTAAATGAATTTTTTCAAGCAATATTGGTTGGTTTGGACATTTGTAATATCCACCGATTATTTCTGCACTTTCACCTAATCCAGCACATGGATTATTTGGATCCGGTGTTGTACATGGTGGTGTTGTAGTGTTGCATGGTGGTGGTGGTGGTGGTGTTGTAGTGTTGCATGGTGGTGGTGGTGTTGTAGTGTTGCATGGTGGTGGTGTAGTTGTAGTTTCGCATGGTGGTGGTGGTGTTGTAGAGTTACACGGTGGTGGTCGAGGTGTTGTTGGTTCTTCAGTTGTTGTAGGGCTCGATGTTGTTGATTCTTCAGTTGTTGTAGGACTGAGTGTAGTAGGTTCTTCAGTTGTTGTAGGGCTGGGTGTAGTTGGTTCCTCAGTTGTTGTAGGACTGGGTGTAGTTGGTTCTTCAGTTGTTGTAGGGGTAGGTGTAGTTGGTTCTTCAGTTGTTGTAGGACTGGGTGTAGTTGGTTCTTCAGTTGTAGTAGGACTGGGTGTAGTTGGTTCTTCAGTTGTTGTAGGACTGGGTGTAGTTGGTTCCTCAGTTGTTGTAGGACTGGGTGTAGTTGGTTCTTCAGTTGTTGTAGGACTGGGTGTAGTTGGTTCCTCAGTTGTTGTAGGACAGGGTGTAGTTGGTTCTTCAGTTGTTGTAGGGGCAGGTGTAGTTGGTTCTTCAGTTGTAGTAGGACTAGGTGTAGTTGGTTCTTCAGTTGTTGTAGGACTGGGTGTAGTTGGTTCTTCAGTAGTAGTGGCATAAGGTGTCGTGGGCTGGGTAGTCTCACATGGTGGACATGTGGGACAAGTCCACCAGGGAGGTGTAGTAGGTGTCGTATCACATGTAGGTGTTGTAGGTGTCGTTTCGCATGTAGGTGTGGTAGGAGTCGTTTCACATGTTGTTGTTGTGGGTGTTGTTTCACATGTTGGTGTGGTGGGTGTTGTTTCACATGTTGGTGTTGTAGGTGACGTATCACATGTTGGTGTTGTAGGTGTTGTTTCGCATGTAGGTGTGGTAGGTGTCGTTTCACAAGTTGGTGTTGTAGGTGTTGTTTCGCATGTAGGTGTGGTTGGTGTCGTTTCACATGTTGGTGTTGTAGGTGTCGTTTCACATGTAGGTGTGGTAGGTGTCGTACCACATGATGGCGTTGTAGGTGTAACTGGGTCACATTGCACCTGATGTGGCCAATCACATACCTCTATTTTCGAATTAAAAAGTAATCCACTTGGACAATTAAATACTCGTAGTACACCAAATTCACACGTATAAAATTTGCTACAATCTTGGGGATGTTGTAAATATCTCTTATTAGTTGATGCAAACGCTGTGCAATCAAGATCTCCTAGCACATACTGCCCCGGCCATAATAAATATACAGCAAATATCCAACCTAATAATGAAATCAAAACAGTTATATATTATAAACACAATATAAATTTTCAAGTTTATGTTTAGTTGCCTCTTTACCTTTCATTTTATTAATTTTCTTTCACACTTATCACTCACAAAATTTTTTAAACTATCTCTCTAGGTGTATAATATTCACACTCCGTAATACTTCGTATGTCAATACTCAATTAAACTAGAATTAAAAATTGTTTGCACTTAAATATAAAAACTGTTAAGTATGATGCATGGAAGGATTAATACAAAATTGATTATCAATTATCCAAAGCCTTTAATTCATTCGTTAAATTTAAAAATAAAATTTGTTCATATCCTTTTGCGAGCGATAAAAATTTGTCTTGAAAGTTAGCAAATTGAAACTTAAATTAATCATATTAATACCTACATAAATAATGACTCAAAAATGCAAGTTTCAAATTTTTTTTCAAGAAAATTAACATTTAATCCTTGTAAAATGGAATTAATTCACATATTAAAAATTCGAGGTAAATAGAGTTACATTAAGATTTGCAAAAATGAATAGTACATTGCGGGTTTAGTGAGGTTTGGACCATCCTGTTTAATATACTTTGATGTGAACTCAAACTACTACAAATTTGTTAGGTTAATCTTCATGGGACATTTGAAACTCAAATGATTATATTTTAATTTGGATAATATCAAACATAAGTAGAAAACACAGGTTAAGAGCCTTAATACTGTTATTTTTCAGGGGCTGGTAAAAAAAGTTTTAAGTCTTATTTTTAAGGAAAATCGAAATGCCTCAAACAGTGTATACGACTCCTCTCTGTGGAAGTAAGATATCCAAAAATATGTTTACTACTAATGCTAATATAGTGTTTCACGAGGCACGAGGCGAGGCGAGGTTTTGGTAACACCTCGCCTCGCCTCGCCTCGGCCGAGGCCGAGGCAGAATGTTGGCTAGCCTCGCCTCGCCTCGGCTTACTAACTTTGACTTATTTTGCATGAATGTACATAGTATGGAATATGTTCAATCATATAAATTCGTATAAATTCAATAGTAAATCTAAAAATTTGATGTGGAACACTGGCATGACCTCTATATATAGAGTTTATGAATTATTCAACAATTCCTAAAAGAAGTTATTAATTAAACGGATAAAAAATAGTACAGTCTGTAGGTTCAAAACCTGGGTCATTATTCAGCGTGCAAAAGTTAAGTTGCATATCGTATTGTAGAAACCAAGTTTATTTTTGTAGTTGTACTTCTTTTGTCGCGTTTTGAGAATCCGATCAGAATGTATTTTCAGCATGTAACGATTCGCTGATATAATACTCTATCGATAGCACTCGCTCGATCGATGTTACATAGTTTTTGAGCTTACTCTCTTACACCATGTTTCTGATAAAAGAAAAATATTCTAATTACTAACCACATTATCAATGAGATCATTTTTATGGGCTCGTAATCATTGTTTACTAAATGTATTTATTAAATACTGATGTGAAAAATTAACTGGCAACCAGGAATCGAACCTCGGGCCTCTGGATATCTAGCTCAGCATGCTTCTGCTACCCCAAAGACGACTGTGACGTAACAGCCAACTATTTCATATCATTCTTATTTTTTATTTTGACAGTATTATTTCTGTCGAAGTTATTATTCATATATATCCATTTGTGTATACTTAAGCGTCAACAATACTATGTTTGTCCAAATTCCCTTTCGGTTACGTAAGACAAATTGTAGGAGACTAGCGTATAGTATATAGACAAATGTCATTGAATTTTCAATTAAATACTGATATGGAAAAATTAACTCTGGAAAAAATTAACATGCTGGACTAGATATCCAGAGGCCCGAGGTTCGATTCCTGGTTGACGAGTTCATCTTTCATATCAGTATTTAATTAAAAATTCAATGACATTTGTCTATATAATATACGCTAGTCTCCTACAGTTTGTCTTATGTAACCGAAATGGAATTTGGACAAACATCGTATTGTTGACGCTTAAGTATACACAAATAAATATATATGAAATGTATTTATTGATAAACCTAGCCTGGACCTCATAAATTTCAGTCATTCTGATTCTAATGTAAATAATGGATTTTATGCCCGTCTTTCAAACTCTAATTTTAACGGAAGAAGTGACGCTAGTTCTGTTCTACCATTTTGAATTTAGAATCATTCACATACAATATATAATTTTTCTATTGTCGTTTTTCACTACTTTATCCATTTTAATGAACTTTTGTGTCTTCATAGTAGTGTTCACCTTATTTAATATTATTTTAATAAATTATTTAAAAAGAAGTATAACTTATTACGTGCGTATAACTTATTACTTTGTTTTTGAGAATGGTCCGATTTTCAAAATTTGTTTATGCATGTTGCTTTTGGTATATATAACAGAACTCACTCATTGCGGATGCTACGATATCATTTTAAACAATAACTAAACAATTTTTAAATAACAAATATAATATCTCGGGTTGTTTATATTCAACTTTTACGAAATTTTGGTATATTATTATTACAATTATTGTTTCTTTTTTCTTTTTTTCAAGGCTGAGCCCGATCAGTGTACCGCACGGACATAGTCAAGTGACGGTAAACTGTGTTTTTTATTATTATTATTAATACTGTATTTAATCTTCAGATTATTACAGGTGATTGGTACAATAAGAATAAATCCAAAATTATTGATACAGTAAGTGAAACATAAAACTTCATTCATTCTTTTTTAAGATTTAAAATAGTAAAAGTAACATAGGTGATTTGTATTCTAAATAAAAATAAATAAAATAAATAAATAGAAATTGAAAAATTTTATATGGCAGTCATATAATTTAAGTTTGTTAAAAATAAAGTTAGGATATGAAAAAACAAAAGTAAGAACAAAAAAATTCGTTACGCAGGAGCTGCCTCAACTTTGCGAATTTCCTTAGAATACATTAATCACTCTCTAGCGGTCATAATTTTAGTGTGATCAAAATGAAATATAATATCTGATATGACTTTAGTATTTGCAAAAATTAAATTTATTTTAAAATTACTTTATATCTCTCTTAATATTAGAATAATCGAAACATGTATAAGGAGTAAAGTTGTAGAAAATCAAGTTTGCTACAATTCATTACTTTATCATTTTTCTCAAACTCTAATGTGATCAGAGATATTTAGAATTTTAACTTTCAATCTTTAATTGTAAAAATTTCTGTAAATATTAGTGTAACAGAAAAATGATAAAAAATAAAATTACAGTAAAACTTAGTACCTACAACTTAACTCCTGATAAATTTTTCGATTTTTCAAATATTAAGGGAGATAGTCAAATTTTGTGTTTTCCCCTCCCTTTAAACCCCCTTTCCCCTCGTCCGATTTTACCCATTAACGAACTTGACCTTAAGAATACCAAAAGCGACTCAAATACCAATCGGAATAAATCTGTGACCGCTAGTGAGTCCACAGACATTTTAAAATAGTACATATATATATATATATATATATATATATATATGTATATATATATATATATATATATATATATGTATATATATATATGTATATATATATATGTATATATATATATATATATGTATATATATATATATGAATATATGTTGATATATATATTATATATATATATATATATATATATATATACAAATTTTAGGGATAGTGATTTTTAACATCTAATAGGTAGGATCGATGGACATTTGAAGAAATTCTTACGAAATTCCAACATTGGTGCAAAAACAATAGCTGCATTTCCTTGGAGGAAATTCGCTAAAAGTAACAGAAGCACGTCTATTCGCATAGGGCAAAACTTTTTAATTTCAGTGCATTTATTTCAAAATAATAGATATCATTTATTTTTTCTATGCTTAACGTATCCAGTTACATCGCTGTAATATTTATTGTACTAACAGTGTCAATGTACTTCGCTGTATGCTGATTTCTAAAATTCAAAATTTTGGTATATGAATTGGTATATGAGGATTTTGGGGCTCTAGATAATTATTCGAAATACGAAAATCGAAAAACCCGCATTTTCATTATAATCCATAACTCAAACTTACCAATAAATGTCAATGTTTCTATTAAAATGTATACCTCACAAAGTGTATACATAGAGGTTTTTTTTTGGATGTTGATCCGAATTTTGAATTAAAACCAGGAAAATTTCAGAAACCCTGGTGAGTATTTTCCGTAACAATCTCCATAAACGTTCAGCTTGTCATTATATCTGTAGTAAAAAAAAATTCGTTACGCAGGAGCTGCGAATTTTCTCAGAATAAATACTCATCTTCGCTTTTGGAAATAGATCTTAATTAACTTTTATCTTATTATTGTTCATGGCGATCCGTGACATCTAGAGTCGCCACAGACACATATATAAATAAATATGTTTTTGAATCTGATATGATTTTGGCATTTCAAAGTAGAAGTTCGTTATTGAACCGCATCGATTAAGGGTAAGGTGCGTGTAAAGAAAGAAAGATAAAAAACAAAATATGGAATATCCCTCTTAAATATAATTTTACATTCGAAAAATTCATTCAAATACATTAAAAACATCAAGCATTAACCATGCTTTTGTAATATTCATTTTTATGGGCATTTTCCTGTAAATATTAGAGTTACAGAAAATATGGTTAGATAATTGATTGTAGTAAAACTGTTTTACTACAACTTTACTTATTATAATTTTTTTTATTTTACTAATATTAAGAGGGAGATGGAAGATTTTAGGTATTTTAGATATATGCATATATTTCTGTTAATATTAAAGTTACAGAAAATATGTTCAGGAAATGAATTGTAGTAAAAATTATTTACTGCAATTTTCCTTCTTACAAATTTTGTCATTTTACTACTATAAAAGGAAAAATTCATTTTTATTTAACGACCCCCTCTCTTTAAACCCCCTCCTACCCCTTGCCCGATTTTGCCCGTTAACGAACTTAGCCTTTCAAATACATAAAGCTCGTCAGATACTAAATTTCATTGTGATCAACCTTAAAATTGTGGCCTTCAAAGCGCGTCCAGAAACGTAAATACATACATACATGATTACACATACGCGATTACATACATACATACATACATACGCGATTTTCGATAGGGTTGCGTCGAGAAAATTCAAGTTTTCCAAAACCATATCCATCTAGCATGTCTAGAAGTGGATTAGAATTTATATACGTGAGTGAGTCAGTGAGTGAGTGAGTTACACATAGGGCTGTATATATTATAGGATAAATTTTTAGGACTATCTTTAATCTGACAATTTTCAGAAATTTAATGTCTTTTTTAAAATCATCTACCTGAAATTCAATTTTTGTTTCTTTTGTAACGAAGGATATTATCAATAGTCGGATAGAATTAGCTTAAAGGCAGGCTTAAATCAAATAAATTGTAAACTCAATTTGTTAGGTGATAACGTGATAAATAACATTTCCCATTTGGACGCGGCTACGTTGTCAGGAAACCTGTCAAAAAAATGGTCAAAAACTGCCAAAAAAGGTGTTTTGCGTTTTACAAAAAAACTATGCATCTGACGAAAAAAAGTGCTCTGGTATGAAAATGTGCAATAAAAAGACAAATCAAATTAGTTTTTTTGAGCTTCAATCGGTTCCGTAGTTTTTGAGTAAATTGCAAAAACCCGACATTTTTGGCCATTTTTTCGAAACTTAATAACTCGCGTTGTATTTAATATTAAGACCTCAAAACTCTAGAAGAAGAAATAGTTTTTGTAAAATTATTATACGTGTGCTAACAACTTTTTTATGGCCGTTTTTCGGAAGGGCCTTTTTTTGGTTTTTCTAAAATTTCTCAAAAAGTTTAAAACTGATCCTTTTGAAATTAGATGCGTATATTGGGGGCTATAAAACCTACATTATGACCAAATGTGAGGTCTTAATATTAAATACAACGCGAGTTATTAAGTTTCGAAAAAATAGCCAAAATGACGGGTTTTTGCGAATTTACTCAAAAACTACGGAACCGATTGAAGCTCAAAAAAACTCATTTGATTTGCCTTTTTATTGCACATTTTTCATACCAGAGCACTTTTTTTCGTCAGATGCATAGTTTTTTTTGTAAAATGCAAAACACCATTTTTGGCAGTTTTTGACCATTTTTTGGACAGGTTTCCTGACAACGTAGCCGCGTCCAAATGGGATACGTTATTTATCACGTTATCACCTAACAAATTATATAAATTTAATAAATTCAGTTTACAATTTATTCGTGCGGATATGCTAGTTCTATCCGACTACAATGAAACATACGTCTAGTAGAAGTTTAGTATAAAAACGATTTATTACAAAATGTTCAAATAAATACATCATCAGATTTTCTTCTATTAAAATAAGAAATTAATTAAATTATTAATGAGTTAAATACATTTTTAATGTACGTATCGTTTATAAATTTTGTTTCAATTACTTTGTTTTTTAAGAGCAAATTAAAGTAATTAATTCTAACAAACTAAAATCAAATAGTTTTTTATTACATTATAGATTGCTCTTAAATCATTAAAAATTAATTATTTGCTTGACAGTCACGGCGTTTGGACTCATATGCCCATATACATTCTTGTTGGTTTACTGAACGATCAAAAACAAGATTCTCTGGGGCACATCGTTTACAGAAGGCTCTTTGGAAGTTATCACATTGTATGAAAGATCCACAATCACCTGGTATTTCTAAATGAATTCTTTTCTGTAATATTGGTATATTTGGACATTCGTAATATCCACCTACTATTTCTGCATTGTCACCTAATCCAGCACATGGATTATTTGGATTTGGTGTTGTTGTCAGTGTTGGTGTTGTAGTGTTATATGGTGGTAGCGGTGTTGTGGTGTTGCATGGTGGTGATGGTTTTGTAGTTGGTTCCTCTGTTGTTGTTGATTGTTCCGTTGTTGTTGATTCTTCTGTTGTGGATGGTTTTTCGGTTGTTGTTGGTTCTTCTGTTGTTGTAGGCTCTTCTGTTGTTGTTGGATCTTCTGTTGTTGTAGGAGTGGGTGTAGTTGATTCCTCTGTTGTTGTTGAATCGTCCGCTGTTGTGGGTTCTTCGGTTGTTGTTGATTCTTCTGTTGTTGATGGTTCTTCTGTTGTTGTTGGATCTTGCGTTGTTGTAGGAGTGGGTGTAGTTGGATCCTCTGTTGATGTCGATTCCCCTATTGTTGTTGATTCTTCTGTTGTTGATGGTTCTTCGGTTGTTGTTGGTTCTTCTGTTGTTGTTGGATCTTCTGTTGTTGATTCTTTTGTTGTTGATGGTTCTTCGGTTGTTGATGATTCCTCTGTGGTTGTTGGTTCCTCTGTTGTTGTTGATTCGCCTGTTGTTGATGGTTCTTCGGTTGTAGTTAATTCTTCTGTTGTTGTTGGTTCCTCTGTTGTTGATGGATCTTCTGATGTTGTAGGAATAGGTGTAGTTGATTCCTCTGTTGTTGATTCTTTTGTTGTTGATGGTTCTTCGGTTGTTGTTGATTCCTCTGTGGTTCTTGGTTCCTCTGTTGTTGTTGATTCGTCTGTTGTTGATGGTTCTTCGGTTGTTGTTAATTCTTCTGTTGTTGATGGATCACCTGATGCCGTAGGAATGGGTGTAGTTGATTCCTCTGTTGTTGATTCTTTTGTTGTTGATGGTTCTTCGGTTGTTGTTGATTCCTCTGTGGTTGTTGGTTCTTCTGTTGTTATTGATTCGTCTGTTGTTGAGGGTTCTTCGGTTGTTGTTGGTTCACCTGTTGTTGATGGATCTTTTGTTGTTGTAGGAATGGATGTAGTAACTTCCTCTGTTGTTGATTCTTCTGTTGTTGTGGGTTCTTCGGTTGTTGTTGGTTCTTCTGTTGTTGTTGGATCTTGTGTTGTTGTAGAAGTGGGTGTAGTTGGATCCTCTGTTGATGTTGATTCTCCTATTGTTGTTGATTCTTCTGTTGTTAATGGTTCTTCGGTTGTTGTTGGTTCTTCTGTTGTTGTTGGCTCTTCTGTTGTTGTTGGATCTTCTGTTGTTGTAGGAATGGGTGTAGTTGATTCCTCTGTTGTTGATTCTTTTGTTGTTGATGGTTCTTCGGTTGTTGTTGATTCCTCTGTGGTTGTTGGTTCGTCTGTTGTCGTTGATTTGTCTGTTGTTGATGGTTCTTCGGTTGTTGTTAATTCTTCTGTTGTTGTGGGTTCTTCGGTTGTTGTTGGTTCATCTGTTGTTGATGGATCTTCTGTTGTTGTAGGAATAGGTGTAGTTGCTTCCTCTGTTGTTGATTCTTCTGCTGTTGTGGGTTCTTCGGTTGTTGTTGATTCTTCTGTTGTTGTTGGTTCTTCTGTTGTTGTTGGATCTTCTGTTAATGAAGGAGTGGGTGTAGTTGGTTCCTCTGCTGTTGTTGATTCGTCTGTTGTTGTAGGTACTTCGGTTGTTGTTAATTCTTCTCTTGTTGTTGGTTCTTCTGTTGTTTTTGAATCTTCTGTTGTTGTAGGAATGGTTGTATTTGATTCCTCGTTTGTTGTTGATTCCTCTGTTGTTGTTGATTTATCTGTTGTTGATGGTTCTTCGGTTATTGTTGATTCTTCTGTTGTTGTTGGTTCGTCTGTTGTCGTGGGATCTTCTGTTGTTGTAGGACTGGATGTAGTTGATTCCTCAGTTGTTGTTGATTCCTCTGTTGTTGTTGGTTGGTCAGTTGTTGTTGGTTCTTCTGTGGTAGGAATGACTGTTGTAAATTCATTTTCACATGGTGGACATGTGGGACAAGTAATTGATTCAGTTGTACCACATGATGGCGGTGTAGATGTTGTACCCAATGATGTTGTTGTTGATTTTCTACCAGATGATGGTGTTGTTGATGTACCTGAGCTACATTGCACCTGATGTGGCCAATCACATACCTCTATTTTCGAATTGAAAAGTAATCCACTTGGACAATTAAACACTCGTAGTACACCAAATTCACACGTATAAAATTGGCTACACTCTTCGGGATTTTGTAAATATCTTTTATTAGTTGATGAAAACGCTGAACAATTTAGAGCTCCTAGCGTATACTGCCCCTGCCATATTAAATATATGGCAAATATCCAACCTAATAATGAAATCAAAATAGTTATGTACTAAACATAAAAATATACATATTCAAGTTAATTATTTGCTGCCTCTTTACCTTTCATTTGAATAATTTATTTTTACACTTATCAAACACAAAATTTTTGTGAAACTGTCTCTCTAGGTGTATAATATTCACACTTCGTAATACTTCGTATGGCAATACTCGATTAAACTATAGTTAAACGTTGTTTGCATTTAAATACAAAGCAGTTAAGTATGAAATAAACGATTAATAAAAAACTGCTTATCAATTATCCACAACCTTTAAATAGTTCGTTAAATTTGAAAAATAAAACAGAAAAAATAAATTAGATATCGAAAAAAAGTGAATGGAATATTTGTCTTGAAAGTTAGCAAATTGAAATTAATCCTATGAATATAGAATGGCTTAATGTGCAACTTTGATAAGTTTTTTTTTTGTATTAAGTTTCTAAATTTTTTTCAACATTATCTACATTTAATCCTTGTACCAAGAAACTAACTAATCAAGGAAAAATCAAAGGAATGTAGATTAATATTAATATTTATATAAAATAAATAAGTAAGGTCTAGTATATAAAATAAGGTAATAAGGTCTAGTAAGTTTTGGGTCATCGTGTAATTTGTGCTTCGAATCATACAAACTACATAATAATTATCTCATCATAATATTAGTATCAAAAGAATATGTTATATAACTAAAGAAATTTTGATTATCTTAAAAATGAAAGGGTTGATTTTCTTCAATTGCTTTTTTTTTTCAAATTTGGTTTCGATATGTTGACGTCAGAAACGTCAACAATATACCGACCAGATTCTTAAATCAAAGCAATAAACAGATTGTTGAACGGTTCATAAATCATAACAATATACATATTGTAATCGTCTAGACTAACCATTTAGATACCTATGTGAAGTTGGCAACACACTTAACGGTAGAAGATTTTTTTTAATTTTATTCGATTGTACTCGGTTTGTACCGGATTGTACCACCTTGATTTTCGTTTGTACCCTAAAGGGGTGAAAAATATAGGGGTGGGTAAAATTGCTCCGCAACTCGTGTTGAGATAAATGATTTTCGTTGATGCCATTGTGAAGAGAATCGTTTGTACCGATGATAAAAAAAAAATTTAAAATAAAAAAATTTAAATGAAAAAATTTTTTTTTAATTTTAAAAAATTAAAAAAAATTTTTTTTTAATTTGTTTCTTTTTTTTCGTATCTCATTTAGGAATAAATTATATGTGGTATCGTTTTGATAGAGACATTAGTTTCTGCACGTTTGGTCGCAAGCAGAATTCATTTTTATTGCGTTAAACGATATAATTGTCGGCAAGACTGGGTACAAACGATTACGAGTGGGTACAAACGATTTGTCGGTGGTACAAACGATATTAGTGTCGGTACGCATGGGTACAAACGATTATGAGTGGGTACAAACGAGTTGTCGGTGGTACAAGCGATATAAGTGTCGGTACGCATGGGTACAAACGGTAACGAGTGGGTACAAACGATTTGTCGGTGTTACAAGCCGGTACAAACGATATCAGTGTCGGTACGCATGGGTACAAACGATTACGAGTGGGTACAAACGATTTGTCGGTGGTACAAACGATATAAGTGTCGGTATGCATGGGTACAAACGATTACGAGTGGGTACAAACGATTTTTCGGTGAAACAATCCGGTACACACAATATAATTGTCGGCAAAACTGGGTACAAACGATTACGAGTGGGTACTAACGATTTGTCGGTGGTATGAACGATATTATTGTCGGTACGCATAGGTATAAACGCTAACGAGTGGGTACAAACGATTTGTCGGTGTTACATATCGGTACAAACGATAAAATTGTCGGTAAGACTGGGTACAAACGAATAAGTGTGGGTAAAAACGAATTGTCGGTGGTACAAACGATATTAGTGTCGGTACGCATGGGTACAAACGATTACGAGTGGGTACAAACGATTTGTCGGTGTTACAACCCGGTACAAACAATATAATTGTCGGCAAATTTGGGTGCAAACGATTAAGAGTGGGTACAAACGATTTGTCGGTGTTACAAGCCAGTACAAACAATATCAGTGTCGGTACGCATGGGTACAAACGATTACGAATGGGTACAAACGATTTGTCGGTGGTACAAACGATATTAGTGTCGGTACGCATGGGTACAAACGATTTGTCTGTGTTGCAAACCGTTACAAACGATATAATTGTCGGCAAGACTGGGTACAAACGATTACGAGTGGGTACAAACGATTTGTCGGTGGTACAAACGATATTAGTGTCGGTACGAATGAGTACAAACGATTATGAGTGGGTACAAACGATTTGTCGGTGGTACAAAGGATAAAAGTGTCGGTACGCATGGGTACATACGATTACGAGTGGGTACAAACGATTTGTCGGTGAATCAAACCGGTACAAACGATAAAAGTGTCGGTACGCATGGGTACAAATGATTACGAATGAATACAAACGAGTTGTCGGTGTAACAAACCAGTACAAACGATATAATTGACGGTACGCATGGGTACAAACGATTACGAATGGGTACAAACGAGTTGTCGGTGTTACAAACCGGTACAAACAATATTATTGTCGGCAAAACTGGGTACAAACGATTTCGAGTGGGTACAAACGATTTGTCGGTGGTACAAACGATATTAGTGTCGATACGCATGGGTACAAACGATTATGAGTGGGTACAAACGATTTGTCGGTGGTACAAACATTATAAGTGTCGGTACGCATGGGTACAAACGATTTGTCGGTGTTACAAAGCGGTACAAAGAATACAATTGTCGGCAAGACTGAGTGAGTCCTCAAGTGGCCAAGGTATTAAGGCCAGTGCTACATGTGTGTGTAATAAGTATGTGTGTCAATGTATGTACATAAAGTTGTTCATCACGAAAGCGCATTGAAACAAAGTTTAGTACCTTGGCTAGTTGAAGCAGTAAGACAGCGTTACAATTGGGTTCGTTACATCATGTTTAGACCCATACGCATACACTGTCCAGTTATATAGAGGTCAGTGAAATATACACTTGATCAAATTATTAAAATATGTCATAATCCTTACATAGTATAAAATAAAGTCCCCCAGCCGCGTCTGTCTGTCTGTTCGCGATTTACTCAAAAACTACTCCACCGATTTTCATGCTGTATTCACCAATTGATAGAGTGGTTTACGAGGAAAGTTTTAGTATATAATTTGTTTTTGTATAAATTGGTCCTTACATATTATAAACAAGTATAGTTGCATAATTTATTGATGTATTTAGGTGTATAATTTATCAGTGCATAGTAACAGATGTTCGTTGCTTTGGTGCTGTGTGTTATACATTGTCTGCCAGGAGTGGGTCAGTCTGCATAAAGTGATTGATATGTAACAGTGGATGATATATTAATACAGTCTATTGTTCATATGCAGACGTATAGGTGTATAATTTGTCAGTCCTTGACGGGAGAAAATATTATGTTACTTGGTTATAAGGGCGTTACAAAATTTTTGCGGGCGAATCCGCAACGTCTAATTCTAGCAGATTATAAATTTCAATTATGCATTTTCTAGATTTTACGTAGATACAACCGAAAAGTTTAATTTTCGAAAGATGAGCTGCCACGTGAAAATTACGCTTTTTACGATTAATTTATAAAAAATTATTTTTTTCAAATTCCAAAAAAATATTGATTTAAAAAAATGTGGTGCTAGTTTGACCATAGTTACTTGTAGAAGCAAGCGTATACATACATGCACGGTATTTTGGTATATAAAACACAGGTCATGTTTTTAGACGTCTACAAGTGTGAGTAAGTAAAATAAATTTGTTGTGAAAAATACCAAAATATCTAAATTTATTTTTACAAATTCGTCAAATATAGAAAATGTAATAAATTAAAAATATATTTTTAATTATTAATATTATATACCCTTACAAGAATAGGGTGCTAGGGAACCCATATCAAAGTGAACCTAGGGTGGCATCTAACTTAAATCCGTTACTGGTTAGTTGTTATACGTCTTGTTATACCCGATACATGTGATATATACAAGGGTATATTGAGTTTAGTCCGAACTTAACTTTGTACTTGGTACAAAATATAACGTTCATCAATTAATCTAATTAGTCAATTTCCGCATGTCCGCCTGTCTGTCTGTCTGTCTGTCAACACGATTACTCAAACACGAAAAGAGATAGCTAGCTGAAATTATGTTCGTGGAATTTTCAGCTAAAAAGTCAGGTTGAGTTCGTGAATAGCCAAAATTGGGCCATGTTTGGGTAAAATGGGCAAAAATATCTCATCTTACTAATCTTTGAATCCGCAAAAAATAGAAAAAAAATTTGAAGACTAAAAATATTCCTTTTTTAAAAATAAACAGTTTTTGTTTGAAACTTTTTTTCATAAAATCAATATACACTGGGTATATAATCATTTAACTCAGTAAGTTGTTATTTTCACTTTATTATTTAATTACGTTTATAAAATTGTTGTATTTGATAAAATCTGTGATTTTTACCCAAACATTCACTCTCTGTAATAACCCAACGCCATTTTGTAAAATATTAAAGAATACTTGGTGCTATTAATTCACTCAGTAAAGATTCATGAGCTCTAAGATAACATCTTCTTCATATCGAATCGCTAACTCCAATTTTTCATTCATTTATATCTTGTAATTCTTTGCTAATAAAATCAACTCTGTACCAGCAGCATATTTTAATACTTCAAAACAATCGAAAACATTGTGCTATCTTAATTGACCGTTTATATACGTCATACTAATTTTTTAAAGTTTAATAATTTTACTAAGCTTTACATGCGTACTAAATTAATTATTAAGTTTATGCAATTTTAATTTGATATGATAATTGATTTATAGCCAAGACAGACAACGCATATTCATATTTCAGAAGTGTTTTCTGAAAATTTCTTATTGTCTTCTGGACCCTCAAAAATCTGTGTTTCATGAAATATTAATCAAATGGACTTTGGCTATGAATTTTGATTTATCATATTAGCCTCGAAAGTGGTAAATTAAACTTGCAAGTTGAACGCTATGTCGAATTCTCTAAGTGTAAATTACAACAAATATTAATTTTGCCCTTACCATATTTACCATAAAATAGGTAATTTTGGTTGCCATTTCAAAAGCTTGAAGATATTATTTGTTTGCTATCCTTTTTGAAAAAATTCAAAATGTCTACTTTCAATTTCAAATATAAACCGCAGATATTTGATGCCTAAAACGTATAAAACTGGATTTAAATCAACTTCTTGAGGTCTGTTTTTGAACATTTTGTTTTAATTGATCATTATCTAGAGATATTAATATCTAAAAATTCGTTACGCAGGAGCTGCGTTAACTTACATTAATTTTTATCTTATTAATATTCTTGGCGATATTCAATATCATCAAATTCTGCAAAAATTCACACATATATATATATATATATATATATATATATATATAATTTTCAAAGAAATTCAGTTTTTGGTTTTTTATCGATGAATTAATTTAGGAATTTATATATATATTTATATATTTGTATATGTATATAAATATATATATATATAAATTCCTAAATTCATTCATCGATAAATACCAAAAACTGAATTTCTTCGAAAATTATATATATATATATATATATATATATATATTTATGTATTTATACATGTATATAGATATATATATATAAATTCCTAAATTCATTCATCGATAAAAAATTAAATACTAACTTTTTATCAAGTCGATGAATCAATTTTTGTTTAACACTATTAAAATATTTCAAATGTGAAATGGGTTCAATTATGATGAAAATCAATGAATACCAAATTATGCTTTACGAAAATTATTTCCCACCAAGCGTATTACTGGTTTATTATAAGATTATGATAAGCAAATAATTTCTGGAAAAACTATATTACATTCAATGCTTTTCATATAAACCCCGAAATTAATGTTAATTAGATAATTAGTATTAATTTATCTATTGAAAATGATTACGTTGCTTTGGAAAGTTTTCATTTCATTTTAATCTTTAACATACTTCCACTTAAGGACTAAATAAAATTCTCCAAAGAAAGTTTTGGCATTAATGCTATTTTCAAGACACCAATTATAAAACTTTGAAACGAATTTTAATACGCTGATTTCAAACTCAAATTTTTTTCAATCCGATTTTGTTAGTTTAATTGAATACTTTACAAAGTAATGTTATGTTCATATTTTCTTAGAAGACATCCACTAACATTCATCATTTAATGTTTTAAAAAAAATTAATTTTAATATGCGTCTTATCGAAAATAGTTCATATGATCCAATCATTTTTTATTCTTTCAGGTCCTTTATTGACGTAGAGAAAATATAATATATGAAAAACTAATATGAATTATTGAATATGGGCGGTTACTAATTCTGAACATAAGACAAAATCTCTCTTCAATATTGTACGCTTTTTAAGAAACACTTTTTATGAAACTGCGTTCACATGACTAAAAAAATTCGTTACGCAGGAGCTGCTTCAACTTAGCGAATTTCCTTAAAATACATAAATCACTCTCTAGCGGTCATAATTTTAGTATGATCAAAATAAATTGTCGTAAATGATTTTAGTATTTGCGAGGCCAATTTTATTAATAAATGACATACGTCAAGGGAAAATGGGGGCATAAAGAAAGGAGAAAACACAAAATATAAAATATCTCTCTTAATATTAGAACAATCGAAAAATGCGTAAGAAATAAATTTGTAGAAAATCACTTTAGCTACAATTCATCACCTTATCATTTTTGCTCAAACTCTAATGTGTACAGAGATATTGAGGAATTTAATTTTCAATCTTAAACTGTCAATATTTCTGTAAATATTAGGGTAACAGAAAAAATGATAAGATACAAAATTACAGTAAAACTTAGTACCTAGAACTTTACTTCTTATAAATTTTTCGATTTTTCAAATTTTAAGGGAGACATGTCAAATTTTGTGTTTCCCCCTCCCTCTAGACCCCCCTTTCCCATTGTTCGATTTTACCCATTAACGAATTTGACCTTTTGAACACCAAAAGCACCTCAAATACCAAATTTCATTCCAATCAGGTCAAAATTGTGACCGCTAGAGTGATTACAGACACATATATATATATATACAAATTTTACAGATGGTGATTTTCGACATCTACTAGGTAGGATCGATGGACATTTGCAAAAAATTTTGCAAAATTTTGAAGTCGGTACGAGACCAATAGCTCTATTTCCTTTCAGGAAATTCGCTAAAAGTAGCGCATATTTTTCAAATTTATACAGTTTTTATCATACGGTTTTAGAAAAAATGATTCGAATAAAAGTTGTTTATTATAAATATACTAACAACTTTTAATCGAAACATTCAATAAAGTACAAAGCAAATGTAAAATTTTGAAAAATGAGTGTTATTTTTGTGGCCCATATTACAATGGAAAATTGGTGAGATAGTTAATATTGTAGATTAATAGCTGTCACCATTAATGTAAAGTGATAAAAAACGTACGTCAGGCCAAACAATGTGATAAATGATGGTTCTAATTACAAAAAATTGAATAAAATCAAGTACCTTGTACAAAACAGTTTTTCAAGGCTATTAGTGTGTATACAATATTTACTATATTTTAGTAATTGCACAATAAAATTTATAAATACCGAACATCTGTAAAAATAATAAAATTATTTGTTGATAAGCTTAATAAATTGATAATATTAAGATTGCGTATACAAAGATTGTAGTCCTTCAAATAGCCATTACAGCTGTCCGTCTACGTCCCCAATAGCATGCAGTGTCCAAAACAAGAAAAATAGGTGGCTACAGGAACGTTCTTTTCAGCGAATTTCTTGAGCTATTGGTCTCGTACCGACTTCCAAATTTTGCAAAAATTTCTTCAAATGTCCATCGATCCTACCTATAGTCCTGTTAAGTTAAACATGAAAAAGGGGTCGTGTTTGCAAAAGGTCCGGTCATTCTGAATTTTTTATATGTTGTTAGGACCTAAACCAATATTAAAAAATCAGATTTTCAATTTCCAAAGTGCTGCGCGAGCGGCGGTGTACCCAAAAAACCATACAATTTTCGGACTTTTTTCAGATTTTGCTCAATATCTAAGTGAAGGAAGAGTCTGATCGGTATAGTCATCACAGATACTTTTGAAGTAGACTAAATTTGATACAATCTGAGACCAAATCGAGCTCTATATAGCCATTGGTTTCCAAACAGTTTTTCAAAAATACGCCATTTTTTCCAAAAAGTGAAATTTTTTCGAAATGGTCACTTATTTTGTGAAATATTTTCTAAAATACGCATCCCACGTCAAATATTTAATAAAATGAAGTTGTAGAAAATTTAATTAGCTTCCATTTGGGACTAGATTGGTACCTATAGGGCCAGCTACTACTTTCTCTCAAAAACGGCAGATAAACAAAAACAGTCATACGTGGGTAGTAGTTAAAATTTATATACATCCATTTGTGTATACTCAAGCGTCAACAATACGATGTTTGTCCAAATTCCATTTCGGTTACATAGGAAAAAATTAACTCGTCAACCAGGAATCGAACCTCGGCCCTCTGGATATCTAGTCAAGATTCCGCTTAGTTAGAAGTTATTATTCATATATATGCATTTGTGTATATTTAAGCGTCAACAATACAATGTGTGTCCAAATTCCATTTCGGTTACGTAGGACAAACTGTAGAAGACTAGTGTATACTTTATAGACAAATGTCATTGTCATTGAATTTTAATTTAATACCAATGGCTGTATGGAGCTTGCTTTGGTCTCAAATTGTAGCAAGTCTACTTTAAAAGTATTTGAGTTACCATACCGGCCAGATACTTACTTCACTGAGATATTGAGCAAAAACTGAAAAAAGAAAACATATTAAAAATTTTGAACGATCGGACCTTTTGCAAGCACGGATGTACATCTTGGCGGATGTACACGGATGTATATACTCTCTTTCCATGAAATTTTCGGACTTTTTTCAGTTTTTGCTCAATATCTAAGTGAAGTATCTGGCCAGTATAGTCACTCAAATACTTTTAAAGTAGACTTGCTACAAGTTGGGACCAAAGGGAGCTCCATATGTATATATATACATATATGTATATACATGTATATATATATATATATATATATATATATATAGTTCATTTCAAAAGTATCCACCCTTAATAACTCTTGACCTGATGTGATTATTGTTTTGAGTGAAAACACGCCGATTTAGATATCGAGGGGGAAGTTCAAAATGGTACCTAGAAAATTTTAGCTTTCATCCATTCGCCCCCAGCCACTCCCACTTTAAATGGCACCCCCTACCTTGTGATACTTCATATCTATTTCGATATCTATTTACGAGACCAATAGCTCTATTTCCTTTCAGGAAATTCGCTAAAAGTCATGAAACACATACTAGCCAAAAACCTGCCAAACAAATATGTATCATTTCCGACTCGCTCAGCGTATTACAAGCAATCAGCAACAGCCAAACAAAAAACTCACTAATCCAACAAATTCAACACATATATATATAACTCAAAGAAGCAAGAAAAACCCTTAAATTCTTCTGGGCTCCCGGACACGTTGGAATCACTGGACACGAAAAAGTCGATGAGGCGGATAAACAAGCCCAAAACTCCGGAACACCAACGTATGAAGTTACAACACAGGATGCAATCAATCATGCAAAACAACAACTAATGTCCCTACGAAATCAAAATTAGCTTAATACCTCTCCCAGCAAACTAAAATTAATCAAACCTGATTGTCAGCCCTGGGACTCTAGTTATCAACAAGATCGAAACTGAGGTGGTTCCCGCAAGACTTCGCATCGGACATACCAAAATCACCCACTTATACCTAATAAAAAGGGCACAGCAGCCCCTATGTACAACATGCTAAACCAGAATATCAATAGAACACATATTGATCACATGCACAAAGTAGCAGATATCCAGGAACAAATACAACCTACCAAAAAACCTGAATCAATTACTATCCAACAACAACAAAATATTAACCAAGCTGAAACTTTTTTTAATACACACCAAACGCATATACTTATTGTAATACGTATATACGTATATATTCTATACTATGTATATTATAGGCTGTACATATGACCACAGCTGTTCAAAGTACAGCCGCTAAACTACATTAATATAATTAAAAGAAATGGTAATATCGAGCCCAGACCAATTTCAATGGTCGCATGAATGAAATTGCACAATGAAACTGGTAAGGTTTGCAAGAAATTTGAATTGGAAGTTGTTTTTCTTTAATTAGAGAGTATGAATATATAATATTGTATCCGAATTGTCGAGGTGGCTTAAGTAGAATGGTCTTTAGCTTTCAAAGGCACCAAATGGGAAGTTGGCGGTGTAGGTGGACCAGTCGCACCCAGACTCTTTATTTCAAATCTACTACAATTTGTTTACGATACTTTAGAGATTTAATGGCGGAATTTAATCTCACACTTGATCGTTTTTTTATGTATTGTCATTGCACGTTTAAAGTTTAATTTTTTTGTCACTTTTGAACGGAATTACTCGGTAATAGAAATTGGATATTTTCAAGTATCTCATTGAATGTGAAGTATTCACGTCCTGTATCTTACAATTGTATAGCGCAGATAACAAATAACTCGATAAAATAAATATGTTGATAAGTAAATACTTGTAGTTTTTTTTTTTGTAATTTAAAATTAAATTTTATTAGATATTAATTAATTTATCTTCTCGTAAATAATAAATTTAAATTTGAGTTGTGTATATAAATAATATACAAATACAGTTTGTAAAAATGGCCAGTATGGGGATATGTTTCAAAATTTTGTAAATCAGGATTTTTTAAAGCAATCCAATCTCTTTTAAGATCATTTAATTAATATACCCGATATACATATATATATATACATATATATATATATATATATATATATATATATATATATATATATATATATATATATATATATAAATATATATAAATATATATATATATATATATATATATATATATATTTAGTTCCGACTTTGTGACGGTTGAAAATAGTGATCGCAGAGAAACAAATATTGATGTATTCAACCAGTTCGCATCTCATTCTGGCCGTCCATCTGTCCATAGACACGAGGACTAAAAAGCGAAAAGAGATAACGAGCTGGAATGTTATGTGTGTTCTATAGCGTGCACGGTTCAATTTGAAACGGTATTAGATTCAAATGTGTGTGTGCTCGTAGCCACTCTAGCGGTCGCAATTTTAGTCCGATCTAAATGAAAATTAGTATTTGAGGTGCATTTCGAAATTGAAAGACCAAAAACCGGAGGTTAAAGGAGGAAATTCAAAAGTTGGTATATCTCTCCTAATATTCGAAAAATCAAAAATGAATATGATGTAAATTTATAGAAAATTAATTGTACGAGAATATAGTTTCTAATCATGTTTGCTGTTACGCTAATATTTGCGATTTAAGAACGAAATTTAAAATCCTAAATATCTCTATAATAAGGATTTTAATTTTCAATCTTAAATCAATCTTATTCTATAGATGATTAGATTCGATTTATATATGGCATTCAAGTCGACCGTGGGGTCAATATTGATCGGAAAACCAATGTGTAACTGATAGTACAAATTATGAATGTCCTCCGACAATGCATGTCATGTGTATAATAATGTAGAAATATACAAATAATTTTTAAAATCAAAAACATATCAAACGTTATCAATTCTACAGTTGGCAAATTATAATCCGTTGACTAACTGAAGATAAATTTTAATAGAAAATTAATTCCATTGTCTTAAATATCTATTTGTAATCATCAAGTTTTTTTTCAAATATTTTTGGCTATCACGCGTCTATTACATCTATTTACGCGAAAAGCGCCTGAAAATGTTTATCTAGTTGCTACAGTATGTAAAAATTGTTCATTTCATTTTTATTTCTGAAGAAGGCACGGTGTACCGAAATTAGTCAAATAAAGTGATTTTACGAGAATTTCAAATATTTGTTGTATTTAACAGTTAATATAGAATGGACAAACATACAAACATACATTAAGCAATCTAAGTATTACGAGCATAAGTAGTGTGTTATTTTTATTTAAATTGTTTACGTGTGATTTATGTCGAATTCAATCAATGTTCGCATGAATGTTTAGAAAAAATTGTTAATATTTTTATATGGAACAAATTTTTTGCCAAAACGTTTTATCAATAAATAAATGAATTCCATACAAATCGACCGTAATAATTTAGAAATATGTACACCAAGTAGACGCACAACAGTATATGTACACTCCCGTTAATAAAAATGAACAAGCCTGAACGGAATCAGTCTCTCACAATTTTGATTATTCTTGTAATTACAGATACAACATGTTATTTAATTTTTATATGCAAGAGGAAGATATAACACTTAATATGTATTTACATTAGATATATTTTTATAGGCTTATTCTGTTTAATACACGCGTATATAAAATTTTTGTTCTCTAAAAAAATAAAAATTAAGTTTTTATTTCTATTTCATTTTACACGCCATGAAAAAATGAATTACTTATCTTTGTTATATTTACATACAAAAAATATTATAACAACTATATTGGACAGCATCGAAATTTTGAAATATGTCCATGTAGTCCATGTGGTCGTTCGTATATCCTAAACACTTATTGTATTTTTTTTTAATGCGATGTCATTTGATACGTATCAACATTATGCAGACTCATGAATAGATAACTAAAGACAAAACAAGTGAAAAAAACTAACTGAGTTAATGGCTTAAATTACAAAAGTTGTTCAATTTAATAAATGGAACATTTTTGTCCGCAAATTTTTGTTCAATCGGTCTCAAAGTTTGTACGGTCTCAAAGATTGGCAATTTTGCCCGTTTTTTTCCAAACATGGTCCGATTATGTATATTCATGAACTTGACCTTAATTTTTAGCTCTAGAATACACACAAAATATTTCAGCTAGTTATCTCTTTTTGTTTTTGAGTTATCGTGTACAGAGGCGGACGGACATGCGGGAATTGTCAATTTAGGCCATTTTATGAAAACTTATTCCAAACATTTATGTCTGCGATCAATATTTTCAATCGTTACAAAGTCGGGACCACACTTAATATACTCTGATATATATCATATACTCCAGGGTATAATAAACTTAATATACCCTATTACCTATATATCATATATACCATGGTATAACAACATAGACCATTCGTCAATATTCACTTCCTCAAAAAAATGTAACAAATCATAGTTATTTTCTTGGACACTAGCAGCAGTATCATAGTACGATGGAGAGTAAAAGTGTCGTTCAATTTTCTAAATTTTAGATTTGATTTGCGGCGAAACCATTTGGTTTTACCCTTAGCGTATAAACTACTATTATACAAAAAATATCCTAAGCACTTTTGATGAAATATTTCCAAAACTCTTGTTTGAAAATGCCAAAAAAAACCATATTCTATTGTTTTCTTTTGCATATTTGTACTTTGAATATTTGTTTCTTCTTTTTAATTTTTCGCTGTTTAAACAATAGACAGAATTAATAATAAAAAATTCGTAACGCAGGAGCTGCTTCAACTTAGCAAATTTCCTTAGAATACATAAATTACTCTCTAGCGGTCACAATTTTATGAATAAATGGCATTGGGCAAGAGCTAAGAGGGGAAATATGAAATATCTCTCTTAATATTTGAAAAATCGAAATGTATAAGAAGTAAAGTTGTAGAAAATTATGTTTTACAGTTCATTACTTGATCATTTTTTCTCAAACTCTAATGTGTAAAGAGATATTTAGGATTTTAATTTTCAATCTTAAATTGTAAATATTTCTGTAAATATTAGTGTAACTGAAAAAATGATAAGAAACAAAATTGTAGTAAAACTAATTTTCGACAACTTTATTTCTTATAAATTTTTCGATTTTTTCAATATTAAAGGAGGAACATCTTTAAACTTGTCCGATTTTACCCTTTAACGGACACCTTTCAAATACGAAAAGCGCCTCAAATTCAATTCCAAATTTCATTTTAATCGGATTAAAATTGGGTCCACAGACACATAAACGCATGTATATATATATATATATATATATATATATATATATATATATATATATATATATATATATATGTCGGAAATGTATAATTGGGATTATGGTCGTTTGAACCAGTATATATGTTGTCAGGCATTGTTGTTTTTATAAAATACAAACACTTACCAATTTTCCAATAGCACACTGAAAAATGCATTTTCACAAACACGCACTAGTCTTCAATAATAGGTGTCCCGGACTTTCACAATCAGTAATTACAATTAGTTCAACCTACGACACAGTAAGTTGGCTCCAGTTAACAATACAGATACAACACGAATAATACTAACAAATGCCATACCACGGTTATCTCATCAATAAACATAATTAATTATACTAGTCCAAAAGGGCTACCAACAATCCAAACACTATTTCCATGTGATGCTATTTTCATGTAACTTTCAGCAGAGTTCAGTTGATACTAATACGCAACTGCACGATACGGTCTGTACTCGGGTGCTGTCCTCTCAGAACTGACTGTCCTGCTTCCTTTTTGAAACTCCTCCCCCTTCCTTGATGTTTGTAAAAATATTGGAAAGGGGTCATTCTATTACTCCATTATATTTTATGTACCATCTCTGGTATATCACACAAATAGGTTTTTTTAACATCCGTACCGTACAATTTGCGTCTAAGTAGAGAGCCGCACGTGCTCCCTTCGACCGAACCCTTACTTACTGTGTTAATTGATAATCTTAAAGCTATTATTCTTTATTGCACTTTTAGACAATTTATTTTATTCTAAGAATATATAAGTATTGATAATATCTAATTTCCGGACCTCTATGTCTGCAGGTTCCTTTATGTCGGACATACTGTAATAAAATAAACCTTTTCTTAAAAATAGTTTCTTTGTACTTATAAATGTAAGCGCACAATAAATATCCGACATATATATATATATATATATATATATATATATATATATATATATATATATATATATATATATATATATATATATATATATATATAATTAATAATATATAATTATAATTAATAATTAAATAAAAAATAAATTAAATTATAAAAAAAAATTAATAATAAATTAATTAATTATTAATTAATTTACACACTGCCGAAAAATGTATCTAGAAATATATGTCCAAAAAAACCACACTCTGATGGAACCATTCAGGGCTCTGGTAAACAAAGCGTGAGAAGAACCAATGTTAGCGATGGGATTCCTTTTACTTTAGAAATTAGGAGCATTTCTATATTTTGTGTTGAGAACATATTACGTTGCGAAAGCAGAAGGATTATCTATATCGTCTAATGATATCAGGAGTCATTGAAATTCTATAGATTCAAATTTCTGAGCAAGCATCAAAGGCAAATTCAAGCGGTATATTTTGAAAGATCAATTGTTTTGCACAAACTTGTGAAAGTAGCTACTTCAGATTTAAAAAATTTTAATAATTAGTAAATCAATTGTTATCATACACTTAAGTATCGTACTTTTACGTATATAAAAGACAAATATTTGCAAAATAAATCAGTTTCATGAAAATAATTTGTAATTATAAAATTGTGAAAATAATTGATTCAAAGACCGAATGATGAAAGGTTTGTGCTAAACTTATAATTAAAATTTTCAATATTTAATGATTATTAATTTCCTTAGGTGTCTTCATATTATTAACTGTCGTATGTACGGCATTTGCAACTCCAACTTGTCCAAAAGACAATCCTAAAGGAGACGTTCTTTTATCTGCAGAAGATTGTCAACATTTTTATAAATGTGATCATGGACATGCATACTTAATGACATGTCCACCAAACGAAGAATGGAGCCAAGAACTGCAACGTTGCGAATGGCCAGAAGTGGCACAGTGCTCACAATCTTCATCGAATGTTCCAAATCCTACATCTACTGATCCAACACCAAAACCAACAACACCCGCTTATGTTAGCTGTCCACAAGAAAATCTTGTTGGGGAAGATGTTCTTTTACCAGCTGCAGATTGCCAACATTTCTATAAATGTGATCATGGAACAGCCTATTTAATACCATGTCCAAAAAATCAAGAATGGAGTCAAGAATTAAAACGTTGTGATTGGCCAGAAATTGCTCATTGTACACCATCTTCATCAAATGTAACAAACCCTACACCTACTCCATCAGAGGATACGTCACCAACTCCACCAACACCAAAACCAACAACACCCGCTTATGTAAACTGCCCACAAGAAAATCCTATTGGAGAAGATGTTCTTTTACCAGCTGCAGATTGCCAACACTTCTACAAATGTGATCACGGTGTACCGTATTTAATACCATGTCCAAACAATCAAGAATGGAGTCAAGAATTAAAACGTTGTGATTGGCCAGAAATTGCTCAATGTTCAACATCTTCAAATGTAACAAATCCTACGTCAAGTCCATCAAAGAGTACGCCATCAGCTACACCAACTCCAACAACACCAAAACCCACACCACCTCCAAACGTCAGCTGTCCTCCACAAAATCCTGAAGGGGAAGACGTTCTTCTACCAGCTGAAGATTGTAAACACTTCTATAAATGTGATCATGGAGAACCAAGTTTACAAGAATGTCCAGAAAATCTAGAATGGAGTCAAGAACTTCAACGATGTGATTGGCCAGAAGTTGCTCAATGTACATCAACTTCAAATGTAACAAATCCTTCACCAACTTCATCGACTGGCACATCTGAAGCTACAACACCAACATCGAAACCCACAACACCCAATATTCCTGATAATGTATGCCCAACAAATAATGGGGAATTCGAAACATTTTTAGCAATTCCTGGAGTATGTGATCAATTCTACAAATGTGATTTTGGTGTTCCTCAAATAGAAAATTGTCCATTAGGTACGAAATTTTCTCATACAATGTTGCGTTGTGATCACCCAGATGTTGCCAATTGTAAGGAAGGTGTAACTGGGATCAAAAATTAAGGGGTTGGTAATATTTTAACGACATATTTCAAAGCACTATTATTATTATTATTATTTATAAACTGTATTTAATTTTATATAACTAAATAAAGTATCTAATAATTAAAATATGTTTTTATAAATTACATAATGACAAGTGACCACTGACCTCTGTATAACAAGATACTAAATTTTGTTTCAGTGAGCCTAGGCGGAATGTATGTGTAATTAGTACACTTCCCATTCATAAAAGTTGAACCAGTAAGTCACATTTTAAGCGTATATATTACTAAATATATGTAAAACTAACTGATTTCCCCGGCGTTGTCCGTGGAACTCCAAGATTTTCTCCGGCACTTTTGGTGTCGATAGCGTACTACTAAATTATTCAACTTTATTAATTTTTACCGGCACTTCCGCTATCTGAATTAAAATGTTATTTGGCTTCCCAGAACCTCCAACGTTTTACACCTCGGGTTACTTTATTGGAGATTACCTAATTTTTTTGAAAATATAATATAGCCTATGTCACCCGGGGATAGTGTAGCTTCCCAACGTTGAAAGAATTTTTTTAATCGGTCCAGTAGTTTCGGAGCCTTTTTCAATGCAAACAAACAATCAAATCTTTCCTCTTTATAATATTAGTATAGACTAGCAACCCCGGCTTAGAATAACTAGCCCTGGCTTAGAAGATGCGCCGGACACAGTACTTAGATGTAGTACGCCGAGATAGATACCGGCGCACGCCAGGGACATGCTTTTTTCAACTATCATCGTCATATTACAGCCAATTTATACAAAATCTCAATGAATTATACACCTAAACCTTCCTCATGAATAATCACTCCATCCATTAGTGAAAACCATATGAAAGTCTGTTCGGTAGTTTTTGAATTTACCGCGTACAGATAGACAGACGCTGCTGGGAGACTTTATTTTATAATATGATATGATATGATGATATATATATATTACTATGTTACGAAAAGTTATTTAATTTTAAAATATGCTGCTTAGATGGCGCTAACATTAATTCAGTTATGAAAAATAAAAATTTAAATTTATAGTTTCTAAAGAAATGACAATCAAAATTGACATTTCAAAATTGAAACAAAATTTTAATAAAATAATTGTACAGTTATTTTTTAGAAGTACTCTCTTTCTCTTTCTCGCTATTTCATATCTTTCTTCTCTCTCGGCATAATTTTTTCCGACTTCTTCAACTATCATCGTCATACAGATTATTAAAATAATCAAAGAGAACTCTAGGTTTTTTGAAATTACATTTCAAATTTTGCCCCAATTCCTAGAATCATCATCAGTATGAATGAGCTAATCGTAACTATCTCTGGGATATGGACTCAGAGATATGTTGCTTGTTGCTAATTTGGTGTGGCACGCACCAAATTACTATTACTATTTTTTTTTGTTTTATTACCAAACAACAAAAAAATATACCAGATACGACATTTCATTTTGATCAGACTCAAATTGTGACCGCTAGAGAATAATTTATGTACTCTAAGGAAATTCGCTAAGTTGACGAAGTACCTGCGCAACGAATTGTTTTTACTATCACGATTTACGCATGAAAAAACTGATGCAACAAACTTGTTCAATTGATTACAAATTTACAACAATGAACTTTTTTCAATACCATCACAGTATCAGAAAATATTCCGTATTGCATATACTTTTGACATTTGAAACGCCAATTAATGGATTGAGTCGTTGACGGGAAAAAGTAATATGTCTCTTAATATGAGAAGAATCGAAAAATGTAAAATATAATATTTCTTTAAATATTAGAGTAACAGAAAAAAGGATAGGAAACAATATAATCGTAAAATTAATTTTCTATAACTTTACTTCCACGACATTTATCGATTTTTCCAATACTAAGAAAGATTCCAATACCAAATTTCCAAATCTCATCAAAAACAATTCAATATTTAACAATCATATACCTATAAATATATAAATATATAAAAGCATTGTAAAGAACAGTGGAAGGTATTTATTAAATAAGTTTCCCAAAGAATGACTTTTGAAGAGAATTTTGGGGGATAATATTTTTTGAGGCTTTCAATAAAACATAGTTCTAAAAAAACTCGCCTAAAAGAACGATTGATATCGGTTTCAACTCGAAATTTAATGGTGGGAATGCTGTGGCAATGGACCTGCGCTGAGAAGAATAACAAATATTGATACATATTTGTGAGGGGATACGTTTAAAGTTGCACTTATGAACTTATCAAAACTTCGATGATTTATAATGAGCTCCGGTGCTACAACTGGCGTTCTGGGTCGTAAGTTCGATTCGGCAAGTTTTCTTCTAACATTATTTGCACTAATTGCAACACTACGATCTATACGGAGCCTTTGGGTAGTCTCAGAAACGGCAGAAAAACGATTCCGAAGAGTATGCATTTAAATGAAAGATGGAAATTCATATTTTGAGATGGCCAGCACGTAGCCAAGCACATCGATTCATTAACATCGATGTTTTCTCAACATCAAATACATTTAGATTATATTATTTTCATGGAGTGATAGAGGTGTTACTAAATCTAGTATATCATGATTAAATCGTCTCAACAGTATAAAAATGATCTCTTGAAAATTAAACAGCAAATAAATATTGGTTTCAAAAATTACTTATTTATTGTCCTCACACCCATTTACTTCTACATATAAATAATATAAATATGTTCTTCTCAATTACCTTATTACCCTCATTTGTTAAAAAAAACGAGAAGGGGAAACATTGAGGGGAGCTGATCTATTCAAAACGGAACTTTTTAGAGTTTCCTGTAGGTAATGTTGGCAATACTCAGTAAGAGTTGGATTTCAGACAATCCGAGATAAATAATACTGATAGGCAGCATAAATTATCTGATCAAATACATAAATGTAAAAAAGGGCCGAGTTTTCGGAGATATCCCTAATATAATAGTTTGTTCTTTAAAAGTGATGATATGGGATAGTGGACCGAACTATTTACCAAGTGTGAGAAAATGAATATAAATTTATTATGAAAATTTTGCCTTGGAAAATTAATGAGGGGTAAATTGATTAAATATAAGAAAAAATTTGCTTGTAATTTATTTCGTAAGTTTTCCCTTAGAATGTTTTTAAAATTTTCAGGAACGAAGTTCCATACGCTTTTTCTTCAACTCCGAATGTAATTCGAAATAAAATATGTATATTTTTTTCAAATTATTTCAAAAAGAAAATCCAAAGTCCAAAACAAAATCTACAATATAGGTCTTCACATATACTTTACTTGTTGCAATAAAAATTTACTAGACAGACATATATTGAAAAATTAAAATGCGCGTGCAGCACCGCACACGTGATAGAAGAGAAACTTCTTAAATTAATTTATAAACATTTTTTTACCATATAAGAATTTTTTTTGTTCTTACCTCGATATACTACTACATTCAAATGACATTTCATTAAAGTTGAGTTTTATAGTATAGTTTATAATTTCTACGGAAATGACAATCAAAATTGACATTTCAAAATTGAAACAAAATTTCAATAAAATAATTTTATAGTTATTTTAGTTTAGAAGTATAGTTTCTGTGGACATGACAATCAACAATATTTTAATAAAATTGTCACGTGACGATTTGTACCTAGTCACGCCACCAGTAAGCTGCGTTAAGGAACTTCGTTCCAAAAAGTGTGTGCCGTATGCCTTATGCTTTTTCTTCAACTCCGAATATAATTCGAAATAAATTCTTTAAACTTTTATTAATCACGTCTAACCTAACCAACTAAACTCATTAAATTAAAAGTTCTTAAAAATAGTCAAAATACAACGATATATAACGATTTATAGTGTGCTAGTATAGTTTATAGTTTCTATGAAAATGACAATCAAAATTGCCATTTCAAAATTGAAACAAAATTTTAATAAAATTATTTTATAGTTATTTTTTAATATTGAATATTAAAAAAGTTAAAGTTTTTTTGAATATTGATATGGTTTGGTTTTCAAATAAAGCTGTTTAAAGTATATATACTTTTTTGAGATGCTTCGCAAAGAATGCCACGACCAAGCAGATTGCAATTTATAAGGTATATGTTTCACAATGTTAAATTTATCAAAACAAAATATGCAAAAATTTTCGATTTTGGGATAGAAATTTCGGGTTTTCATAATTTTCTCTATACCTTTTGGTACTAGACCTAACTATATAACGATATATTGAATATTGAACAACCGACGCTCACACGTACTTATAATGCCAAAACGAACGGAATTTGTATAACGTAATCTGATGTAATCGTTTATAAGCCAACATGAACGGCGTTTGGGAACTTATGAACGTCAGTGCCCAAAACTATTACTACGTTAGTTTAATCTTGAAATAATAAATTCCAGATATCCAAGAATGAGATTGAATAATAACAAAATGTCAGTAAAAAAGTCTCATACAAAAGTTGCAATAGAAACAGCAAAATACGTAATAGATGTTACATTAAAATTTTCGTGTGAATAGTTCAAATTTATTAATTTATACAAAATATAAACTATTTTATTTAATTAACTATGAATTTTTCATAATATTAAATATTAATTCTCAGATTATTGTATAGTACAAATAATCTAAGCATTGTAGCTCTGATAGCGTCATCATTTGTTCATATTTATTAATACAAAAGAAATTGACTATCTTGATGATTTTACAACCAAAGCAGAAAGCTTACTGATTCTATTAACAGATGACACTTATGCACAATATACAAAGCAGTAGATACCATAAAGATTATATTATCTCTATGGTAGATACCAACCACAAATCTGACCATGGAGACTAGATACACTGACCATAGACCATAAACATGCCTTATATAGCCTCCATGACACTGACCATGAAGAATAGACATATTAGGAGATTGAACGACATAGGCAATTCGTCTGTTTTTGTGTCCTCAAAAACGTGTAGAGATCATAGTTATTATTTTCGCCACTAGCGGCAGTGCAAATCTACCCGTACGGAATTATTATTATTATTACATATTAAAATCAACGGTTATCACATCTTACAAATAAAAATTGTAAGTATAAAAATTGTTTAATTTTATAAATGTGAAAAAATGGGACGGTGTTGTACAGGGAAAGCATAGATATACTGTTAATATCTATGATTGGAAGGTTGTTTAAGGTTAGGAATGCGTGTCTGCATTTACGAAAGGAATATGGTCTGTAATTACCGGTTGTCATCTTCTTTCTTTATCTAATATATGTTAGTATTGTAAACATATATTTGTAATTATTAATTGCAATTATCACTATGATTCTTCATCTTTTAATTTATTGCAGATTATTAAGAATTCTCGATTATTAATATTTATTTAATTATTACTTGATAATCGAAAACAATTTTTTATTATCTATAAAACTAAGACTTCTTATTAACTGAATGAAAGTGATTTCTTGGCGCCTACATTTAAACATTTAAATTCCGTACGGCACTGAGACCAGTGACCCCTACTGATAAAAGATAGTTACACCAATTCTTGACCGTTTTTTTAACATTACGTTCGCTCTCCTAATATATCTATTCTTCATGACACTGACCATGAAGAATAGATATATTAGGAGAGCGAACGTAATGTTAAAAAAACGGTCAAGAATTGGTGTAACTATCTTTTATCAGTAGGGGTCACTGGTCTCAGTGCCGTACGGAATTTAAATGTTTAAATGTAGGCGCTAAGAAATCACTTCCATTCAGTTAATAAGAAGTCTTAGTTTTATAGATAATAAAAAATTGTTTTCGATTATCAAGTAATAATTAAATAAATATTAATAATAGAGTATTCTTAATAATTGCAATAAATTAAAATATGAAGAATCATAGTGATAATTTTGCAATTAATAATAATAATAATAATATACAATATATGTTTACAATAACTGACATATATTAGATAAAGAAAGAAGATAACAAAACCGGTAATTACAGACCATATTCCTTTCGTAAATGCAGACACGCATTCCTAACCTTAAACAACCTTTCACTCATAGATATATAGCAGTATATCTATGCTTTCCCTGTACAACATCGTCCCATTTTTTCACATTTATAAAATTAAACAAATTTTATACTTACAATTTTTATTTGTAAGATGTGATAACCGTTGATTTTAATATGTAATAATAATAATAATTCCGTACGGGCAGATTCGCACTGCCGCTAGTGGCGAAAATAATAACTATGATCTCTACACGTTTTGGAGGACACAAAAACAGACGAATTGCCTATGTCGTTCAATCTCCTAATATATCTATTCTTCATGACACTGACATTGAATCATAGACATGCAATGAACGATGTCAAACATAACCTATTAAATTAATATTAATAAACAAAATTCTGATTAATAATGTTTAAATCATTAGCACACAATATTGATAATCAACCAAGAACGAATGATGTATATACTAGTGAAGATATGGATTTTGCAGGAATGTTGCTCTCTCAAGATATTCTTAGTGGTTTAAATTCTGCCGGTTTTAAAAAACCATCGCCGATTCAAATCAAAGCGATACCTTTAGCAATGTGTGGTTTTGGTAAGCTTTCCTATAACATTCGATAATCATAAACGACTAACAATTATTATTCTTTAGACTTAATAGTTCAATCAAAGTCTGGAACAGGAAAAACAGTTGTGTTTTCAATAGTGGCACTTGAAACACTTTCTACTCAGATCAAAGATCCACAAGTATTAATTTTAACACCGACCAGAGAAATTGCGGTTCAAATTCAACATGTTTTAAGTACAATCGGATCAGAATTAAAAGGTAGTACTTATTAATTTTATTTAAATTTAACTCTTCTCCGTTAATGTAATGTTTTATTTTAGACTTCAAAGCGGAGTATTTTATTGGCGGATTACCAATTGCAGAAGATAAACAGAAATTATTGAACAAAAGTATACACGTTGCTATTGGAGCACCAGGGCGAATCAAAAGTTTAATTGAAAACAAACATTTAAAAACAAAAAAAATTAAGTTATTTATATTGGATGAAGCTGACAAATTAATGTTAGAATCTTTTAAAAGTGATATCGATTTTATTAACAATAGTCTTCCAACATCAAAACAAATAATTGCAACAAGTGCCACTTATCCAGATGAATTAGATAATTTAATAGCACAATATATGAAATCTCCTACGAAAATTTCTATAGAAACCGATATACCCACTTTACTTGGTTTAAAACAATTTGTTTCGTTAATTACCCGTCATTTAAATATTGTTCGTCAAATACAATACAAAACAAATGAATTAACTCGAATACTTTCTACGGTACCGTTTAAACAATGTATCGTTTTTACAAATTATCAGATTCGAGCTGAAAGTTTAAGCAATGATCTTAATAAAACGGGCTGGCCATCAACATTTATATCAGCCAGTCAAACTCAAGCAGAACGTTTAATAGCTTTAAAAAAACTAAAAAATCATGATTGTCGTTTATTAATTTCAACTGATTTAATTGCTCGGGGTATAGATGCAGAAAATGTTAATTTAGTTATTAATTATGATATTCCATACGATGGTGCTACTTACTTACATAGAATTGGTAGGGCAGGACGATATGGATCGCTAGGATTATGCATAACAATTTGCTGTAATGGTGATGAATATACAAAATTTAAATCTTTGATTAGTACCATTAGTACTGATATAGAATTGTTAAAGTTACCGACAAATGAAAGTATGCCATCAAATTTATGGAAATGTGATAACTCGTCTTTTGAAAAAATTTCTTTTAATCAATCTTTGAAGGAAAATACCTTGGAATGTAATAACGATAGCTCAAATACTTATCAAATTCAAAGTGACAATATATTAAAGATTAGTGACTTGCAAGAAGAATCTGAAATGATCTCTGTTATTGATAGTCATTTGAAGTCAACTATAATTCAACAAGAAAATAAAAGAATTAATGAAAGTTCGAATAAAGTGCCAATTGAAATCGTAGTTAATGAAGTAGAAAATTCAAATTTTGGTGCACCAATGTTACAAGATTTATCTACAACACCAGAGGTTTTAGCCATTCAAAAAAATAAGCTTTTAATAAAAGAAAAAAATTTAGCATTGCTTTCTATTGCAAGTTTATTAGTTAATAAAATTGTCAATTCAAAATTTGAATCATTTAAATTTTTTGAAAATCTTATGTCAAATAATAATTTCAAACTATCAGAAAATTCTGTTAAAAACATAAATGGTTCAAAATCAACAAACTTACAAAATTTCATCAATAAATACGAACAAATATCGTGTTTAGATGTAAACCAAAATGGGGACAATAATTATCTAGAAAAAATAGCGAATGCTACAGTTTCAAATGGTTTTAAATCATTTGCTGAATTAAAAACGTCTGTTGCTATTAATCAAAATGTCAATGGTATAGAAAATAGGAATACAACAAATCAAGTCAAAACGGATGGTTTCAAAATATTCAATGATATAAAAAATGGTGCAAAAGATGTTCATTTAGATGGAAATCAAAATGGCAATAATGATGCAGAGAAACCTGAATTAGGAAAGACGCAAACATTGGAAAATGGTTTTAAATCATTTGAAGAATTAAAAACGTCTGTTGTTAGTCGTACAACTAGCAGTGTTATAGAAAATGGGAATATTATGGATAAAGTTGAAACGAAAGGTTTCAAGTCGTTTGAAGATGTAATGAGCGATTCAAAATCCACGAATATAGAAAGTTTTGATAACCTTGAAGGCGAAACATCACTTTTAGATGGAAATAAAAATGGCAATAATCATAAAGCAGAGAAATCTGAGATAGAGAAGATGACTAATCAAACAATAGAAAATTGCTTTAAATCATTTGCTGAATTGAAAACGTCTGTTGTTAGTCAGCACAACAGAAGTGTTGTAGAGAATGGGAATATTATGCACAAAGTTGAAGCGAAAGGCTTCCAGTCGTTCAAAGATATAAAAAATATATGTAATGGACAAAACAATTATAATGAAATGGTTGATAATGAAAATCAGGTGACGAAATCTGAAACTTTAAAATCACCACAAAAAAAAGTTCAGTTTGCTGACACATGTAATTCAAAACAGCATTTGGTGCCGATTTACAAACCAGAAATTAGTGGTTTCTTAAAAAAACCCTCGATTAATCATTCAAATCATACTGATATCGATAAAGAAAATGTTTCGGATGAACTTGAACTTGTAGCTGGTAAAGTCGAAGTAAACAATCCTAATTTTAATAAAAAACAGATACAAAATACTAAAATCGATGATAATGTTGTTTCTAAATTATCATATTTGTTATCGTTACTTCAAATTGATACAGAAACATATATCGAAAATAAAGCGAAATTGAAGAAAGTGCATTATAAAATAATTTTGGATGCTTTATTAAATAATATATCTATCACTTTAGAGAATCTAACAAAAAGTAATGATTTTGTACGAATAATTGAATCCAAAATAGAAATAGACTCGACAAATTCGACAAAACAATCCCGCCGTAAAGAGGCGGATAAATCTAAATCAATTAGAAATCTTTCTCATAAATATGAAGGTGAACCAATTGGAAATCCTTCTCATGAAGGTGAATCAATGTCGAATTATTCGAGATACGATCTAGAGGATTCCGACGATGAAGTTGATACCGAAATTTATGACTCTAAATATTATCCAATCCAATATGCACCGAAATGTAAAGCTACTAAATCACACTTTAACGCAAACCAGAAAGTTTATACCGATTTTTCTTACTTACCAAATTCTTTTTCAGGTGCCCATTATTCAAATAAACAATATGAGTTGGGTTATATTTCCAGATTAGCGGCATGTCCTACTTGCAGATGTTTGAGGAATTGTGTAGTTAATTCGAATACTCCTTACCCAGAGTCGAAATACTCTCGAGCATTTGTTAATACTCCACTTTCTGATGATAATTATTATGATACTTGGTATCGTATGTGGAATTGTCAAATGCTGCATATTAGACATTATGCTCGAGGATCTATGTAATTAATGAACTATTGAACTATTCTCAGTAGAGAAAAATTCTGAAACTTTAAAATATTTCCAATTTTCTCTATAAGTAATTTAAAAGTTAATTATTTTTTTTATTTTTCTCTAGTATGAATAAATGACTGTTTTTCTCCATATTTGTAAATGGTGTTAAGTTTTTTTAAGTAATAAATTTACTTATTTAAATTGTATATATTTAAAATATATTCCAAATTTATTCTTAATAATTGTTTTTTGTATTGTTTATGTTTATATAAATCTGAGTACTGCAGGCCTCTTGCGTAAAAGTCGCTACAGTTTTGCACTGTAGATAATCCATTCATTATTCTTTATTCTATGTTAGGAAAATATCGTCCAAGTGAAAGTTATACTTGCACAACTGATAATTTTGGTTCAATTTATATCTATTTCTCAGTGTTCATGATTTTTTAATAATCCTTTTGATGGTAAGGGTGTCAAATCACTAAAAATGGAAGCGATTTATTTTATCCACTGTTGTTGATTATTATAGTAGCGCTTGCAATTAGTTTACCAAGAATAAAGAAAGTTGAACAATCAAATTTCATAATTAAGTTTTGTACTACCAGAGGCTGCAAGCATAAAAAATAAAAAATTTTGGCTGATGTTGCCAAATTAGAAATGGTGCTTCAGTATCTATTAGTTTCTTTCGGAAATTAATTCATCCATTAATTACTTAGGGGATGAATTTTTGGTCAGAATTACTTCAGATATTCGGGAATTAATTTGGTCATGGACAGGGTTTACCCATAATTTCTTCAACGTTTGCTTTACTTCAATATCCAAAATTAATTTGTGTAATCACTCAAATTTGGTCGTAGTTCAAAAGGAACGTAACCTATCTGGAAATGTCAGGAAAAGTGGAGATTATGAAAAATTCAAGTGATAAAAATATATTATGGAACCAAAATTTTCCATATAAATTATTGTGTTTAATTTCAATAACTCTTTATTTCTTGAAAGAAATTTTTATTAGGTCAACTTTTTATACTTCAAAACAATTTTAATTATTGTATGATCTCTTTTATTAGATTTCAGACAATATTTCGTAAACCACTCGCCAACTCGTTAAATTTGCACGATTTTCGTATAAATTATTTCTCGATTTATACAATTATTAATACATTAATTACAAATATTATTAATTTTCGAAATTAAAAACCTTAAAAAATTTATAGTAATCCATTTGAACGAAAATTAGTTTATATTAGGAACAAATAATACTCTTGGTTTGACGATCTGATGGATATAGTTTCCGAGATATGCTCGTAGATATAATTGAATTCCTTATTCGTTATTTATTTTGTTCAGAATAATTTGGGTCTTCTATTTTTTCCTTCAAGATAATTAATCATTTTTATTTAATACTAGGTATTATTATTTTAGTGTTTTGTCAAAACTGCAACTCTATTTCTTGAAAATAGTTGAATTAATATGGAACATAATCTCTTTATTCTACAGAATAATCAGGGAAGGATCGGGAATTTCGTATTACCATTTAGATCGCCACCATGGGATATTCAATCTAGGCTGTTTGGCACCTAAATTTCGGCAAATATACTTTAGATTAAACAGTGAAAAAAACACATTATAAAATCGTGTTTTGAAATTTTTATTTTTTAATCTGATGCCTATTTCTTGAGATTTGAGTGAACTAAATGTATGGTTATTGTCGAATATTTCGATAAAGTGGACTTTTCGTTGTTGAATTCTAATATAATGAAAAATGACTACTCTCCTGCAATATAATGAGGAATGACTACTCTCCTGCTTTACACAATAATTTTTCAAGTACAAAAACAAAAATTTTTTATCGATATAAATATTATGTAGAATAATTATATTATTTGTTTTAATGATATGCTAGAATAATTTCTATCTATCCATTTCACAGGCTGGTCTCGACTATTATTATTACTTCTCAGAATCGCACAAATTAAATTATTATTTAACAAAAATATACCAAATTCATGGAAATTATCATTGGACCTTGAATCACGCTATGTATTTCTGTTACATTATTCACTAATGTATAAGTATTTATCAGTTTGTAATTGAATAGAATATACATGACCACAAAAGTAGCGGTCCGTTTTCAAAATTTTATAATTATAAAAAGTGGTTCATTATAAAATATATACTAACATCGTTTGTACGAAAGATTTTCTCAGAAACTGAATGACTAAGGCTCAAATTAACTATAAAATTTTGAAAAAAGAACGCTACTTTTGTGGTCACTAGTACAAAAAGTACATTGAACGTGTTTTATTCATTTACTCCAGTCCGGAGACTAATGTACTAGCCAACGCGGTCAAAAGTTCCGTTTTAGAAAAAATGTTTCCATCAAAACTTATTTATATAAATATATTAGCAACTTTTGTTCAAGACATTATGTCGAAAACGGAGTGAATTCGGCACTTTTCGATTACACACCACTTTTGAACGCACTATGGACCACAAAAGTTGATGTCATTGTTTTAAATTTTTAAATTGATTTGTGCCTTATTGATTCTGTTTTCGAAAAAACTTCAACTTTTGTGGCCAAGTGTAGGGTAGAGCGAGGTTGGTTGAAACAGGGTACGGTTGAAACGAGGCTAATAAGAAAAAAAAAATGCTGATAGTGGGTATAAGGAGAAAAGAACGATCCTTTATTTTTGAAACATGCTTGTCAGTGTTCAGTGTCGTTTCGAGATCATTATACGTGTGCAAGAGAGGTCATTCTGTCTGAGTACAAAAGTAAATATTTTTGTTGGTCTTATTTTGTTTTTTAATACAAAACTGTACTAGTTACGGTTGTTATTCTTTTTAATTTAAGAACTTTGGTTATCGAAGTACAGGTAGGGGTAATTCTTTTTTATATAAATTGACTTTTTGGGAGTTTTCAACAAATTTTCTAAAACATGTGCCGGGGACGATTGTAACAATTTTTTTGGGATCGGATGAAACGTTTTAACCGACCCCATGTACCCGTTTAATCGCAGGCATTTGCCCGTTTAACCGCAACATATTTTGGGAATTTGATTCTGTGCCATCTTATGTTACCGACCGGCTATGACCGTTCAAACCCAAATGAAGAGAATCCGGAAGATGACGATCATTTTCAGGCTATAGTCCTTTCATTGTAAATGAACAACCAAAATTCCATGCAGGTGATGATGAACTCACGTCAAATCTGACTGATGCAAGTTGTGAAAGAAATGAACCATGTTCTAGTCCAACTCTAGAGTCTGTTCAGTCTTCTCTAGTAACTGCAACATTTCCTCCAATACGTGTAAATGTATCTCCTCCAGCAGATCATACAAGAACATATACAAGTCGAACAAATTCACCAAAACCACCTAAGAGCACTGAAGTATTTTCATCTGAAATAGTAAAACCTTGCCACAAAGCACCACTTAAGCTGACGGAAAAAAAGGGGCGCAGAAAGAGAAAATCGACTATATATACAGATACGCTATATATATAGAAAAGCTATTTTTGTTACTTTCTGTAATTTGTCTTAATAAATAAGTATATAACAACATTATTTGCTTTATTCTACTATTGTTACAACTGACCCCAATCACGGTTACAGCTGCATACTGTCAAATACGCTCAGTTTAAATTGTTCATAAAGACAGGGATTTGGTCTAAAATGTTTCAATCGACCCCGATCTCCCCTACATTATTCATAAGCACCTTTACATAATGTGATTAAAAGATGACATTTGGCACATATACAAGTGGACCCCACATGCCAGTTTTAAGAATAATTGCCATCCGATTAGACTCTAAAGAACTATACTGAAGACTAGTGCTTAAGGTAATACTTCTAACAATTTTTACTCCGAAGACAATGTGTCGAAATTGTTTATTTTTCACGAGTTTATTTCTGGAACGAAAGTGACATCTACATTAACCATTAACCTATGTCAACCATAGCCTATACCTAAATTTTATTTCGAAAACAGTAAGCTAGTTGGCCAAAACACTTGGAAACCCTCCAAATCTTCATAGGAACTTTTGTACAAAATTTTTCCCCGATAAAAAGTCAATACGAACTCGTATTGCCTTTTTTATAACATATTTAATTTACAGGAACTTCTCTGCATTTTTTTTCTCTTTCGAACGACCTTTTTCCTTTTTTTCCACATTGAAAATCATACTTATAATATTGGGTCTTATGGAGAAACTACAAATTTAATCTTTATAATCGAATAAAACATAGTTTAAAATGCAGAGATGTTTTTATAAAACTATGTAAATTGTTGTAAAATAAACAAGGATTTATTTGAGCCAAAGATGAAGGTATGTTCAAATGCATTTTGGAAAGTAATAATGAATTATATAAGTAATTTTATCATTTTAGAGAAGCAAAACACAACATTTACTTTTTTATTTAAAACAAAAGAAACATCACGACTCACGAATATTATTATTTACCAAATAACCATAGAATATTTAAATCTTGTTTCACCGATACATTAAATCTGTAACGCTGCGGGCATGCGCAGTCGCTTGATACCCCCTTACGTCTTTCCCCGCAAAATGACTCTTTCGAACGTCCTTAAATTATATTTATTTATGTATTCAAAAATATTATCAAACTATTCAAGCGAAAAATTTAATTTAGATGCAGGTGCTTTATTAACTTTGCAAATTGATTATCTCAATATTCTGTAATGAAATATTTTTAAAATATTTAATATAAATCATTCATGATGACAAATCATATCCGTTTTATGTGATAAATTACAATTAATTATTGTACAATTGATGAATCATATCGATTTATTAATTAGTTGAAATTATTATTGAGTTCTTAAACAATAATCAATAATGTAATATTAATTTGCTGTGTAAATTTTTATCTCTAGGTAGTAAAATGGAAGAATCTATGAATTCGTTCACATTCTTTTTACGTGCTCCAATAAAAAATTTTTTGATGTGATGTTAAAACATCGCTAGCGAGACTATAATGATTTTATCTGAATGAAATATCAGATTATACAATGGGACGGACGTTTTTTGTTAACCAGCCAGATGTGTGACAGTCTGTATACGTATTCGTGATTAAAACGGGAATTTAACATTGTATATGATTGTAACGTTTTCTAATGGCTAGCACTTTAGTATAGTTAATAGTTTCTATAGAAATATCTGCATTAACAAAAATTTGAAAATAAATTATCAATAAATTTATAATAAAATAAAAAAACGTTTTAAAATATCAAAATTTAGAAAAAAAACTTTATTTAGCATAATGTTTTGAGGACCGGGCAACGTCGGTTTTTACAGCTTGTAGGATATGTTTAATCATGCCTGAGTCCTGGACTAAAAAAATTTTTTGATCTATGAAGACAATTTGATTAGAACAGAAATGGCTATTTCTACCAACGGAAATGGTAAACTTTCTATCTAAATCGTAAAGCAATAAAAATGTACTTTCCAACAATCTTTTGTCAGTTTATTTCGGTGTTCTCACGTTTAGCTGCCCTTTTTTTAATATTTACATTTTGAAAAATCCTTAAACTATACTATTTTTGGAATCTCCGTGATAAAATAGTTCTTACTTATTAGGTTTAAAATCTGTGACTGCAAAATTAAGACTCTATTGAAGATGTTCGAAAGTTGAAGTGTTTCATAGAACCAAATTGGATGAAATATTTCGCTGCACTCAAAGCGATGTCCAAATAATTTTAACTTTTTGATGGCTGTCAAGAGCATGAAAATGGGTGCTAAAATATTTCTTTGGAAAAATATAAATAATATGATATGAAAACTTATCCTATATACAGGGTGGGCCAAAAGTAATGTCATAATGGGCCATAATTTTTGTATTTGACATCTAATGCCACTGTGCTTTAGTTTTTATGCTGCAGATAGATAGAGAATTAGTTGACAACAAGCAATGGAGCGATATCTCCTGAAGAACGCGGAATTATTGTTACTGCTTATTGACCAATTTTTGGCCTGTTGTTTTAACGCAGCGTGAATTTCATCGTCGTTATCCTGGTCGTCGTGCACCTTGGACGCCGATGGCATCAACATAACCATGACAGGTGAGCGCTACAAACAGATGTTCATTGAGTTTATTTTTTGCTGCAAGTTGCTGAATTGGGTCTCGAGCATTGTTGGTTCCCACAGGACGGCGCAACTGTTCACACGGCTCGAGCAATAATGGAGATTTTGAAACACAAATTTCCTGGCCGCGTGATTTCTCGTTTTGGCGATTTGAATTGGCCGGCCAGATTCAACAGCGCCAGATTTCTTTCTTTGGCAATTTTTTGAAATCTTGCGTTTACCACAACAAATCACAAACGTTGCAAGTCTTGAAAGCAAACATTCAAGGAGAAATTACCAATTTGGAGCCAGATGTTTTGCGAGCAATAATTCAAAATGCCATAAAACGAGCCCAAATTTACATTAACTAGGGAGGTGGTCATTTGACCGATATCATTTTTTCAACTTAATGTCATCAATTTTACACTTTTAAATAAACTTTTCTTGAAAATGATCCAATTTTTTTTATTTCTAACAAAATGGCTGCCAATTCACATTATGACATTACTTTTGGCCCACCTTGTACAATACAGTGAATTTTTATATGCAATGTTAAATTTCCATTTAAAACACCAATGCCGTTGTTTTCCGACTGTTACATGTTAGATCGTTACGGTAAAAACGTGACGGTCTAATCTGAAATTTCATTTCACTTCCCAAATACAATCTTACTTGCATACTCTCGCTGTAGATATTTTCACATAAAAAAAATGCAAATGCTAAAATCATTTGCATGTGAATTATTTGTTAATATTTGAAGTTGCATCTGGCTTTCGAGTTTCAAGGACACATTTTAATTCTTCTAATACATTTTTCTATGATAACTTAGTCAAATTAAAAAAATAAGTATAATAAAGTCATTATAAACAAATATACAATTTTACTAATATGGATGTGACATTTCACGACTTTTGAATAATAATTGATGATTACGATACAATGACGTGTTTAAATACCATTTACTTTTGAGTAAAATATTATTATTCATTAGCTCATAAATAATTTTTGATACGTGTTAAATTCTGTTTGTATGTCGCCTACACCCAATGCAATCATAATCTGTGTTAGATTATTCAATGCATAATTGTAATAAACTGATTTATGAATTTTGGATATGAAAGTCAATTTTTGGTAGATAGATAGACCGTAGAGGCTGCCCTGGAAGGGCTACACTTCGACCATAATGTCCATTGTGTTGCCTAAGGATGTGAGGATGTGATTGGAGTGGAAGGAATTTGTGAATAGATTAGGAATGGCTAGGATATGCGGCTGCAGCAGACTCTGATAGGAACTAACCGATATTCATCTGGAAGTTGAAGGAAACTGTAAAAAACCTTCACAAGCATAGCCAGTTACTTTCGTTCTTGTTCATATGCCGACAGTTTAGTCAATTAATCGCCCCATTTTTTTAAAAATAATTGATAAACTGCCGTTTCGGGATTAGAACCCATAACCTCCCAGTTTTCAAGTATGCATACTGCGCAGACATAACGCCTTATACCGCTCGGTCACTTGGACTGGTAATTTTTTGGTAGATAAACATTCTATCAAAATCATAAATGAAAAAAAGGACTAAGGTTTTTCGTTTGTCGGCTAAAATATTTCGCCAAAAAAGTAATTATATCTATGTGATAAACAAGGCATTGCATGTTATTCTTTTGTAGGTTTTTATTATATTTTACTTGGAATATTTACATATAACACGTAAACGAATTCTGGCTTATCTATCACAGCTTAAAAGGTGTAATAAGCGCTTTTGGTATGTCTAATGATAATTTTCTGCCCGTATTCATTGATCCATTCTGTTGAATTTTTCAATTCAATAAAGAACATCTTAAGGTTGTTATGAAGAAAATTCAATATATTGACAAGTTCTTCAAAATTTGACAGCATATTATTTCAATAATAAAGAATATCCAGTCAAAGTTTGAACTTGATCCTGTTTTTAGTTTTTGAATAAAAAAATGTTAAAGTTACGATTTTTAAGAGATTTTTACATTGCTTAAATTGACTTGGCGGTAAAAACATTAATACAAAAATCTATATCTCGAACACAAGAAATGCCAGGTTTATGAAAAACTGTCATAATAATTATCAAAGTCTTATAAATACCTGAACCAAATTTTAAATTTATCCTGTTTTTGGTTTCTGAGATAATTAAATTTATAGATCGAAAAATGGTACTAAACATATTTTTTAGTTTAGATTGTCACAGTAGGTTTGGCAACGTTAGTGTAATTAAAATTAAATAAATAATTATTAATAAAAAAATAAATAATAATAACAATTGAATTATTATTAAAAATTTTTTTAAATTTTTAATAATTTTTATTTTAAACCAATTTTTTTATTTGAGAATAGTTTTATTAATAATTAATAAATAATTAATTTAAAAAATCTTCTAACATGGTTAGAATTAGTGTATTTTGAGTTACACGATTTTTTATTAGTTCCAGTTTTCCCATGGGGGACGTAGGGCCGCCACAAACGCCTTTCATCGTACACGGTTCTGTGCCATCTGCTTGATTTCACCCCAGCTCTTGCCTTCTTCCTCGATTTCCTTGTTGACCGATCTTTTCCAGGTTGTCTTCGGTCTTCCTCTTTTTCTGTTCCCCTGAGGGTCCACTCGAGGACTTGAGACTGACGGTGTAATTTGGCCTTCTTAGCGTTTGGCCAATCCAACCAAACTTCTCAGTAATTCTTCATTAGTTATTCTGTGAGGCCAATGAATGTTCAAAATTCTTCGAAGACATTTGTTGATAAAAACTTGTAATTTACTTATTATAGTCTTTGTTACTTTCCATGTTTGGCAACCATATAAGAGTACAGAGTTATACGAACTTTACCATTAATTTTGGTTGATTTACCCCCACCACTTTCATAACAACATTAAAAGCTACGATTCATTCAAAGAAGCTACACGGACTAATGTAAGTTCATCATATAAGATGAAAGAAAGATTTGTTAACATATTCACAGTTAATTATATAGAAAATGTAGTTATGTCATAGATGATGTACACAGTTTTAATTTAATTAAAATAAACAACATTTAGGTCCACTGCAACTAATTATTTTCATATTTTAATTATATATGTTATAAAAGTTAATAGTGTTTCATTTCGTCTTTTTAATTCTATAAAAACAAGTACCAAGTAAATTTATTTTATTATATGTTCAGGGCAAAGGGTATAATAAAATAATAATGTTTTTATACATAGAATTTTGTTAAGGTTATTCAATTAGTTCACAATAAATCAACATGAACTGAAATATTGTTTCTTATTATTACAAATTAATGTATATAAAGAACTGGCCTGAGGACGGGGCTTAAAAAACATGGCTGTTTATTTTATGCCGAAGTAACGAAAGAGTAATCCATTATGTGTGTTTTTGTCTATGTCAATATATAATAATTTTTTTCTAAATTTTGACAGTTTGAAATGTTAATTTTTTTATATTTACTGCCAAATAATTTATTTCCAAAATTTTGTTAATGTAGGTACTTCTATAGAAACTATAAACTATGAAATGAGCCGGTTATAGCTCTGGAACGGTCATCTCAAAACAGCTATAACTTTGGAGCGGTTTGGAATTTTGAGCTTCCGATAGTTTTTCTGGAGTCGGAAAGAAAATTTACCTACGGTATTCACTCATCCTTATTTCGCCTTCCTTATCTCTTATAGTTTTCTCTATACAATTCAAACATTTTTTCTTTTATATGTAAAGAAGATAATACTGCATACTAAATTTGGTTTATTTTTTTGTCGCCAGACGTCGTGACTATTTTGAACGAATTGAATTTTTAATTAAAGAACCCAGAATAATAACATTTGTACCAAAATTTTGTTGTTGATTTGTACCCTACTGGATTTTGCGAAAATGTTTCGAATAAAAGTTGTTAGTATATTTATAATGAATATAACTTCATAACTTGGGTATCTCTGATGATCCCACTTGTAGGGCCTGTATGGAGGACGATGAAATTTCCATACATGTTATATGCACCTGCAGAACCCTGCAGGGTGTCAGGTATAGAATGTTTGGGTCTGAAACCTTGGATCCATCAATCCTGGGTACAATCCCGGCGGAGAAGTTGTGGGCTTTCTGGCCTCGACAAAATCCTATAGCTTCATCTGCTTAAAATAGCACCCCTTACCCGGAGACGTTTCGCCTTCGGGTGACAGGTTGCTCTCAAGGAGGGCACAGAGGACCCCTTGGTCTAGGTGCTAGGGACTCATTTGCGGTACCCCTAATTCTAATTATTATTATTATAATGAACAACTTTTATTCGAACATTCGAAAAATGAGCGCAGCTTTTGTGATTATGTGTGATAGAATAATATCTGATGATTGAAGTAACGGAGGAAAATTTTTTGATCGTTTTGGTACACTCGCAAAATGTGATGTTATTTTAAATAATCTTAATTGCAATTAATAAAAATCTTTGTATAAAATGAAAAATTATTCTGTATTTGAATATTTACTTTCTGAGTCATGAAAAACTTGGAAAATTCATAGGATTTTATTTTGCATAGGAACTGAATTTGAAATTTATAATTTCCGCCTTTGAGGAATTTCGCCAGGTCTGTGTAGCTACTACGATGCTAGATCGATCTGCGTAGTTAATAGGGAGATTTTTAGCTAGGGTACGTCTTCCCGATCTATATAGACTAAGGAGATACACGGCCAGAGTACGTCTTCCAGACCTGTCTCCTTTAGGTAGTTTAGTATCTAGAAATTGAAGTGAAAACTATAGTCTAGACTTTAATAAATAAAATGAACTCATGTGTACTTTCATTTATTTTACGTTAGTGATTGAATAACCCTAATTATCATTCTGAATATTATAATATTCACTGATAATTAACTCACTTGATTACAGTCGTGAATACTTTTGATTTCAATCAATATATGCGTAGGTGTGTATTTTTTCCTGCAGTATATACCTACAAAATACCATTGAATGTGTATAGATAGGTGTACACAAATTTATTGGCATACACGATACTGCATATACAGAGTGTCCCCCAAGTCACGGACACAACTGAAGGTATGGATAGAAAATTGAGACGAAAAGTCCTTTAACATTTTTTAATCAGACGTACAGATCATTAGTTATTAATTAAAATAAGTAACCAATTACCAATAGCGTGTGCGAGTGAGCGTTTGTAAGTATGTTAGTGGGGAATGCATGTACATGTGCCCATCGTAACCCAGTGCACGCCTCTGATTGGTTACTTATTTTAATTAATAACTAATTACCTGTAGGTCTGATTAAAAAATGGTAAAGGACTTTTTGTCTCAGAATTAAATTTTTTATCCATACTTTCAGTTTGTTCGTCCGTGACTTTTAGGCCACCCTGTATAGATATGCATGTAGATAGGTATGTGGTATATCTTTAGTGTTTATAATCAATCGTCTTGGGTAATTTTATAACCATAATCTACTAGTAATAATATAATAGACGAAGTTAATAATTAAAAAGGTTGGATCTATTCTTTATTTGTTATATTGTAATTTATTTTTCTTATTATTCATAAATTATTTGCCACTCGTTGAAAAATCAATAATACAATTATAACCGTTTTGATGAAATATACTTTTTGTATTAGTGAATTTCCTCCAAAGGAAATGCAGCTATTGTTTTTGCATCAATGTTGGAATTTCGTAAAAATTTCTTCAAATGTCCATCGATTAGATGTTAAAAATCACTATCGCTAAAATTTGTATATATGCATATGTACTTTTTTTAAATGTCTGTGGACTCGCTAGCCGCCACAGTTTTATTCCGATTGGAATGCAATTTGGTATTAGAAGCGCTTTTGATATTCTAAAGGTAAAATTTGTTAATGGGTAAAATCGGACGAGGGAAAAGGGGGTTTAGAGGGAGGGGGAAACACAAAATTTGACTATCTCCCTTAATATTTGAAAAATCGAAAAATTTATCAGAAGTTAAGTTGTAGGTAGTAAGTTTTACTGTAATTTTTTTTCTTATCATTTTTCTGTTACACTTCTATTTACAGAAATATTTACAATTAAAGATTGAAAGTTAAAATTCTAAATATCTGTGTTCACATTAGAGTTTGAGAAAAATGATCAAGTAATGAATTGTAGCAAACTTGATTTTCTACAACTTTACTCCTTATACATTTTTCGATTATTCTAATATTCAGAGAGATATTTAATATTTTGTGTTTGTTTGACTCGAATACATAAAATATATTTAATTGTAAAAAATTTTAATTGTCGTTTCCATAGTAACTATAAACTATAATCGTTATACCGTTTTTTTTGGGCTATTAATAAATTTAATTTTTGCAAATACTAAAGTCATATCTGATATTATATTTCATTTTGATCACACTAAAATTATGACCGCTAGAGAGTGATTTATGTATTCTAAGGAAATTCGCTAAGTTGATGCAGCTCCTGCGTAACGAATTTTTTTTTTAAATTTCCATAAAAACAGGTGACAAATTATGTAAAAGCTATACTTGGTTTTGCCGGCAAATGACTACCTTAGTAATACAATCTTCAAGTCTTTCTGGATTCCATCAAGTAAAATGGTTGAAAAATTGGCCCTAAAATAAACAAGAAAACATACAGTTAATAATTTAAATTAAAATCGATCCAGTAGTTTTTGCGTGATTTCTGAACAAATAAACAAACAGACATTTACAATAAATTATATAATAATAGGACCAGTTCTACAGTTATATTAATTTATTATATTTTTCTAATTGCTATTATTACTTAAAGAGTTTTCCTGAGAAAAATATTGATCCATAGGCGAATAAATAAATCTCGTGCCGGCACCGATATTGAGTTCTAAGTCCCGGATTGGCATCATTTACCTTACTTGAGGTCGTTCATGTGCTATGCTAGAGTCAAATGAGTAATACTATCTTTAATAAAATTTATTTAGGATTTTAAAAAATTTGTAAATTATATCAATAATCTTACAATTTATAACCTTTTTTTATTTGTCCTAAATGTTTTAAAAGTATTTATTATATAATATCAGTAAATGTAAATTAGAAATTGATTTGACAGATCTTGATTTGACTGTATTTGTATGTTTTTTTACTGTGCGCTGTCGCCAGTTTTAAAAATATGGTGGCAAAAACGAACCTAATAAAACAGTTTTAATTTTATTAAATAATTAATTCAAACGTTCGTCAACACAATTTTTTAAGCAATTATTTAAACTGCATATTTTAAAAGAATATTTATAAATATTATTTATTATGGTGACTACTTTAATAATATAGTTATTATAATTTTATGTACAAAAAAATTCTGCTCTCCATAAGACGCTGTGTTAAAAGTTAGAGTTTTAATCGATAATAACTCTTTGAAATGATCGTCAATAGGTTTTAAATTTTTGAGGGAGGATAACTACATAATTAAGCTTTTCAATTCAATTCAATAAAAAATTTTTTATCTACTATCAAGCGTTATGCATGAACGTCCTTAAAGTTATACATTTTTAATCGATCAAAACAATTGAAATTTATTGTAAACACACTTTTTCACATAATTTTATAAATTAATAAATATTTAAAATGGTAAATTAAAGAAGTTTATTGAAGTCTTTGTTCATTTAAGCCGCATTTATTATCGATCAACTATAAATATGTAATGCATTTTTTTTGTGCATTTTTTTTTTCTTACTGAAAGGTATTGAATTTAATTAGCTGTGTTACTAATTTACTTTAAAAGTCATTTATATATGTTTGTTAATGCAGAACATGAAATCAATTAAAAACAAAAATATTTTAAATTGAACATTTATACTTACCGAAGTAATAAATTGAATTATATTTTGTGACGCGGTTAATTGTTATTGATATATATCGACATTATTATTTTAAAATTATTATTGTTATTGGTTTTTATTGAAAATTGAAAGTATTGTATATTTAAAAGTCGTTATAGTGTATATTTATTTTGTCACGATTTTCCACCATTTTATTTATACATTATGTTGACTATAAATAAAATAGATTAAAATAAAAGTGAATCAATTAGATAATTCCATAAATATATAGAAAAAAAGGCATACAAAATATGGGAAAATTTTTATTACTGAAAATGGGTGTAATACTAAATTTTAATATATTTCAAAACCGATGTCTTATTTGTTTGTCAGTGATGTAAAATGCAGTGAAGGATTCGTAATATCGGCGCCCGTAAACCATCCCGTCGTTTTGTGAAATATACCATAATTAAATGTTCGATTTTCAGATTTCAAACATAGAAGAACTACGATCATGTTAAAATGTTTCATATGATAACAATTTTGACTATATCGAATAAATATAGAATTATTTTTACAGTTATTTCAAATTTATGTGGTTTTCTAAAAAGAAAATTATTTGTATTTGTATATAAGAACATATTTTTGTGTTGAATCATACCTTTATAGTTTTTGAAACAAAAAATAGTATAGGGAAAGGTTGAATGCGGATCTTGTCTTCATTTGTGTTTAGGTAAATTTTCGATTAGTATACGCATTATCTTCGAGAAAATAGGTGGAAGAGCCCCCAGGGGCGTAGCGGTGTCAAACGGCGCCCAGGGCACGCGCCCCTTCTCCTTTGTAAATTATTTTAAAAACAGATATCTACACATTTTTTAAATTATTTTCTCCTAGGATATCCTACAAATATTGACCTTTTCCCAAGGTAAGGTAGCTCAAGAAGGCTTGCGTTAAGGGTACTATAAGTACCCATACCTAATAGGACAACCTTAAAAGTAAAGACACTGTCTAGGCACTGTCGCTCACGATGAGAAAAACAATCAAGTAGTTTTAATAACAATTAACACTCACTCGGTCAGGAATATTTTAATCTTGAAATCAGATCACTTCGTATGTTACGATGTTACATACGGTATATAATGTAACCAAAAACACTACTGTGCTGCAAATGATGTGTCAAATTCGAACTGCGAAGTGCGCGCACCGCTCACGCGGTTCACGGACTTCAATTCGATTTCAATTGTTTTGTTTAGTTTCACAAAACTAATTAGGATCAAAATTTAACGTGTAAATATTAAGTTTTTAAAATTTTGTAATGTAATTTGTGTACTATACACAACATCCGCAGTCTATTCTGGAAGAAATGTATAATAAGAATTAAATGATCCTCAAAAGACTTTTATTTCGCCATGTTTGCGAATTTGGATTGTATTTTTTTTAAATAGGTAGTTAGTAAATTTCGTCTTTTGTCCCCCTCCCCTTGATGGCGCCCAGGGCACGTGCCCTGCCTGCTCCACCCTAGCTACGCCACTGAGAGAACATGCCCTAGTCGCAGTTTCAGAATCATATGTTTGAAAAAAAATCGTTTTACTGGATGTATTTAGAAAGACTATGTGCAACATACGAGTAGTAGGGCGATAACAGCAACTTTGCGCAAAATTTAAAACTAAACTTTTAAAACGTTTCTAAAAATTATTTGAGTGTCTAAAATTACGTAGTACTTTAAAAAAAAAAATTTACAAGAAGCTTTTCCAATATTAGAATTGTTTTACTAAGATATGCTGCACAATACCGACGACATCTGCAAGCTGCGAGCGAAGTTTCAGCAAGCTAAGAATAATTAAAGGCTCAACGTTCAACAATGAGTAAGGAACGTCTTCGCGATCCTAGTCATCAAAAATAAAACTGCGTATGTGACGACTTTGATGAAGTTATAGACTTATTCGCGGAAAGGAAAGTTGTAATAAATAAGTAATAAAGAGTGCAAATTTATTTAATGGTTTTCATTCTACCAGTCACAAAAATTCCCAGCCAGTATATTTGTTTAGTGAGTTTTTTGAAATCATCATGTCAAATGCTGAAAGGAAGGGGCACCAACATCAAGTGTTGGCCCCGGTTCGAAAAAATCGTAGATCCGAGGCTGATAATAACCATATGCCTACACATAATATATAACTGCTAATAATCAACATCCCTGAATTATATCCGAACAAATTATAAGGGATGTATCCCTTAATACATCCTTTATTTATATTTTGAAAAAATTACATTATTTTTTTAATTCAAAAATTAAGTTCAATCTCGATTCTCTTAAAACTCATCCTTTCTGGTAGATGAGCTAAGATTTTTGTCTCAGGGTGGAGATCTTCTTTCAAATTTTGCAATAACGACCACTTACGGTGTCGATAGTTGTATTTGATGACAAATACAACAAATGACTGTATTTTCCCAGTTTCATGTAAACAAGGGTAAACAGGTTAAATTTTAATGTTATTTTCACTAGAATATAGATATATTCTGTTCAAAACGTTTTTTACTGTAAAAATTTGTTGGTCTTTGCAGCTGTTTTCATGTAACCAAACTAATTTTTTAAGTTAGTAGAGATAGAGTGAACCTTTACACCACCGAATAAATAATAAAACTAAACTATATTTTCGATTTTAAAACAAACTCAATAAAAACAAACTCAAATTCAGGTTTGTGAACTCGAATACAAATTGTGTATTACTTATCAAAGTAAAATAATTTGAATAAATTGTTGGAATTACTTCAATATTTCAATTTTTTAACCTGACGACTTTAAATGTAATGAAAATGTTTTAAAACTTGTATTTATTATACCTACAGTTAATTTTATTGTTTGATGAACTTTTAAATTTTGATGTGATAAAATACATAAGTTATATACGTTTGTAATATTGTTTACAACATTTTCGTGATGTTTCTAATTTTTTCATCAGGTAATTCACAACACAGCAAGGTATAAAATTTATCTAAGTACATCTAAAATATATCATATATTATATTAGCAGTACCTTCCTGTCCAGTAGACCGTGTTTTCAGTTTGTACTTCTATCATCTTGTTGGCAAATGTATGAATGTGTAAAATATATATAATAGACAATGCATTCGTGATTTATTGATATTACATATTAAATGGAATTCTAAACCCTCCCCTCCATCTACATCTATGAATCTGCAGTTTTTGTAAAAAAGCACACCGATCTATATAATAGTGAGTGATATACAAATACATGCATATAATACAAGACTAATAAATCATTTAGTTCCGGGATACACAGACAAAACATATACCAGTTGTTTAGTTTACATCTTCGCATAGTAGATATCCCACAAGTATGAGAGAGTACATATGTATACATTAAGCAATGTGTATGAGAAGGAGGTCTTATAGGTTTGTTACTTACTACTTAAAGTTAAACTGTTGTGTGATGTCATGTCTATTAATTTGTATGTGTGTTATGATTTGTTCTGTTGTTCAGACATACAACACACAACAGTTTCAAACCAAACGTATAAGACTTCCTTCTCATACACATTGCTTAATGTATACATATGTACTCTCTCATACTCGTGGGAGATCTACTATGCGAAGATGTAAACTAAACAACTGGTATAATGAAAAGTGTGTATCAAAGTTCAATAAGAATTTTTAATTTGTTGTATGTAAATCATGTACATATGATATAATTGAATAAACTATTGATATTACATAACAATTTATCATTGAAAATGTATCGTTGTAAATCGTTACATATGTGTTTTTCAACAACCGATATCCTAACTATTAAAACCTTATATTTCCATCAATTTTGTTCATCAAGATCAGTATTTATTTATTTTAAATTTTAGTAAAAACATGCATTTTCTTACCAATCATAAAATATATAAACAAAAACGGGAGATGAGGAGTGCAGAGTAATCTCCAATTAGAATTTGGAGTAGAAACCATTCCCAATAGATTTTATTTATTATTTTATTTTATTAATAAAATTAAATTTACTTTTCCAGGGAAAATGCAAGAAAGAAGATAAACAGAAAAGGCAAAAAAGAAAACCATTGCATTTTTAGTTACTCAATCTAAAAATAATATGAAATTTAGAACAAAGCAGTGGCGTAGACCATTTAAAAAAAAAATATCTAGTTAGAAATTATGCCCCTGGAATAATTTAATTAAATCTAATTACATTAAACTAAGTCACCTACTAATTAATAAAAACGTGCCAAGCGTATTCGAAATCATCCAAACGGTTTAGAGATATTTGAAAAAAAAGTTTTTTTTTATTAACTTTAACTGTATCTCGAAAACATCCTAGTTCATATGCACTTTTCCTCTTATTTTTAGTAGATCTATTGCCTATCATTCGAAATTGCACTCCTTAACTATGCAAATTGAGACATTGCTTAAGCCGGTTTTACACGATGTTACGAACGCTCGCTCCAACTTTGGACCGAACGTTTGAGACAAGTAAGTTCGACAGTTGGTGCAGTGAATGTTCCTTCAACACGGTGAACTGAATGCTAGATAGATAGATAGATTGTAGAGGCTGTTCTGGGCGGGACACACTTCGAGCATAAGGTCCATTGTGATGCCCAGAGATGTGAGAATGTGAGTGGACGACAACAAATTTCGTGTGTAGACTAGGAATTGATAGGAATTGGTCGGCTGCAGCCTATTTTGATAGGAACTATCCCGATACTGATCTGGAGTTCATGAAGGAAACTGCAGAAAACCTTCACAAGCATAGCCGGTTACTTCGTTCTTGTCCATACGCCGACAGTTTAGTCAATGAACTGCCCCCTTTTTTTTAAATAATTTACTAACTGCCGATGTCGGGATTCAACCCATGACCTCCCACTTCCAAGTACACACAACGCCTTTACAATCGCGGCTACTTGGCTGGTGAATCGAATGTTTGATCTAATACATATGAAAACAGTTTGGTACAAACGTTTGTCCCGTTTCAACATTGGACGAGGATGATAACGGTGTTGCTATTGCTGGCTTTGCTGTGGTTGTATTATCCTGCAACGTATTAATAGTGAGACGATAATCCCCCTCTCTGCCCAAGTCCCACCCTTAATATGCACGACTCGTGTAGCCGTTGAGTCGAACCATCCAACATCTTCCTTCAAATGTTGCAGGCTTCCATTTGACTCAGTGAAGGATTACCGACATCGGCTCGAACATGGCCAAATGCGAACGTTTGATGCTCACCATTGGTCGCTCGTAGGTTTGAACAACGACCATACTATGCAATCAACTATCAAACGTCCAACTTTGGAAGGTATTCGTAGCATCGTGGGCATAAGACTAGTATATCTTTTCTAAAAAATTCCTTAATTATTAGAAATCCGCCTAAAAAATAAAAGCCATACATTGTTTTTGTATGGATCAAAATAGAAAATTTAAGGGCAGTATTGTGATACAACTTGTATGTGATTGATAACTGAATACCTTGTACATTTAAAAGCAAGGAAACATTATAGTCATACAAAAACATAGCTTGTCATGTCATACATTTCTGTGTTATCTTCGATATGTTTTTTGATACCATCGTCATAAATTGTTGAATCACATTGGTACAATTCACTTGAATAAAATGGGTTGTTGCACTCATAAATGATGCTTTTATGGTGATTAAAACTACAATTTATTACTTTCTGTATTTAAAAAAAAAAAAAGAGTAAAAATGTAAAAAGTAGGTAAATTAATTATGAACACACGAAACATATACTGCATTTTTTCTTTTGTTTGGTTTTTAGTTAAGAAATATCAATGCAAGCAAACATTTTCATGCATAGTCGAACTTTTATAAGTAGGTAATAATTCTAATAATTAAAAACATATTAATTTTTTCTACTCTCCTGATGATGAAATACTAAAAACTATAAAAATCTAAATCTAGTATTTATTTATTAATTAACCCGGTATATAATTAAATCTACCATAAAACTTTAGTTCCGACTTTGTAACGGTTGAAAATATTGATCGAAGAAAAAAAATTTAGGTGTTCATGATATTACCTAATTAGCCATTTCCGGAAAGTTGTCCGCCCGTCCGTCCGTAAACACGATAACTCAAAAACGAAAAGAGATAGCGAGTTGAAATTTTGTATGTGTGTTCTACAGCTAAAAGGTAAGGTCAAGTTCGCTTGGGCAATATCCTGTTCAGCGTCAGTGCATCGAGAGATAGTCTCTTGGTTGCACTCTGAAGCAGTTTTTTTCCCGAGCTCCTGCCGCGGTACTTTTTCCCAGTGATCACGGTGTTTTGCATTTGACCAATCGTTGATCACCTGTTTACATGGAGTCCTTGGAATTCCTAAAATAGGCTCTGGGTCTATGAAGGGAATTCAGACTCCCTTCTTTGCTAAAGCATCTGCTTTTTCAAAGGCAACCATACTAACAATGGATACAAATAGACGTCAAAAATAATTAATAAATATCGATAAGGTTTATGAAGTACGTGAAACGAAATTAGTTTTTGACGACGACAAAGAAGAAAGTTTTACATACAGAGGATCGTTATTGTCTCGGCTGGTTTTACAACTAACTTGTAGAGCTGATAGTATATTCAATATACAGTACAACATGTCGTACGACAGGATGAATACTTAGTGTGTAGTTTTTTAATATTACGAGTAGAAATTACGAGATACTTAAACGCTTAAACTTCGCAAACGTATGAATGGTATATTTGCAAAGATGATTTGATCTTCTAGCTAAAATTAAAAGCAATATATACGATTGTTTTTTAAGATATTTTTAAAACACAGCAACATGCATGGCATTTTATTTTATTTTAAATGCGAAAAAAGAAGCACAACAACAGATAAATTCATCACAGCTAACTTTAAGGAATAATCTTCCAAACAGAATTTATGAATTCCGTTTTACGTTAATACATACAATGTCGTAATTTTAGATATTATATTTATTATATAAGTCCATTATATAAACATTTAAAAGTCACATTTAAGGTGTACTTACATAATATGCACACATTGGTTGGTCATTTTTATTTAAAAGTATATTATATTTTATATTATTTGCTCTTTGAATGACCAAATCAGATAAGACAGTGAATTGTATACGCAATGTCATGATGATCTTTTTTTTTCGATGCCGACAAAAGGACTGCACAATGCATTTTCTTGTTGTCATTTCTATACGTATTTTTATACTCGTAGGTATATATAAGTACGTAGGTATGTTCGTACATACATGTATGTATGTATTGCGTATAGAGATACACATATGTGTATTTATAAAACTTTAGTATAATGTTAACATATGTTGGATAAATTCGGTATTATATAATATAGAATTTAAAAAATAAATAAATTTGGTATTAATTTATTCTCGGCTTTTTTTATCATCTTTTCTACCTATAAAACAAGAGAAAATAACAACTAAACTGAGTTAATTGCTTAAATACTCGATATATACTGAATTTACAAAAAAAATTTATAACAAAAGTTGTTAAGTTTTAAAAAAGAAACATTTTTGTCTTTACATATTTGTTTTATATCTTACGGTTTCAAAGTTTGTAAGTTTTGCTCATTTTTCCCACACATGGTCCGATTTTTCCTATTCGTGAATTGACCTTACTTTTTTTTAGAATACAAATACACAATCTTAGCTCGCCACCTCTTTTTGTTTATGAGTTATCGTGTTTACGGAAGCACGGGAAATTTTGCGGAAATGAACTAATTTGGTCATTTTATGAACACTTAAATCAAAATATTTTTTTTGCGATCAATATTTTCAACCGTTACAAAGTCGGGACAAAAGTTATAATACCCTGGTATATATAATATACCGGGTATAACAATATATTTTGGATTGAAAACATAAATTGGATGATCCAGGTGAAATAAAATATATTTCCTTACGTAGGAGCTGCGTCAACTTTGCGAATTTCTTTGGCATTAATACATAATACTGAATAAATTTTATTCCGATCGAATTAAGATTATGAACGATGGAAAGCTACAAACTCATATACATAAAAAAATGCATATGAGATTATCAAATGATAATTAATAAGAGCTCTAGATTTTTGAAATAAAATTTCAAATTCGCCCCAATACCTAGATCAGTTTTTGTATTATAAATACGTATTTTGATTACTCATCAGAAAATCGAAATCAATAGACAAAAATAAAAATAAATAAAAATTAAACAAAATAAATTAAAATATTTATTTTTTCATTTTCTTTCATTTAAATTTACTCTTGTTAACCTCACTCTTATTAAAATTACTCTTATATTGTCTCAGGATATGTTATTCGTTGCTAATTTGGTGGCAGTTTCACGACGTTTCTTGGTTTTGTCTGGCTTATATATGTTTGACCGACGTTTAACTCTATTTTAAGATCGTATTTGATTGGTGCTGAGTTATGTATTTGTATACGCTAGAAAATCAACCTTACTACAGTTAATCTGATTATTTTTCCTAAAAGTCTAATATGAACAAAAATAAGTAAATATTTTTGTAAATGTTAGAGTAACAGAAAAAACAATAAGAAACTAAACTGTAGTAAAATTAATTCTCTATAACTTTACTTCTTATAAATTTCCTGAGTTTTCGAATATTCAGAGAAATATACTATATTTTTTGTTTCCCCTCACTCTTTCCCTAGTCACCTTTTTTCCTGTCCCATTTTGCCCATTAATGAATTTGGCCTATCAAATGCATATCACATACCACAGAATAACCTAGAATATGTAAAAAAAAATTATTTGATAGTATTTACGGTGATTGTGACCTTTTATTGTGATTGTGATAGTATTTACGGCGACTTATTGACCTTTTCATTGAAATTATATATTTCATTTTTATGTTCATGCGAATAAAAGTCTTTTTCGTGTTTGAAATCCTTAACCCAACTCAACCCTCCGACAATTTAATATTGTAAAAAAAATTTAAAATGAAAAAAAAAACATTTTTGAATTTTAAGGATTTAGGACGAAAAGGGTTGTGTTGGGTTGGGTTTGGTTGGGTTGGGGTAGTTTAGCTGATTTACAATTAAATATTGTAAAAAAAATTTTTTTTGGTAAGAATTTTGTAGTATAGTTTATAGTTTCTATGGACATGACAATCAAAATTGACAAAATTTTAATAAAAATAATTTTATAGTTATTTTTTACAGTACAGCTTCTGTGGAAATGAGAATCAACAATATTTTAATAAAACAAAATATATAGCTCTCTTTCTCTCTACTTCATATCTTTCTTCTCTCTCGTGTAACGAAATGTGCCTAAACGTAACGCGTTCTTAAAATTTCACTCTGAATCCTTGTCCACTTATTGATTATCGAAATGCCGCCTCAGATGTTTCACTTCAAAAAATTTGTTATCCATTTCCATGTTTCGGCGTCATTTTCTCGGGATATTCGGGTGTTGTAAACCTCATGTCCAACCTGTGCAGAAACTTGTTATTTAATATTGAATCGGTTGAACTATATAACAACATTCATATATAATATTGGTGAATTTATTGAACTGTTGTGGGTCCATTAAAAACAAATGTTAAACGTTCAAGATATATATTATAAATCGGTGTAGGTACTCTCTTCGTGGATGATTAAAAGTATATATTTAGTACAGATGCATTGGTCAGTTTTATATTGTTTTTTGAACAAAATGCAATATATGTATAATCAAATATATTTAAAATGATTTACTTTAAAGTAAATATAAATTATAAACATTTTATATTATTTTAATGTTTTCTGTGTGTGTGTGTGTGTGTGTGTGTGTTAAAATGTTTATGTTTTATTAATGAGAGTGTTACATGTGTGATTGACATGTTGTATGAAGTGATGTGTTATGGTTCTCATTTGTCATAATTCGTGTTTGAAAAATCTATCAACTATTTAATGAAAAATTTATAGAGGTAAACGATTAAAAAACTATTCTGAATAATACTTAAAACTTTTGATAAAAAAAAAAGAGAATAACTTTTCTCTCTGCCTCTTTTTCCATGGATATACGGATATATAGGGTAGCGAAAAAATATCTTCACGATTTTTAAATTCAATAATTCTTTCTGGAATTAATATTTATTGGGTTTCTCTTTTTTAGATTATAGTAAATACTTAGGAGTTTCGATATAGAGCGATACCAGCCGGCAGAAAGGATAAATATCGTAAATTTTTATATGGAAAACGGAAGAAGCTTTATTTCTACTCCGAGAAACTAACGACGATATTTTAATATCAGATATTTTCCTTCTAACCATACGATATTACTGATTATTTTCTTTGGGGTTATCTGAAAGAAAGGGTTTATGTAAACAAGCCACAATGCTTGGAACAACTTTTGGGGATATCTCAAGAAACATTACGAAAGATCAAATGTGGTGAAAAGAGCTCATAGTTTTCAGCGCGAAAGGGGATATCAATTGTGAAACATCATTTTTCGTAAATAGTTGGAAAAAAACTTCAAGAAACACACTTTATATTATGAGTTGCAAAATATAAATTTTCTTAACTTCTCATAGACTTTTTTAAATTTAAAATCGTAAAGGTACTTTTGCGTCACTTTATTTTTGCGCCACCTTATAAAATAAAAACTCGAAACAGCCATTCTAAAAACATCATCAGCTATATTAAAAGTCTACTGTTATTTCAAGACAATTTCTTTAATTTTTTTACTATGCATCCAAAAATCGAATAGAAATATGTTTTTCATTTTACATAGTTGTTATTTTGTCCGTTTTATCAAAGATAATTTAAGCTGAATTTTATTGTAAATTTGAGTTCAAAGTATTCTTATTATGTTTTTTGATAGTTTAAGTAATAGCCAGCGTTTATGGAGGAGGTTTTGTGGTATCCTTTAAATATTAGATTCTCTTTGTAAACTGACCACAAGCTCATAAATTGCATGTTAAACTGTTGTTGTCTTTTAAATTTGTATAATATCTGATACAAAAAGGTAATTATTCAAAATTATCCCACAAGGAATTAATTTTTTTGTATTTGATTATTAAAACTGTTTTTTACCTATTTTTATGATTAATAAGCTTTTGAAATTTACATAAACAATTGAAACTATTTATTACATAGATTAATTTCAGAAACACAAAATTCGCAAAAAATCTAGGTAAGAGCATGTTTAAAATACTGCCTTAAACAACTACACTAATCTCTAAGCTGCAGTTAGCAAATTGAAAAAGAAAAAAACTAAATGAGGAAATTTTTTTTGATTTTAAAATCTAGAATAAACTTTATATACCTGATAAATTTCAAGCCTCTGAACTAAATAAAGCTAGTGGCAGCGGGATTTCAAATTTGAAACGTGATCTCATTCTATTGAACGCTAATGGTTTATTACTAATGCCGAATTCTACACCATAATTGATTATCACTGTACCGAGAAATAGTTTACTTTGACGATATATAATAAATGTTTCTTTATCCTAAGCAAGATTTACTGCCTAATAAGTGTACGAAGTTTATAAAAGAATACAATTATAAATTATGAATTCAAAGTCTGTTTTGTTTGAGCGCATTATCCGGTTAAAACCTCAATATTATTCATACTTCGATGTATGTATGGATCGACATAAACAAATTGTTGATTTTCCAATTGATTGCTGAGACAAATAAACAAACCGCGTAAGACTTCATAATGAAAAAAAGAGTTTGTTTAAAAACTTACGGTAATATTTTTTTTTCTGTTAAATACCCTAATTGGAGAAGACAAATGCATAATTCTTTTACAAGAAGTGTTTGACATCTTTTACCATCTTTTTAACACGAGTTGGGTTAGTTATTACCAGGTATGTATATGTAATGTACATAGGTTTTTTTTATATATATTTGATTCCATAATATCATATAATATACGCATCTTGTAAAACCGATGCATCGTTTTTTGTAATATAATAAAAATCAACGCATTGTGTACACATACATATAGCAGCAAGTTACTTGATAAGACCAATGCCCTTTGGTTATGATTTTTTTTTCAAGGCATATAAAATGAATATCCGACTGTCAATCTATCGATACTCATCTGTCATTTGTTCAATCAATAAATCGATCAATCAGTCAAGATCGGCACACAATAGTATAAACACATATGTGAGCATAAATGTTCAATGGAGAATATATTAGTCATTTCTAACGATCCTATTTACACATTTAATTTACCTAAATTGTCTTATCTAACACTTTTTATATATGGTTTGGTCAAGTGCTGTTTTTTAAAATTATGATAAGCTCGGAAAATAACTATAAAAATACTCGTCATTAACAATTATCTAATTATTTAAAGTTTTAAGAAACCTTTTCTTAATATCATAAGCTAACAAATTTAAAAAAAAAACATAATAATTCTTTCTAGAGTGTCTAGCTCAATTATGCTGGAATTTAAATGGCGAAATGGGAATAAACATTTGCTCTAGAAAATAATTCGTCTAACCAAATTCAATGAATACGTAATCTGCTTGTTTCAGCAGAAAGCCTATATATTATTTAAGCTCTTGATTGTATCTGTGCAAAGATATCGTGTGAGCTGAGTGATAAATTTTACATTGGAAATTTGTTTACATCCTATTCATATGATTCTCAAATAGAGTTGAAGCATGTCTAATAAACTTGTACGTCATCTGGCTTTTACTAAGATTTTGATATAAATTTCGATTTTTTGCACCAAGTTTCTAGATAAAATTTTTTGTATTTTATAAATACGTATTTCGACTACAAAGTAGTCATCATTAGTATGAATTATCTAATTGTAATTATTCTTTGAGGAGATGTTACTTGTTGCTAATTTGGTGACGGTCTGCACCATTTACAATTAGCTAATTCATACTGATGATGACTATTTTCTAGTCGAAATACGTATTTATAAAATACAAAAAATTGTGATCTAGGAAATTGGGGCAAAAAATCGAAATTTATTTCGAAAAATCCTAGATTTCTCTTTAATAATATTTATAAGGTTTTGATATCTACCCTCCAAAATTCAGAAAAAGGGGTTTCATTTTTTCTATTAAGGACTATAATGTCTTCGGTTTCCATACGTATAGCCAAAGGGATCTCCAATATCTTTTATTTTAAAGCCATCATAATCAATCGGGTACCAATCTATCATTCTTACAAGAGATCAAGAAACACTACTAGTTTGTGGATCTTAAAATTTGTAATATTTGTGAAAGGTGTCACTTATTAGAGTTTTTGAAGGAGCTACACTGATAGAGAAATTTCTTGAGCCAAGTAAATATGTTTTTTTTCAAAATAATATACTCTGAGAAAGAAATCCTTATTGTCATTCAAGAATTTGTTTACTTGAATAAGTATCTTCAAGAACATATTTACTTCGTTCAAGAAATTCCTTCTATCAGTGTACAAATAGAATCAAGTTCAAGAGGTTTTAGAGGAATTCACTGTTTTTATTAGATATGTATAGTACTTCTGACTAGTTTGAAACAAATGTGAGAAAAACCTCTGAAAATGTATCGTATTATATGTACATCGGTTGCGATGGAATTCATGAATAAAAATAGTCGTAGCATATTGATTTTAGAGATTTTTTCTATTTCAATTATGTTTATCTAAATGACAAGAATTACAGTATTTACTAAAACATATTTTTGCAATGAAAAAAATAGCATCCCTCATTAAACAAATATAAAAAGTTCGCAGTTTGGTGAACTTCGAATATGAAAATAAAATTAACAAGTGACAATAACTATATGAGATATTTGCTTAAATACCCGGTATACACTGAGTTTATGAAAACAAGTATCGAAAAACAATTTATTCTTTTTAAAAAAGGAATCCAAATAAACCCATCACTGTATGAACACCTATACCAAAATTTTGCAATCATTATATTCAACCGTTAAAAAAACGGAACTAAACTTAATATACCTATATATATTATACACCGTATATAGATAGATAGATACATACCACTCCAAGTGGCCGAGCGGTCTAAGGCGTTATATCTGTGCAGTATGCCTACTTGGAAATCGGGAGGTTACGGGTTCGAATCCGGACATCGACAGTTTGTCAATTATTAAGAAAAAAAAAGTCGGTTAATTGTCTAAACTGTCGGCACATGGACAAGGACGAAGTAACCGACTATGCTTGAGAAGGTTTTCTGCAGTTTCCTTAACGAACTCCAGATGAATATCGGCATAGTTCCTATCATAGTCGGCTGCAGCCGCATATCCTACCAATTCCTAGTCTATACACAAAAATTCCTTCCACTCTACTCAAATCCTTCGGCATCACAAGGGACCTTATGGTCGAAGTGTAGCCCGTCCAAAATAGCCTCTACAATCTATCTGTCTAGATAGATACATCTTGCGGTCTAAAAAGTATTGCACTTTGGCCTTATGGTCCATTGTGCTCCCCCTTCGACTTCAGTCCGACGAGATTCGCTTCTCCCATATGTTGGAAAGACTCAGGAGCTTGCTTATCAGGTCTTCCTGAAGGTTCATATATTCGGGGTGAGATGCACCGAATATCCTGTATCTGCTGTAACCCAGAGGTTCGCAGCCACAGATAATGTATATATATTATACACGGTATATATTATACACCGGGTATAATAATAATCTTTGATCATCTAAATTGACAATACAAATAATTGTACGTTAAAGTCTAGTAAAGTAATTGTAAATATATTTAGTTTGTTTATGCGTGTACATAAAATATTCGAATTTCTCATCTCTTTTATGAATTGTTTTTATCTTTATTTCTTTCTTTCTATCACATCTACAACAAGTTCAATAACAAAACAAAGAATTGTTTTTGAACGAGGTACGTACGTAGATAAGATACATACACATACAGTGTAAATAAAGAAGAACAAGTAAGTAAGTAGTAGCCAAACGTTGTGATACATAAAGAACAATCTCTTGTTCTTGATGTTGGCGACCACCATCATGACCGTTCAATATTCATCACATTTGTCCAGTTTTAGATGTTGACCGAAACAAGAAAAAGAACTACATCCATACATTTGTTATTATATTATTGTGTACATGTGTGTGTGTAGGTATATACGTTTTGTATATATGGTAAAAACTGCATCATTTTATAAAACTGTTTCTAATATAACGTATTTTATATTTTATATATTTATAAGTATCCATCCATACTTCTTCTTCTTCTTAGTCTTTACTTATACGCTTTACTAAGTGTTTTGTTCAATTGCCAGGCATTTATATATTTCTAATATATTATATTGATTGTTTTTTATAATTCACAGTAAACATTAAACGCTGTTAGATGATTTCAGTATCATTGTGGCAACAATCTATCTATTTCTGTCTATTCGTAGTATAGACCAGGGAACTTGCGGATGCGAAATTTTTTATATCTGCGAATGCGGATATTTTATGACTCACATTCATCGGATTTATATGTAATGTTGTTTTTTAAAGAGATTCTTAAGTTAAGTACATGAATGTGGGAAATCGTTTTTAATAATCTATATATTATAATCAAATTTTTAGTAAAAAACATTTAAAATTTGGTGCATTATATTTAATAAAGAGCAATGTCGCTCTCTATTCAGGTTCCAACCTGTTTCGCAGAGCTCCATAGATTAATCCCGCGCTAAACAAGCTAAACTGCTCCGGGTGCATCGATTTTAGATTATTTCAAAGATGTTGGTTGTACGGCCCTTGCGAGAGTACGTTCTATGGCATATTTTATACTGAGATTCATCTCGGACCATGCTCATGAAGTTTAAAATAAGACTAAATCACATTTTTCGTCGGTGGTGACATTGTTGCTTCACTTGTCAAATAGATTATTCAAAACGAAACAATCAAACAATAATGTAAATTGTTGAAATAAATATAAAAACATCCATGAAATAATACGTCTAAACACGTTGTAATTTATTTACAATCAGAAATGTTACATTAAACAAGCAACATCCGCATCCGCAAAAGATCCGTTTGATTATTGCGGATGAGGATGCAAAAATTAATGCGGAAGTTCCGCGACTGCGATGTGGCTGCGAATGTCCGCAACGGACAAAAAAAAAGAAAACCTTTCTACCAATTCCTAAAAGAGACGGATAAGAAAAACTAATAATAATCACACTCAATAAATAATAATAATAATACAAATGAAATTACAAATGTACACAATTGAATTAATTTATTATTATAAATCTAAAATATAATTATAAATCTAAAAATTCATTTATATTATAGTGTGCTGATTGTATAAGCAATGCTCTAAATTTCAATTTGAAAAACTTCGGACTTGATGTGTCTTTTATTTCACGACAAAAAATTCGAATGATTAATGGATTGAAAAACTTTGAAACTATAAATGATAATTTGAAAATTATAGCCATTCAAAGTGAGTGAATTGCTTAGAGTGTGATGCGGTGAATGAAATGACAGTCATACCAATTAAATGTAAAACCACAATAGCAGCATATAATTGTATACGAACAGTTGGGGGTATATCATTTTGTACAAATCGTAAGTATTATATCATTTACCTGTTTGGTTTGCCAGCTTTAATACTCGCACAATATAATAAATAAATAATATGTATAAAATGTTTTTTATTTTTCAAATACCTATGCCTTCTTAACTTTAACGGAAAATCAAGTTGATATAGTACTGTAACGTTTTAAGAATACACAACGATGACTTCAGAGTAATACTTTCAAAGATATAAGAAAACTGACTCATCGATCTATATCATCTATGGTGTAACGATTAGCATACTGTGCATGAAATCCAGAGGACCAGGGTTCGAGTAATGAATGTGTTTTAGCTAAATATAAAAAAATTACATATTTTGTATTGAATGGCTCCTTTACTTGACGAAAATCCATTATAATTATTAAATAAAACAAATATTTGAAATTTTCGTAAAATCATGATGATTTCATAAAAAATTATTTTACGAAATTTTCAAATATTTGTTTTATTTTATACTTAAAATTACATATATTGCAGAAAAGTCTATTAATATGCTTGTGGTAATTTTTAGTACAACGTTAACAAATCTCAAAATGGTCTAAATCAAATGTAAATTTTGGGCTTCGATTCAATATAAACAATTCCTTTTTATAGAAATGTCATTTTCATGTGATGTTTATGAGAAAACATACACAGCTTTAAAGTACGATATCTCATAAAACAGCCTCAAATGTAATTTAGTTCACCGTTAGATAATCAGAGAAAAATCATTCTAGATTAAATGAGAAAAGCGGGAAGGAATGAGTCCTGTGGCTATAAAATCTGTTGTGTTCTTAAGAACCCTTTTGATACAAAATCTGCTTCTCTGCAAAATTAAATAGTTTTTAAGATAATTTTGGTCCAACACATGATTATACAAAATTGGGTATCTATTTAGATTTGGCAATGCATTTTGAATGTAAATTTGGCCACATAAGTTGATGTAATTTTTAAAACTTTATAGTTGATTCGTGCCTCATTCATTCGATTTTCGAAAAAAAATTTTGTATAAAGCAATTTCTGAGATGTTGTTTTTATCGCTCATTTACGCACGCTATACACAATATTACGATCGGACAAGAATGAGAATATCGGGTTATAATGGATCGCAGTTTTGAATGGAGAAGTATACTTCGACCATAAGGTCCATTGTGATGCCTAAGGATGTGAGGATGTGAGTGGAGTGGAAGGAATTTTTGTGTATAGTCTAGGAATTGGTGGGATATGCGGCTGCAGCCGACTATAATAGGAACTATGCCGATATTCATCTGGAGTTCGTTAAGGAAACTGCAGAAAACCTTCTCAAGCATAGCCGGTTACTTCTTTCTTGTCCATATGCCGACAGTTTAGTCAATTAACCGCCTCTTTTTTTTTCTTAATAATTGATAACCTGCCGATGTCGGGATTGGAACCCATAACTTCCCAGTTTCCAAGTAGAAGGCCACGCCTTGGACCGCTCGGCCGCTTGGATTGATAAATATTGGTAATATGGTCGAGATATAATTTTTGGTTTGTATCTACGGTTTGGTTTTGGCATACGAATTTTCCATATATACACGCTAATTTCTCTAAGCTACAAATACGATTCATATATTGAAAAAATAAAAAACACTTTAAATTAAAATAAGTCAATTTAAAATAAATTTTAATAACAAAAAATTCGAATGATTAATGGATTGAAAAACTTTGAAACTATAAATGATAATTTGAAAATTATAGCCATTCAAAGTGAGTGAATTGCTTAGAGTGTGATGCGGTGAATGAAATGACAGTCATACCAATTAAATGTAAAACCACAATAGCAGCATATAATTGTATACGAACAGTTGGGGGTATATCATTTTGTACAAATCGTAAGTATTATATCATTTACCTGTTTGGTTTGCCAGCTTTAATACTCGCACAATATAATAAATAAATAAATAATATGTATAAAATGTTTTTATTTTTCAAATAGACATATAGGTAATTTTAATGACTTATTTTATTAATGTCGTACACTTTAATTCATTCATTATTGTCGTCCATTGGCTAGTCAAAGTTTTACCTACGTCGACATTTTATTGAAATTGTATAATATACAAAGTAATGCCTACATTGAATTTACTAATAAAATATAGAAGAAGTTGACGTTGTCATTTGATTTAAATTCATACAATAAAGCTCAGAAATTTGACGAATTTTCTTAAGTTGTGGATTTTTTCAATAGGTCAGAAAGTCGTAATATTGCAGGGATATTCAGAACGAACAAAATATTGATAAAATACATAACGGTAAATAACTAATTCTAGTGTAATTAAGAATCACGCGGCCAGTTTCTTAAGATGGCTAATTCAATTACTTACGTCTTCAAAAGACTTCCATCAATATAAAATAATGTGAAATAGATAGCAAACCACTGCGCTTGGGGCAATTCTATTTCAAATAGACAAGTTTTATAACCTAAAGGATCAAAAGCTTGTATTGTTGACTTTTATGTTTATCTGTAAAATATTTTGTGAATATTTACAGATTTCAAGTACTTAAGCAACTTCATTTTGATATTTTTCATAGTAAATAAGATCGATTATATAACAATTCTATATGTTTGAGGGCCTACATATAGAAAAGTAGGCCTACAAGCAAAAGGACTTTTGCATTTCAAACTTTTGTAAGGAGTATCTTAGAACGTAGGTACTAAAGTGTTTCAGAAAATTTACAAAAACAAACCTAAAACTAAATCATAGGTTAAAACGGTATGTGTTGTGGACATCATTGAATTAAAGTCAGTGTCAAAAGCCGTGCTCATCATTAAAAAATTTTATAGTTGATTTGTGCCTCATGCATTCGGTTTTGGAAAAAATGCTTCGGATAAAAGTTGCTCATTATAACTATACTAAGAACTTTTATTCGAAACATTTTTCCAAAATCCGAATAAATGAGGCACAAATCAATTATAAAATTTGTATATAATAGCTCGACTTTTGACGCTGTATGTACACTGAGCCACACAAGTTGATGCCATTTTTTTTATATTTTATAGTTGATTTGTGCCCTTATTCATTCGGCTTTCGAAAAAAAATTTTGAATAAAAGTTGATATTCTATGTATTTTGAACAACGTTTATCCAAAGTATTTTTTCGAAAACCGAATCAATAAGGCACAAAGCAATTATAAAATTTAAAAGAATGACATCAACTTTTCTGGCCCATAGTACATGTCGGATAAAATGTCCACTTACAATTTTGGCAGTCAGTCGCTATTTCCTATTCTAGCGTTGAAAAACGCGACGTTAGAGATTTGATATTTAAAATACGGTTACCGTACCTCTTACATTACTAACCACCCTTTGCCAACTATTTAGTTTGTTTGTTTTTAAAAATACAAAGAGATACATACATACAGAAAAATACGAATTTAGAGTTAATAAAACAACAAAATTTAGAGTGTAATGAACTTAGTTTGATAGGTCTATAACTTTTGTAATAAACTTGTACACCATCTCCAGCTTATTTTCTTTGCCCACGGTTAGCAGATTAATTATATCACCATACACGTACACATCGAAAAATGATTCTCTAACTTCTTTTAATTTTGGGCATTCCATTAGAGTATGTAAGAAGTTGTTGTTAACGGTGTTACCACAGTTCACACAGTTATCGTCTTCTTTAATTATTAGAGTTTTTTCGCCGTGATATAGTTTACAATAATTAAGGTTAGCTAATCTAAGTCGTCAAATCAGTCTCAGTTTTCAGGGGTCAACAGTAAACTTAAAATATTCTTCTACACTCTGAGATGTTAATATTTCTCTGTAGATTTTGTTATATGATGAACTTTCGATGCGATTGAGGTCCATACTGAACATATAATTTTCATATTTCACCATAATATCATTAAAATTGGGTTGGATTAAGTGAAAGCTACCGTGAGTTAAGAGATGCTCATAGTTAATATTTTCCATAATGGCCCTTAGCTGAGAAATCCGGTTATACTTTTTAACAAGCATTTTACATTGTAGCTTAAGTATTTGTGAAAAATCATATCGGACTTTGGATGTTTATTACAGTTTGTACCTAGTGAAGCAAATAAATGTACCAGTTAATTGTATGTCGTGCATTTTTAATTAAATTTGAAGCTATGTTTAATTTTTTTGTTTCTAAAAAGACATTAATTATAAATAAATCGTGAATATAAAGATTTATCGATAGGTAATCAATAACGTAAGTTAAATGTTAAATTTATAAATAAATTAATAAAAAATAATTCAATGAATATTTAATTACAATGAAGTAATAGTAAGTAACTAACTATATTTTTAAATTACGTTTAACCACATTTCTATACCACAGTCAAATGCAGTCAAATACAAGTGAAAATAACAACTAATGGAATTAAATGCTTAAATACCCGGTATATCCTGCATTTACGCAAAAACAATTATAATTAAAGTTGTTTCTTTTTAAAAAGGAAACATTTTTTGTTTTAATATTCTTATGGTTTTAAAGATGGACAGTTTTGTCTATTTTGCTCAAACAACGTTCGATTTTGCCCATTCACGAACTTGACCTTACTTTTTAGCTCTAGAATACACACATACACAATTTCAGCTCATTATCTCTTTCCGTTTTTGAGCTAACGTGTACCTACATAGGCGGACGGACATGTGGCAATGGCCGAATAAGACCATTTTATGAACACCTATTCGAACCATTTCTGTCTGCGATCAACATTTTCAAGCGTTACAAACTCGAGACTAAACTTAATATAACCTAGTATATTCACATATATCGAGTAAAAAAATTAACAGTTATAAAATATGACTAAATTGCACTTTTATCATACATCGAAATGAGAATATTAGAGTTATTTTTAAAACTATTGATCAAATGCGGGTTTGGTTCAAGCAATATGGTGGTTCTGTACTGTTCACAAAAATGCATATATTCAAAACAATTTATAAGAAACGTCATGTTTAATATTACACTATATTTAATTATGTTCCCAAACGTATCAACGATTATGTGAACATTGGTCCGAAAATGCTTTATTTTTGAAATTAATCGTCGGAGAATAATAGCAAACAAATTTATTTCGTGAATGAGTATACATTAAATTAGGATCGATGGCTTTCATCAAAATCCAGAATCCGCTTATGGTTTGTTTTCGAGATAAGAAATATATAATAGGAAATTTTTTTGAAAGGCTTTAGCTTGGAAAACACACCATTGTTGATGTATGTAGAGGTTTTTCGTAATCGGATCAATACAATTTGATAAGTTGGTATAGTACTCGATTCTAAATCTTACTTATCTTCAATATTTAGATACCTTTGTGTACAGTACATATTTCCCTGAGTTACCTAGTAACTACTAACAAGCATATGCATTGATTATAAAATATCAGGGAAAATATACGTTTGGTTAAATCCCAAATTTTGTCCTTTAATTAATATTTGTACAGAAGGTTTTAGGATTTCTTGGAAACTATATGAGTTTCACTCAATTTAATTTAAGAGCTTAAGTCATAAAAACAAAAAAAGAACGTTTTATAGTGTAATTGTGACTTTTTGAAATGCCTTATATTACATATAATGTGTGCAATTTTTAAAGCCGTTTAAAGACTCAGAAACTCATTTATATTACGGTTTTCATAAACGTCTCTTCTATCAAGTTGGTTTTTAGATCATAGAACTAGGGACCACGCGATAATTTGTATGGTAATTACAGTTTAATTAATGAACCATAGATAGATAGATTGTAGAGTCTGCCCTGGACGGGCTACACTTCGACCATAAAGTTCATTGTGATGCCTAAGGATGGGAGGATGTGAGTGGAGTGGAAGGAATTTTTGTGTGTAGACTAGGAATTGGTAGGATATGCGGCTGCAGCTGACTATGCTAGAAACTATGCCGATATTCATCTGGAGTTCGTGAAGGAAACTGCAGAAAACCTTCTCAAGTATAGCCGATTACTTAGTTCTTGTCCATATGCCGACAATTTGGTCAATTAACGAAAACGTGGGGCGCACGCACTAGATAATTGATGCATACATGGTACAAAGCCACTGTTGTGTGAGTTTTCGACAACTACTCTCTACACTACACTACTTAATATTATCTATTGTATGCGTCCCACGCTTTTCATTTTGCGTCCCATTGTATGCGTCCCACACAAATTTTAAGGAAAGGAAGTTTTCAGGATCTGAGGGGATGGCGTAAGGAATTTGCATGGGATTATTAATCCGTATGTGGCTAGGAGAAATTATTTTATACTTTTTAATACGTTTTAAAAACATGGAAAATTAAAAATTTATAGTCCATTTTAACTGTTTTTAAAATAATATTCCCTGCGTGTTAACTAGCCAATTGATAAATATCATGATGTCTCAATTTTTTGTGTAATAGTATTTGTATTAACTAAAATATATATGTGTGAATTTAGAATTTCTTCTAAGACAGTCGTTTAAAAAACTTTGGGTTACGGAGCCCTAAAAACTACAATTTGCGTTGAAAATAACAAAGGTAATTCCATCCTCGTTATTAAATTCAAATAGTTGTTATAAGTGAACATGTATTTCACTTGGAAATGTTTCTTATCATAGAACAGATAATTTATCTACAACTTTTAGATTAGTAGTAAGAGTTCTATGGCTTCCGCCAATAGATAACAACTAATATATTAGCTTTATACCTGCTAATATATTTGATGTAATTCAGGAAAATAAATGTTTTTGTAAAATATTCTCAAAGAAAGGATGTGAAAAAAATTTTTTTTATATACTTTTTCTATTAGTTGAAAACAAAAACAGTTCATACAATATTTTTTTTATATTCATTTCATTACAAATTCAAAACATCACATACTGCATAATAATTGATGAAACAAACATAGAAATAACCACATGCCGCATACAAAGATTTTATTTGTGGTCTGTCTGTCTGTGAATTGTTTATCTTCTGTGTATTGTGTCGTCGATCCGTCTGTATAGTACTATTGTCGACGAAGATGATAACTTCCATATGTTTACAAACACTCTTGTTTAAAAAAAATTGAATCTATCTGAATATAAAAAATGAGTAAAATGTTTACTCATGTCTCCTGGCAAATATGATCTTTCATGGTACGATTTACCTCCCAATAGGTGCTTCTGAAATTTCCATACCCAATTTTAAGAATGGCTTGAGATTGCAGAGAGAGTTGCTTACGTTGCTAATGTGACAATAAAACTCTTGTGTAATTCTCTTTTTTCCTAATAGAAACTTTTCAATTTAAAAAATCTGCAAGTTCGTATTAGAACAAGCAAAATTGGTGTGCTGAGCCAAGCTAATATACAGTGTTTCTTTAACCCCTGATCAGGAGCATAGAATTCTGACCAACTCGATCCAGTCAACTGCACTTCGTCAGTTAGAAAGATGTATAGATTGAAGAGGCTGCTCTGGACGGGCTACACTTTGACCATAAGGTCCATTGTGATGCCTGAGGATGTAGGATGTGAGTGGAGTGGATGGAATTTTTGTGTATAGACTAGGAATTGGTAGGATATGTGGCTGCAGTTGACTATGATAAGAACTTTGCCGATATTCATCTGGACTTCGTGGAGAAAACTGCAGAAATCCTTCTCAAGCATAGGCGGCTACTTCGTTCTAATCCATACGCCGACAGTTTAGTCAATTAACCGCACCCTTTTTTTTTTCTTAATAATGGACAAACTGCCGATGTCGGGATTCGAATCCATAACCTGCCAGTTTTCAAGTAGGCATACTGCGCAGACATAACGCCCTAGACCGCTCGGCCATTTGGACTGGTACTTCGTCAGTTACTGTGCGTCACCAATTCTTTACTGATCGGCTTGTTCTCCTTGATCCCTAAGGGTTCCAATCGAAGGCAGCCTTGGCGATATTGTCTCTTTTTCTCCTCAGTCATGGCCAATCCAGTTCCATTTGCCTTTGCGAGTTTGTATTTCAATCAAACACTATTAGTGCGTTGCCAGAAATTCTCATTGTAAATAAAATATCTGGCTAGATTCCCTAAACATATTTCCGGATTTATTTACCCATCAAAAATAAGAAAAACTTTATCTAACAGATACAACTCATGAATGAAACTCGTCAACTAGCTGACTCTAAATAGACGTGATAAATGTCTTTGCATCTTCGTGCTTTGTGGTAGTATACCAAAATTTTCGTGATATTGTGAGTGGTCCCCTGTGGTACTGGTGGTTAAACAGTAGTTTAGGGTTTTGAACGGTGGAAGGAGGAGTGAATAGACTACGTTTAAAATATTTTTGGTGAATATATATAGTCAGAATACCATTTTGATGGTATATATTACACATGGCCACAAAAGTAGTACTCATTTTTCAAAATTTTATAATTGATTTGTGCTTTACTCATTCGGTTTAGGAAAAAATGGTTCGTGTAAAAGTTGTTCATTATAAATATCATACCAACTTTTCTTCGAAACATTTTCCCAAAAAACAAACGAATATGGTACACGCCGACTAAAAAATTTTTAAAATATGAGCACTACATTAATGATCCATAGTATGCCAAAACATAATAAAATAAAAAATGAAAATGAAAAAAAAATATATATATTTTAATATATTTAATGAGTATCAAATGAACACAAAAATATCATTTGAGATTGGTCCAATATATTTACAAACGAGTGTACCTACTATAAGTAACTAGCAAATAATATTACTCTTTGAAAAAAAATCTACTAAATGCAATAATAATAGTGCCTAGCCGGGAAGTGAGTACAAGATAAATGTATAATATTATAGAAGTATTTTATTGATTTAAGAGATAACCATTATAAATAGATACCGATCAATAAATACGTATACATATAGGGAAACACATCACAACCAATCACAAACGTTCATCGATCATCAAATAAAATACCTCTACAGCTATTACAAAAACAATTGATTTGATTTAAAATATAAATTTTCATTTATATATTGACATAAATTCAATTTTAAATGTGTACCTAATTGTACTTCCTAACATAAATTCGTCAATTGTTGACGTTAAGTTCATTTTGTGGTTAAATCCAATTTGCTAAACCATAAATACAATAAAAACATGAAATAAATGTTTGTTATTAAAACTTTTATATAAATTACTTCACGTCTCCAAATTATAAAAAAAAATGTATTGTGGTAATTGGGTAAGGTCGCATTTATTGTAGAAAGAAATATCGTGCTGTTCGTAAAGTCGTTTTATTTGTATCTTTAATTAGTTCATTTGCATTGTTTTATCATCCTGTAATTTGATAATCCGACTTGCAAGGAGCGTTTAGTGCTACAACTTAAGTTTTCTTGTATATAATTGTGTAATTACTATGCTTTTTTCGTGTTGATAAGATAATATTCAATCCCTGACTGAATATAATATACTATGAACACATATTGAACATATTCCCATCGCAACATCTCAAGAACCATTCGACTCAAATATAAAAGTCAAAATACTAACCTCCAAGTTTCTGCCTTCAAAAATGACCCACTTCTCATACAAACTTTCGTCCCTTATTTTATCCCCTTAGGGGATGAGTTTCCTAAAATTATACAACTGACTTCTATTTATTAACAGAAGTCTTAACACCAATTTCCATATTTCTAACTTCAAAAATCATGAAATTCCATACAAACTTCCATTCGTTCCTGTGCCAAGTTTCGTACTTTTCAAACGAGTGGTTTCTTATTAAGTAGGCAGGACATTAAATATATTATTTCTAGAAATTAATTTGAAAATTTCAAAATTTGTTATTATTTGTCTGACTAGTTTTTGTGTAACTCTCTGTAAGCAAAAATTTTAACTGTAGTTTGAGAATCTATTCGTAAACAAAACATATTGGATGCTGCAAAGAGCATTTTAGCATTTTCTGGACAGTTGGATCGATCGTGAAAACTAGTTGTCATACAAAAGAAAAAGCAATTTATTGCCCCCCCCCCCACCTATAGAGTTTGATCTTTTTACGATTTTATGTAGCAAAAATTATGCGCTTTTATAAAGTAGGGTTGCCTTGAAATTGAAACAGTTTCGACGCTATCGATAGTAATGTTTTGTATAGAGGATCTCTGTTTCTGTGTTTATATTTGTGTCAAAATAACTTTGGTTAAGAATCAAATGCTTCTGTTTTATTTTAATGGAATCAACAACTTATTTACAAAATTGAAAGGCTTGATGATTTAACTTTTGATAAAGAGTTGATTACCGAACCAAGAAAGGAGGCAAAATCACTTATTACGAATAGAATCGGGGTTAAACAATGTTATCAAATTCAGTTTGGAAGTCATGAAATGGATGAATTTGAATCTTATTCCACATTTTTTTTATATTGGCGATCTTATTGATTAAGTGTTTAGTAAGAAATCTACCTATAATTTAACGGATAGCTCATAATTGCTCGATTGGATTCATAATTAATTCATAATTTAAATGATTATAATGGCTCCAGTGCATAGTCCGCCTTCTTGGCTTGAAATTTACCGACTTTGTTAGCTTCTTATCACGTTTAATAACACACATTATAAAGTTTAATAAATGTATCAATACATTATTAATTAGTAATTAATCATTTTGAATTATATACAAATTGTAAATAAAAAAAGTTTATTAACGTTTAATTTAGTGCGGTATAAAAATAATTACATCCATTTATACTAATTAAAACGAATATAAACACACATACACACACAAAATAGCAAACACAGTCTATATTATATGTAAATTATAAAATAATTTATTTGAAATTATAAACGAGAGAAGTGTGTAAGTAAAGAAGTTCTTATCATTTGATGAAACAACCAAAAGATATAAAAACAAAGATAAGTGCTTAAAGATAGTGTTAGGATATGTTACTGATGCACATATTATATGTTACAGGTATCAACAGTGTTAACGGAGAATTGTACAAGTTTTTAACAACACAAAGAAGGTGACAACATTATAGTTGAAACTACTTAGTTATAGTACTTACGAGATAGATCGTTTTAAGATTGTAGCAATTGACTTTACTCACCAGTTTTTATCACCATCTAAGAAGTAAAATTCATTTCAAGTTCATTAAAAAATTGTATGCGTATTTTTCTGTTTGCCTTTACTTAGCGACATAATCTTGAATATCGTAATTAATAACGAACGGAATTATACGTGGTGGGATTCATGAATATAAGCGGATTTTTGAAGGAACAATTTATGTACCGATGATAGAATTTCGTAATATATATATATATATATTAACGATAGTCATTTTTAACATCAAGTAAGTAAGATCGATGAATATTTGAAGAAATTTTTACGAAATTCTATCATCGGTACATAAATTGTTCCTTCGGAAATTCGCTTATATTCATGAATCCCACCACGTATAATTCCGTTCTTTATTAATTGGGGTGGAGGGGGTTTGATGGAGAGGGATAAACAAGATTTGGGAAACAAACATTCTTTTCTACAACTTTCGTCCCTTATTTTATCCCCTTAGGGGATGAATTTCCTAAAATTCTGATACAACTTTACACTTTATACATTTTTTGATTGTTCTAATATAAAGTTCTATATCTCCACTTTGCCCATGCCATTTATTAATAAAATTGGCCTTGCAAATACCAAATATCTGATACAGATATTTCATTTTGATCAGACTAAAGTTGTGACCGCTAGAGAGTGATTTATGTACTCTAAAGAAATTCGCTAAGTTGACGCAGCTCCTGTGTAATGAATTTAATTTTTTTCATTGGGTCTCTTTTATGGACCTTGGAGTCTCAGAAACGGAGGTAAAACTCCATTATTATTATTATTAATTAACTAAACATATACAAATATAAGAATGAGCAAACTTAATAAGAATGGCAGAATCATTTGAGTCATACATGAAGTTTTAGTTTTTATGCGGCGAGAGTCCAGTTTTACGTGTCGTTTTTCTTAGAAGGCACCTATTTAATTGTTAAATATATATTTCATTAAATTACATAATATTTTATTTTAAAATTTTACATCCAAAATTTTCCCCATATCTTTTACAAAGAATAAATCAAATGTAATAATGGGCTGCCATAAAAATACTCTTGTAATACGGAAGGAAATCAGTCATCATATTTATTAATACATGTTGTATATTTTAATATTCATATTCATTAATTAATATATAATACATCATAAAAATAATTAATACATACAACTGGAATTACGATCCAATGACCAAATAATATTTAGTTATATAATAACAATTACAAATTTATTTTAGTATAAACTATTAATCGTATGTAATCTAATATTACATTACACAATTTATTCTCGCTATATAATATTTAACTGAATACAAATATTTTATTCATAAATATTCTTAAATATACGTATTGTAATAAATAATTGTAATATGTAAATAATAATAATAATAGTAATAGTAATATACCTATGATGTATTTCATATAAATTTATGTGACAATTTCCCATAAATAATTTTCAAATTATTATTCTATATTAGTTGAAACTCGTTAAAAAAATCAATGATAGAATTACACTAGTCCACGGTTTTTTTTAATGATTAGTAACAGGCTAAATTTCTGTCAGTAGCTTCCTTTCGACGTGATGCCAAAGTTTTCTCTCGCAAAAATTATCGATGATGGTGACTAGCGAAGCGCGTAAGAGAGTAGCTTCTTTGTTTTTTAAGTCATATTAAATCCGAAATGGTGGATAACCACCTGCATAATTCGCTAAATAAGAAATATTTCACAAATGTATCGAGATTGGTATCAAATGAATAGTAATTCACAGATTTTTTAATATATACAAATGCCTTAAATAAATAAGTTTAAAAAACTAAAACCCGAAACGCACGAAACAAGTTTGAAGAGCCTTGTAAATATTTCACGTAGGCTCAAATGCGATGCACAAAAAAAACTGGAAAAATACCCGGTCTTCGCCTACGAAAAATATTTACAAGACTCTTCAAACTTGTTTCGTGCGTTTTTCGTAATCGGGTTTTAGTTTTTTAAACTTATTTAGTCAAAATTTATTTTATAGTTGATTATTGTTTTATTCAAGGGGGGAGTAGCCCTCCCCCTGTGAGCGCAGCGAGGTTCTATATAAAAGGGAAATCTCTTTTATATAAATCTCTATTTATATAAAAGAGAAATGTTGTGTGTGTATATGTTTGTCCGAATTGTTTGTAAAGAGCCATAAGAGATAGTGAAATACTGAAGAGAAAAGAACTAAAATAAATTTCCATTACGACTAGAAAAACTATCAGGTTTTAAACAAAATTTAGAAAAAAATAATTATTTGCCATACATTTCCTATGCGCATTCTTTAAGAATTTTTCGAAGTTCGGATAACGGCGGCTATTTCTGCTAGTCAATTATACAATTTTCTATTACAAAATACAATAATTCAATAAATTATTTCCCCGTAGTAGATTTAATGGTAAACATATCTTTTGTATCTCTTGTAACCCTCTTTGAAATTAAATATATCTGCAAACGACCTTAAATCGTTTTGGGTATAATAATTTTTTAGGTTTTGTTGGACAGATAACATGAGACATCGGACTCACAACAAAACTATATATATGTATATGATTGGTACCACAATCAACTGACAAATAATTCAAATAATCTATTAGAATTCTTTTAAAGTTTTGGTTAGATCTATTTTCACATTGTGAATGATTATGTCAAGACAAATAGGCATATTAGGCCACGGTTGCTTTTTATATTAAAATATTAATTTACACATCGTAAATTATTTGTCATGTGAATAAAATATCAATCATGTTTGCTTGCCAAATAGTTGTGGAGATATTAACGGTGATTTTTAAACATCACCGTTACTCAATTTTCTTCAGAATTTTCAAATTGGATCGTTTTTAAAACATAGAGGTTTATTAGATATGTATTTTGTAAATAAAAGTATTATGTTTCTGTCGATTAGAAAATACCGTTGTACACTTTATGTTGAAAATTATTATATGTTTGAAACCTTACATAAATATGTGAAATTAAAATAAGTATAATATAAAATACAATTAAAATATTGTTGTACAATATGATAGCAATCATTCTAAATCTCTGTCAATTGTTATCGAATAGTAAAATCTAATAATATAATATATAACCAATTTTAATATATAATTATATACCTGGTTTGGTAAGCTTATACATATACAGTAAATACACCAATGTATATATATATATATATATATATATATATATATATATATATATATATATATATATATATATATATATATATATATATATATGTATAAAAATTATATGTATATATTAAAAAAGTCTCGTCTATTGTTGTTAATTGGTAACTACATGTCTATTATTCTATTGTATTCAATATTTATGGGATATGATTATTTGTTTCATACAATGTAATAGACTAAACAATCATACTGGATATACTGCGTCTCTTGCCCAAAAATATTTCACAAACTCGAAGGAATAGTCTTGGAAGAAAATTTTGCGAAGAGGTTGATCTTTATATTAAATGAGTTATAATGACAGATTTCTAACACAATAAATCCTTCAGAAACAGAACTTCACCTACATTTCATCAATTTTTGGGAGAAAATACCGAGTACGATACATGTTTGATAATGGAGTTAAAGAAAAATAAAATATTAATTTTAGATAATAACAAGTGAAAATAACAACTACCTGAGTAAATTGCTCAAAGGCACGGTATATACTGAATTTATGCAAAAAAAGATTTCATACCAAAATTTGTTTATTTAAAAAAAGTAACATTTTTTGTTCCTGTAATAAAATTTAAATTTTTGTTCTATTATGGTTTCAAAGATGGGTATTTTTGCCCATTATACCCAAACATGGTCCGATTGTGGCCATTCACTGTTGACCTTACTGTTTAACTCTAGAATACATATACAAAGTTTCAGCTCGCTATGTATTTTCGTTTTTAATTTATCGTGTTTATGGACTAATTATGTCATGTTATACACTAGTAAAGAATTTTTAGCGGGTGACCTCTGCGCCGTCTCGAGTTTTTATTTTAAATTATGGTTCTGTCAAAACTCGTAAACATACGGTTATACATGTAAAAAGTCAACTATAATTTTAACTATAAAGAAATAATTACATATAGTATAGGTATATCTAGAGCACGGTCGTGCAACAGGACGAGTTTAAGGGGTTTTGGCCTGGCATTACTATTACTATCATTATTATTAATATTTGTATCCGTTACAAAGTCGGAACTAAACTTAAAATATACCCTGGTATATACTATATACCGGGTATAATTATTTCGTAAATTTGCTGAAAACTATCCACTGTATTTGTTATCGTTCCATCGATGACTTTGTCATACAATTTTTAGAGATCAGATAGAAGTATATTTGAATTTTTAACTCATGACATTTTTTTTTTTATTGATTCTATAAATTCATACACACAACCACATTCTTCTGTGTTTTCTCTATAGTATTGGTTGTAATCAACGATTGAATGATTGATAAAATAGAATACCATTCAGTATTCAAATTGTTTGCAAAAATATTCAATCGTATTCTATATGTATAGATAATGTGTTAGGTTGTAACTAACTGTGTCTAAGTCGCATCTTAGACACAGTTAGTTACTTTATCCATATGAATACAACTTACTTTATTTATTGTTTATTTATTGCTTTATTTTGTGTAACTCCATTGTAACAAATTATAATAATTTCTATATTATTTATATTTTGAGGATCCACTTTATTCAAAAAATAATTTATTTTGTAACTATCGTGACATGTTTCGATCTTAATGATCACTTTCAAACTGGCAGAAAACTTTGAAGAAAATTTCAAGAATGGTTAATCTTCAATTCAAATTTGAATTGAATCCTTATTCCGTTGGTGAGATGTATGGTTTCTCCACTATACTCTGGAATCGGAGTTTGTTTTTTGCGTTACGTTAAACTTTAGTCTTGCTTCTGATTTTACCGATTTTTGTTGAACCTTTTCATTTTCTCTTTTTATGTTAATTCATCCATCGTTATTCTTATATAAAGTTCTGGTCTTTGATAACGCGAGTTTTTTTATATATTTAAGTTTATTTATACTGTATTTTCAACATTTTACGTCATTTATACAGTGCGCCGATTATGGCTCAAATTTAGTTCAGCAGTCCTGTTTGTTGTAAGAAGATAAGGAGTTTCTGTACGTTATTTTGATCATCTGCTAGAATTAGTATTTATTCGTGTTTCTTCTTCGGAAACACAAAATTTGGTATATCTCTCTTAATATTGAAAAAATCGAAAAACTCATAAGAAATAAAGTTGTAGAAAATTAGTTTTACTATAAAAAGCTTGTTTTTAAAAATGTTTTTTTAATGGAAATTTATTGATATGATGTTTGCTATTGTGATATGTCTCTTTTTATTGTCTGAGTTTGTTTCCGGAGATGTTTTGCCTTTTTTGCATACACTACCAATATATTTGAACTAGTAGGTCATATTTTAATAGTATATATACTGAATATATTATAATAATACATACAGTAACACTTAAGAATGGTTCTATTTTAAAAATTATTTTTATGCTAAAGATTTGGTCTTGTTTTGTGATTTTAGTGATAGTTGTGTTTGGGTTGGCGAGTTCTTCAGCAAACTCATCGCCACCCGTGATCATATCTACTAGCTAACAGTATTCTAGATCTTGTATAGTTTCTGTAAGGGCTCCTTTCACCAATGGAAAAATAGAAGATTAGCTTATATATTTTAGTTGCTTTTTTCCACAATTTTCTCTTCGAAGCCTCAGTGCTAGCTTTCTAGAGTAGCAAAAACTTATATTACGTGTGGTAAAAACCTCTGACTAAGAAATAGCAGTGTAACGCAAAGATGGGTGTGGAGTTTCTAATTTACTATTTGTGACAGATATAAACAATTTGACTCTCTATGAACACTTTTAAAGTGTCCCTCTTCATTTCGTCATAACGAGCTTAAAATTGTTTGTAAATTCTAATTGGCGTTATATATATCCCACTTTTATCTATTTTTAGTAGAGACTTTCCTCTTACTGTTAGTAACTTTACCCCTCACTGGCCATCAATCATCTTCTTTTTTTTTCTTGTTTACATAACGTCGATTATGTTAATAAACATTATTAAAATAATCAAAGAGAACTCTAGGTTTTTTTGAAAATACGTATTTTATAAATACGTATTTCGACTATAATGTAGTCGTCATCAGTATGAATTAGCTAATCGTAACTATCTCTGGGATATGGATTCAGAGATATGTTACTTGTTGCTAATTTGGTGCGTGTCTCACAATGGTATTAAAAAGTTTTGTCTTTTATATGATTTTACTTAGGGTATGATGTGACCTGAGGATTATTTGAGTTGACTGACTAAAGGATTATGCGGTGTTGTTTTTGTCACTAATGTGAGAGATCGAAGCTATCCTTGAGATTCAGGTATTCGATTTTTTGAAAACGGTTTAATTTTATTAAATCAGAATTTGGAATTGGGCCATTGTCTAAATTCATTATCTGTTTTCTCAATTTGTGTATGTAGTTACTTTCGTATGCATTTAATTCTGTGGGGTAGCTTTATTGGATTCCACATGGATACCTATATCTATATAAATACGACGCAAACTATAATACAATTACGTAGAAAAGACAATGGTTATTGATATACTACGTACGAACACGATCTGTATTGACAGCATAAAAGAAAAATACTTCTTCCTGAATTATATGAATAATATAAATTATACTTAAAGTTTCTTTTATAAAAACAAAAGCAAAATTGGGATTGAAATTATATTGAATATATACAATAAGTACAGAAAGTCCCACATTTTCGAACGAAGAGCAAAAAAACATTGATGAAAATGGTAGAAATGTATCCATTCACGAATATAATTACTCGTAATTTATAGTTGGAAGTTCTAATTGTTTAATAATTTGCTGTATATACCAAATATATTTAATATTGTTTGCATATTTTGATATTTATCAAGGTATTTATAAAATAAAATGTATGTATAAATGTATGTACAATGGTTATTGATATACTACGTACGAACACGATCTGTATTGACAGCATAAAAGAAAAATACTTCTTCCTGAATTATATGAATAATATAAATTATACTTAAAGTTTCTTTTATAAAAACAAAAGCAAAATTGGGATTGAAATTATATTGAATATATACAATAAGTACAGAAAGTCCCACATTTTCGAATTAATTTACAAACTGAACGCTTAATTTACAAACTGTAATAAACTAAATCAATCTTAAAATTTTTATTACGTGTATGGAATGAAATTTTATTTTTGTGTTACATTTTAATAGATTTCAAAAGTGGCACTCATTGGAGATACATTTAAGCGTGAAAATAAATTTAGCATAGGTAAGCGAATAATTTTAATATCGAAATTATTTGTAGGAATATTTAAGAAAAAAAATTTGTATTTATGCACGAGTTTATGGAAAAAATTTCGAACAAAAGTTGTTTATTTTAAAGAGAAGAACATTTTTTGTTTTTAATCTTTTGTTATATCTCTTACGGTTTCAAAGATAGGCAGTTTTGCCGATTTTGCCTAAACATGGTGCGATTTTGCCCATTAACGTATTTGTCTTTACTTTTTGCTCTAGAACACACAAATAAAATTCCAGCTCGTTATCTATTTTCGTTCTTGACTTATCGTGTTCACAGACAGACAGACGGACATTCGAAAATGAACTAATTAGTTAATTTACAATATACTGGGTATACAAGTTATACAGTGTATCTGAAACCAATGATTCTACATTTTATCCTGGTAGAACAGAACTAGCGTCACTTCTTCCATTAAAGTTAGAGTTTGAATGGCTGGCTTTAAATTCTTTATTATCATTAGAATCTAGATAGTGAAATTTATCTAGACCAGGCCAAATTAATCAATATATACGTTTAATATATAAAGTTTACGAGTCCTTAAAAATGATTTCATTGATAATGTGAGTAGTAATTTTAATATTCTTCTTTTATCAGAAACATAGAATAATAATGATGAAGATATTCCTGTATCTAATTTCAAATGGATAGTCCGATTTAATTGTACTAATGTAAGAGATGGGGATGTAGCTATTTACCAAAATAATAACGATCATTCATCTTTCGTTCTATAATGTATAATATTGTCTTGTATTTCAATTTGCAAAAATCAGAGTACACACAAAATTATTGTCTACTGAGGAGTAGAGTTACTTATGTGACAGACTTACTTGTTGCATGTTTCTAATACATGTGTATATAAACTTAGTCTTTCTTACTGTATGACACACATTTTTTACTAAACCAGCCAAGTAGCCGCGCTTGTTAAGGCGTTGACTCTATATGGAACTGGGAGCTTATGGGTTTGAATCCCGACACCGGAAGTTTGTCAATTTAAAATTAATGGGGCGGTTCATTGACTAAACTGTCGGCGTATGGACAAGAACGAAGTAACCGACTATGCTTGTGAAAGTTTTCTGCAGTTTCCCTTCCGAACTCCAGATGAATATCGGCATACTTTCTATGAAAGTCAGCTGCAGCCGCACACCTACCAATTCCTAGTCTGCATACGAATTCCTGATCCTCCACTCACATCATAAAAAATGTAATGTAAAAATTAATAAAGGTTGAAAAATAATGATGTGGGTGCCCTCTGTTATAGACCGTCGTGTCTCAAAAACGGAGGTTAAATCCCATTATTATTAATATTATTATTACTAAATGTATCCAATAGAGCAGGATAAAATACTGTGTAACATCGATCGAGCGAGTGCTACATCAGTCGAGTGTTATACTAGTGATTCGTTAAATGCTGAAAATACACTCTGATCGGTTTCTTATAACCCGTTAAAATACATATAACTTGATTGTACATTTTACTTCACAGTTCATAAAGTCGGTTCTACTTTTGTTTTATTCAACTGATCACACGACGTGTACATAATATCATATTTACACAAAAAATTTCTTTGTGATATTTTGATAAACGTTTATAGATAGAAAAGCCCCTACAAGGAAAACTTACAAGACAAGACAAATTTTTCCATGTAAATGAGACACCTTATACATATAAAATAGATTGTTTGATGATAGCTTTTTCGTTTATTGAGCATGTATAAATCAATTTCTGTCTATAAATATGATAAGATCAAAATAAAATTCATTGAAACAATTTTTTTGTTTTGTTTTAAATGTGCATAAGATTGACTTTCTGGTTTCTGGTTTGGTTGTAATATGCTTTGCTGGTATTTATTACTTGATTTTGTTATAAGTAAATGAAGTACTATACGCTGCTAATGCCAATCTGTAATCTGTCACACTGATGTTGTATATAGAAACTTACCATTATTCATCATATAATACTTTTACATGTTACATTATTTATATTATTTACTTTTACAATATAAGCACAAAATGCCAATCATTTGTAAAACAAACTGTTTAATACATACAAAAATAAATAAATAAATAGTTGTTGCCAACATTCAAATATGTAAAATAACGTGTGCCAATTTACTGTTTGTAGTTGCAGCTGTTTGATTTTACTTTACAATAATGCAGAAGTCAATAATGTTTTTTTAAATTTTCTATTGAAATGATGACCCCCATATGGAAAATGATGTACGTGTTTTTTTTTATGTGTGTATGTAAAATGGGATCCGAATAACTTAATTACAGTGTAGGGCCTTTAGATTATTGTATGTAAAGGAGCAATTCGATTGATACAATATTTAAGCATCAAATGGCATAACAGCTTTAATAAGTTCTATAATATATACAGCCCTTTGTGCAACCCACTCACTCATCTATTCAAAATGTAACCCACTTATAGGAATGATAGAAAGATGCAGTTTTTTGTATTCGACGCGGAATAACGTAAACGGGGAAATCGGAAAAACCCACTTTACACTATCCAGGATATATTTTCTTTCTAGGAAGTAGAGCCAATGCTTAAAGCCGCATCGAGGGTCAATATAAACCATGCGACAACCACAAATGTTTCATTGTTTGTCAGGTAGGGAATTGGCGAAGTATATCAGCATATGATATGAAGTGTAATATAACGAGGAAATAACTATTTTAACGGAAAATTACCACAACTTGAACAATTTGAAAACGAAGTGATCAAAATAAATAAGCAATAATAAATTTCGTAATAATCGTGTAAACCTTTGTATTCAAAATCTTCTGGATTCGTCATGTTGAATGATTCATGTTTAACGCACGTTTGTTGGCCTTCATTTACATGCTCATATACGTCAGTTGCTTTCTTCAAAAGTTCATTGAGCATGAATCTGGTATTATCTGTTAATTGTTCATGATATGACAACTATTATGGTGCGTCCACATATGCGTGCTGCGCGGTACGCGCGCCGCTCGTGCGCATCGAATTCGTCATATTTAGAAGGTGCGCGGTGCACAACGATCCATCTGAAGTCGGTTTTTCAACGAACACTTTATATGTTCGCTGTTCATATTTGGACGTGTTCGTGAAAGGTTCGTCGTTTTTAGCCCGCATGTGATTATTGTATTTTTTTATATTAATTGATATATTGTATTTTACTTCAACTTCAACATTTTTCAAGCTGAACTAAAATGTAAACATTTTAATTAATATCTTTAGATTATTTTCAGGCTTAAATAACGGGTTTTTGTGATTGATTCAACTTCACTGCAATATGAATATATGTTCGTGGGTTTCCTATGGATCGCTGGAGGTTCGTTGAAATCAACAATTCCAATGAACCAAAGGCGAGCGGCGCGCACACCGCTCAATGTCAATCAATACATGTCAATCTTTATATTATCCATCAACTTAATTGTGAGAAAAACGAAATGAACTGACTTGTAAGAGAAGATCACCCTCATTCAGAAAGTACAAAGACATATTGAGAAAGTAAAATAATGGTTGATTCACGCATTGATCTAAATATTCTAACAATATAGACTATTCTACGAAGGCTTGATGATCATCCCCAAAGTGTACATTGGGAAATCACAGACAAAAATATGCTTTTATTGCCGACCTTCTAACACCAAGTCATGGTTTGTCCCAATCATTTAAAATATTGGCAAACTTTCTTTGTCAAACTTTAAAAGTAGAAAATTTGTATGTTTCAATTACTATTACTGTTATATTGACAGTAATTAAAAAATGCAAATTTTTGGTAATTCCCAAATAAATATTTTAAACAGGATAGGAATATATCTAAGATATTTGTCTGTTCAACCAGTTCTCAGAATTGTTTAAAAAGTTACTAAAACACGAAAATGCATAATTTCTTATAAAATCAATCTATTTAGATATTTACTTAGTCCACTGATTTATAAAAACAATTGTGAATATGATGTCATTGATTTACAGTTACGATCCATGTTTTAAAAAATCTGTTAAAATACACAATGTGTGAAGTATATCGTTGAAAGGCATCTTCTTATACATAAAGATCTTATGGACATGTTATTTTAAAGACAGTACACACATTACCTATCTAGAAATATACACAGTGTGGCCTTAGAAATATCTCGATCTAGAGGCTTTTAATCAATTAAAAACTCAAATTAATACTTAAAATAAAACTTAATTAGAATAAAAATAAGTACTATTAGTAAGCTATAAAAGACAACGTTGGTGGCCTTATTTATACTGTCTAAAACTTAGTATTTGTCACGAAGTATTAATTTTTTTTTGCCAGATTCATAATTGGTTTTTTAACACGTACAACAAATATATTAGATGTATTAGCGAACAGAACTTGGGAAAGACTTATTTAAATATTAAATAACTGGTATATTCGATTTAAAACCTGATTAATAAATGAGTAATTAGATACAAAGTTGTGGACTTTAAACTAATGTTTATTTTTAGCCCCAATATTTCATAATCAAATACAAGTTTCGTGGTGTTTGCGAGGTGTAAACTTAAGGCTATATGTATTGTATTGCACTACACATGTGCATGATATTGAAGTCCAAGATCTAGAAGCGAGTACCCTATATCTTCTACACCCTGCCTGCTAACATGTAGTTGTGTTTTTTAAAAGTTCATAGAAACTCCAACCACAAAAGCAAATTGATTGAAAGCACAAGCATGTTAACGGTACTCGATAAACATTTGGCCAATGTCTAGCGAATTTCCTGAAAAGAAATAGAGCTATTGGCCTCGTACCAAAGTCAAAATTTTGCAATAATTTTTTCAAATGTCCCTCGATCCTACCTAGTAGATGTCGAAAATCACCGTCTCTAAAATTTATGTATATATATATATCTACTAGGTAGGAGGATCGATGGACATTTAAAGAAATTTTTGCAAAATTTTGACTGGTACAAGACCAATAACTATTTCTTTTCACGAAATTCGCAGTTTTAATCTGATCGGAATAAAATCGATTATGTGGGGTGCTTTTGGTATTTGAACGGTCGAGTTCGTTAATGAGCAAAATCGGAATCCCTAATATTGACAGAAATATTTACGAATTAAAATTGAAAGTTAAATTCCTAAATATCTCTATACACATTAGAATTTGAGAAAAATGATCAGACATTGAATTGTAGCAAACATGATTTTCTACGACTTCTTTATACATTTTATAGATTTTTTTAATATTAGGAGAGATATTTTATATTTTGTGTTTTCTTCTTTCTTTATGTCCCGCTTCCCTCTTGACCTATGCCATTTATTTAAAAAATTGGACTTGCATATACAAAAATCATATCAAATCCGATATTTCATTTTTATCAGATTAAAATTATGACCGCTAGATAGTGATTTATGTATTCTAAGGAAATTCGCTAAGTTGACGCAGCTTCTGCAAAACGAATTTTTTTTAGTCTTGTTTTCCCGCACCATGAATACAATTTAAATAATCTTAATTTTAAATTTATCGTAAAGCTGAAACAAGTTAAAAGAGAAAAAAAAGGATTTTTATAAAAATTTTGGTAATTTTATGTATCTTCAAACCTGTTCAGAAGTTGATCCTCTACAATGTTAGATCTGCTGATATAAATAGTTTGCCAAAGAAATTATTACATTTGATCCACGTTTTTAATTTTGTATCATAGTCATGAAGTCGATACTATTTGTGTTACTGGTGCATTTTTGAAATCGACAAAATACCACTCAAGCCGTGATATTGATATCAGGAAAATGATTGTAATACTTCCGTAGTGTAACAATTTCCTTTCTTTAAAAAAAATTGAATCGATCACAATCGTTCTCTTTTGTAACTTTTACAGAACTTGAGTTTTTCGCACTATCGAATATCTGTTTTGATTGTGAGAAAAAAAGAAATCTCTTATTCCATTATACGTTCCTTACATCAACCTGTACATAAAAAAATATTACAAATTCATTAAACCTTTGTTCTGCGAATTACACAATATAGTGAGTAAATAAGTAAAGAAGAACCAGATGAAAGAATAGGAAGTACTCACCTATTAAAACTTATAAATAAATGAATAAACGTTTTTGTACTGAGATCATGATAACGTGTGATGGTGCTCCGGTTTGTTTTTTTTCTTAGAATCAACATTTTCTAGTTTTTGTAGAAATAATATGAACAATTATGACAAGTTTAATATTCTCTTTATTTTTGTTTTAATAATTATTACACAGTGCGTTAGAAAATGATTTAATGTTGCATAATCACACTGTAAATTAAATAATTTCCGTTGAGTACTTATAGTGGTACGTAATACGATATTAGTACAAGCAATAAACAAAAATTTATTGTACGTGCCTAAGCCCGTTTTTACACGTGAAAGTTTTGATGAAAGTTTTCAATCGCAATTTGTATGTGATATAACTAGACTTACATCTATATATACATGCAGAAATATATCATTCGCATGTTTTGTGAATAGCTATAACTCCCGTCTTGCTAAATATTTCTTTATTGTCAACCACTTCAAACACATGATCATAGTAAACCAATCCCAAGGAAGTAAACCAATCACCCTATTCTTACATCTGAAGTTACATATAAGATTGCATCGAAATAGACGCCATGTCTATTGTGTTATAACTGCATAGTTTCATCAAAAAGTACTACTGCGCTTGCTCACCAAAGTATGCGTTATGAATAGTTGCTTGAAAAGTTACATGTGTAAAATAGCCCTATCTGTCAAATGGATGGTGTTATATTTGGCCAAAAAACAACCATGTTCTCGAAAGATCTTTGACGGGTATATAAACCGGTGACCAGTGTTGATTCAAATCAGTTTAAAATCGACTATTGTCTGATTAGTTTCAAAGTCTAAAATCAACTATTGTCTGATTAGTTTCAAAGTATATATTTGACTGTTGTTTAATCGGTTCAAAGTATATAATTGTTGTTCAAACCAGATCAAGTTAAAGTTTGTCATTGTGTTAAAAAATTAAAATAACTGTTGAAAAAGAAATTGGATTCTCATTTTTTTTAAGCAATAAAATTAGGTTTTTTTTTGTTTCGTAAAAACTTGTGTTTAATTTAATTTTTTTTTCTTTTCTTTAAAAAAAAACGTGCGTGTCATTTCAATTACAAAATATTTAGTAAAATCTTTTACTAATATATTTTTTGTTTTTGTCGAGTATCGGAATCATTTGCAGGTTCGGGCAGCGGTCCTTTGAGATATAAAGAGAGCCAAGATACCGCGACAACCTAGATTTCTGCATTTCGGTTGATCCGAAGGATAGGTTCTTAATTCTGAATCTGTATGGAAATTATTCCGGAAGGTTACAGTCCGGATAGATCGCACTGTTCTCCAACCTATTGAGATATAAATGCCTATTGACCCTGCAGTGAACGGTTACCACCCCAACCACAAGATTTATCTCTTTCGAGTTTTTATCAATAAACCAGTTTTACTTAGCCACGTTGAACCCAATCATTTGTTTGGCTTCTCTGCAGCCTGCTCTATTTTAAAGAGTTATTTACGGAGCAAAATTTTATTCCCAGAGAACATTGATGAAGCCTGTTGCACATATAAATACTTTAAAAATTAGAATTTAAGTAAAAAATATCAAAAATCGATACTTTTTAAAGTAAACAGTTTTCAAGAACTTACCTGCAACCTTTTCTTGGATACAGTTATCAGAGTATACTACTTCCTACAAAAATTTGAAATCTGAGAAGTCCGTTTTTTTTTTGTGTGGGACTCTTCTTAGTCGACTACATTCAATCTGAAGTATCTCTAGAGGAACAATCTCGAAAAATCTCAAATTTTCAACGTATATAATTTTATAAATGTTTCTAAAGAATTGTTTATAAATATATTTCAAGCGTTGCATGATTGAAATGTTAGTACATATTATATCTGTAATTTGCTTAATTAGATCTGTATGCATAACAAATGACACAAAATTACAATTTCATGCCAGCACGATTCTACGAACGTTCATTCAGTTCTTGTTACATATTTATTTCTTTCCTTATAAGTTCGTGCACTGAACTTGAAATTATTCTTAAACTATAATTTTTGTAATAGATTTGTTTAAAGAATTATTAATTGCAATCATATGATTTTACTAGGAGTAATTAAGTTTCATAATTCAATGAATATGAATGATTTACAACGGACTGTTTATTCAAATTTAATAGTTAAAAATAATTGTAGTAAAAGCTAAACCTCAGTTCTTAAGTTGATACGATACAGGACAATCGAATGGCATCAAATTGATTTTTTTTTTCGAAAAAATGCTTCTTATAAAAGTTGTCCATTATAGATAGATTGTAGAGGCTGCCCTGGACGGGCTACACTTCGACCATAAGGACCATTGTGATGCCTAAGGATGTGAGTTTGAGAAAAATGATCAAGTAATGAATTGTAGCAAACTTGGTTTTCTACAACTTTACTCCTTATACATTTTTCGATTATTCTAATATTAAGAGAGATATTTAATATTTTGTATTTGTATATATATATATATATATATGTATATATATATATATATATATATATATATATATATATATATATACTTTTTTTTTCTTGTAAAAAAAATTGGTTGTCGATTCCATAGTAACTATAAACTATAATCGTTATACCGTTCAATTTTGGCTATTAATAAATTTAATTTTTGCAAATACTAAAGTCATATCAGATATTATATTTCATTTTGATCACATTAACATTATGACCGCACGAGAGTGATTTATGTATTCTATGGAAATTCGCTAAGTTGCGCAGCTAGTGCGTAACGAATTTTTTTAAAAGTGTTTTTAAGCTCGTGGAGTTCAAACGTTCATTAAACAAACTTCTTTTTTACATTCGAGATTATTACATCCCTTAAGTAAATAGCCTTCAAAAACATGTTGAAAAACAATACTTTATTGAATAAAAAAATGGTTTGGATAATATTTTCTATAGGAAATTGATTTCGGTACTTGCAAGGAAAACTTTCACCAAAAATTAATATTCCAACAGTATCAAAGATAATAAGACCAGGTACCTCCATAACCTCGCGAATGCTCACGGCAGGTAATGCTAACAAAATAATATTAATACAAAACTGTATTTATTTTGAAAAACAAATTGGACGTAAAACTACAATCGAATCGAATAGTTCAAAGTTTTTTCAAACATAGCTCGAGTTATTTATTTTGATATTCGTCCAACGGGCAATTAATTTTAATTGTAAATAAAATATAATTTTATGAGGGCTGTATTTTGTTCTACAAAATATTATAATATAATGGATTAGAATATATTTCATATATGCAATGTTATTGAATGTTCGATGTGGGGTTTATATTCTTTCAAATGCATTATAATAATATTGTATTAAATATTAGAAGAAATATAAAGATTATTAAGATAATCAAAGAGAACTCTTGCCCCAATTTCTAGAACAATAATTTATATTTTATAAATACGTATTACGACTGTGAAGAAGTCATCATCAGTATTATCTAATCATAACTATCTCCGGAATATAATGTCAAAGATATATTACTCGTTACTAATTTGGTGAAAAATTAATCATGAATTTAGATAATGGGCCGATTCTAAATTCTGATTTAATAAAATTAATCCATTTTCAAAATTAATACCAGAATGTCAAGGTTAGCTACTTTAAAACCCTATCGCTATTGACACAAACTAAACCAGGTGGTCAAAAAAAGGATTATCGCCAATCGACATAGTTGATGGACACATCACACAATTAATCCTTTAATTTGTCAGTTAACTCAAGTAAATAACTCTTAGTAAATATCTCATTCCGATCATATAAAAGACATTTTTAAAATCCTTGTGAGATACGCACCAAATTAGCAACGAGTAACATACCTTTGACTCCATAATCGGATATAGTTACGATTATAGCTAATTCATACTGATGGTGACTACTTTGTAGTCGAAATACGTATTTATAAAATTCACACAAAAAAACTGCTAAAAATCCTGCAAAGAATAATTTTGTCTTTAAACTATTCGTTTGTCTCTTATCAGTTCTGAGGTCTGCTTCGAGAAATTTTATTCATTACTAGCTTATATTCGCGGCTTTGCTCGCGTCTGATTGTTATATCTCCGACTCCACCGCTTCCACTACTTCAAATATTTGTCGGCACTTCCTCCAAATATTTATTTCATCAAATATAAATAGAATTTTCCCGATCTCAGTTGTTTTCTTAAATATATTTTTGTAAACATTTTTTTTTTAGAATTTGAATGACTCACAAGTCGAGCGACATAAACTAAAATATATTTAAAAAAATATAAAAGCTTTGTCTCTATTCTGAACTAAAGTGCAAATAATTTTGGATTAATAGAACTAGGGTATCGCTAATATTTCAACAGGTATGCCGTTTCGTAAAACAATATAAATAGATTGTATATTGGCTATTCATTCTTCTATCGGTAAATGTCAATCTTGTTGTTCTATTATTAATATCTTTTCAAAAATTTTTATATTATCATATCTTTGTATATTTTTTTTCTTCAAATATCCATTCCTTACAACACAACATACGTAGATAAAAATATAAATGACAGTTACAAAGATAAATGATAGATACGCCACAATACCGGTTGCTCAGTTTATATCTTCGCATAGCGGATCTCCCACGAGTATGAGAGAGTAAATATGTATACATTAAGCAACGTGTATGAGAAGGAGGTCTTATAGGTTTGTTTTCTTACTTAAAGTTAAACTGTTGTGCGCTGAACAACATAACAACGTTGTGTGTGATATGTGTCGTACGATACGCATTCAGTTAGATGACGCTTGGAGAGTGGGGTTTTGTATACTATGCAGTTGTTGTGATTTGTTCTGTTATTCAGCACACAACAGTTTAACTTTAAGTAAGAAAACAAACCTATAAGACTTCCTTCTCATACACATTGCTTAATGTATACATATGTACTCTCTCATACTCGTGGGAGATCTGCTATGCGAAGATGTTAGCTAAACAACCAGTATATAAAATAATAAAGAGCGAATTTCTTCTTCTTCACAACTGTTTCATCTATTAAACTAAAAACCGCTTGCTTTATTTGAAATTATTATTGAAAAAAGTTTGTTGGCAATCGACCAAGTATATAACTGCAACAGTTTGTTTCAAATAAAAGAAATCTATACATGTGAAAACAAATATTTCTATCAAATAAACATTTATTTATATGACCACTGCTCTCGTTCATAAGGTTAGAAATGTCGATCTAAAATATTATACATATAAATAATAAAACTTTTATGTATTTCTTTATGTGTCATAAACATTATGGCATCGTTCGACAAAAGCAATATCAATCTATAATATAGATTGATTAATCATATAGATTCTATATGATTGCAATATTGGTTTATTTTTCTTTATTAATGCGTGTCTTGTTTCTATGTGTTGATAGAAATATTATTGATCGAAAATTTAGTTTTGTTTTATATTTTCTAATTATTGTTCTTCTCCAAGCTCCTATAACGTCGAAAAAAACCTCAAATCATACGGAATTGAAATACCAGAAAAAAGGATTTTTCTTTCTAAGAAAATAACTGTAACATTCTTTTATGGCTGAAATATCTGTTATGTTGAGGTTTAACCGATGAAACGATTTTACAAAAATTTCGTCAAATGCCCAAGGGTCCTACCTAATAGATATGAAAAAGAATTATATACAAATATATATACTTGATTTATTGTTGAGAGCTTCAATTTGTGGAAGTCCATAATGTTCGGTTTTTGTTGAAGGTAAAATTAATTACTTTTACAACATTTATTTTTTGCAAATTCACGTTTTATTTAATAAGATTGCTGACATGTTTCGGGTTTTATCCCATTGTCAAAACTGTGAGAGTACCGTTATAGGTGGCTCTTATTAAATATATATATATATATATATATATATGAATAATAATTTCGATAGAAAGTTATACTGTCAAAATAAAAACAAGAATGATATGAAAAAGTTGGCTCTTGCGTCAGAATCGTCTTTGGTGTAACGGTAAGCACGCTGGACTAGATATCCAGAGGCCCGAGGTTCGATTCCTGGTTGACGAGTTAATGTTTTCATATCTGTACATATCTGTATTTAAATCAGTATTTTCATATATATATATATATATATATATATATATATCTTATTTAATCTTCTCTTATTTAATCAAAACCCGTTTCTTAGGTAATGTTTTTCGGGCATATTCGCATTCGTAATACAAAAATTATTTAATTCTTATTGAGTATGTCACAATTGCCTAACTGCAAATTCCGTCACTTTTGTCTTCAAAATTAAAAAGGTTATTTTAAAAATTGTTGAAGTAATGAAACACCTGTATTAATTATAGCCAAATTAAACTCCCATTTAGGTATACGCAATTTCTTCAATAATTACTTGTTTCGTTTTAATACTAATTGCCCCTCATTCAATTTAATATTAATTAAATTTTTATAATTAAACAATAATTATTTGTCATACTGTAGCAAGTAATACCTTGTATATGACTTTATTTATTATTTTCGAAATAAAATATCATGTTAGTTTTTTTCCCAAGATTATGATTCTAAAAAATATATGTTATAGAATAATTTATAATATTGAAACAATCCAAATTATCTTTCCTACGATTTTATTAGGTTTACATCCTCCTTCTATTTATCTTATCGGCGGGCAGTAGATTATAAAACTGTGATGTACACTCCCGTTCAATAAACTTGAACAGATCTGAACCGAATCAGTCTCACACAATTTTTATTATTCTTGTAGTAAATGCTTTTGTTTACATAAATAAAAAATATAAAACTTTTATTTCTTTTTTCACATTTAAAAACCATACTAATTATCTTTGTTTATAAGTAAATAATATACAAAGAGTTTCAAAAGTGAGGAGTTTTATGAAATGTAAGCAAATTAATATTTCAGGTCTGTTCATTTTTTTTGAACGGGAGTGTACTTTGTTCAGATTGTTTTTTTCTGTTACTCTAATATTAACAGAAATATATACGATTCAAGATTGAAATTGAAAATCCTAAATATCTCTGAATATATTAGAATTATAGAAAAGTGGCCAGGTAATGAATTGTAGTAACGTTGATATTTTGCAATTTTACTACAAATAAATGTTTTTTGATTTTTCAAATATTATTAAGAGAGATATTCTCTATTTTGTGTTTTATTCTTCCACTAATCCCTCCTTTTCTCTAAAGATTATTAAAATAATCAAAAACAACTCTAGGTTTTTTGAAATTAAATTTCAAATGTTGCCCCAATTCCTAGAACAATTGTTTGAATTTCGACTACAAGGTAGTCATCATCAGTATGAATTAGCTAATCGTAACTATCTTTGGGATATGGAGTCAGAGATATGTCGCTCGTTGCTGCGTGTTTGCTGCGTGTTCTGGTGCGAATTTACACGCACAAATTAGCAACGAGCAAAATATCTCTGACTCCATATCCCAGAGATAGTTTCGATTAGCTAATTTATACTGATGATGGCTACTTTGTAGTCAAAATACGTATTTATAAAATACAAATAATTTTTCTAGGAATTGGGGCAAAATTTGAAATTTAACCACCTTCTCTCGTCTTCGATTCTATACATTAATTGGCGTTTCAAATACCGAAAGTGATATATTTATTTTGAGGAAATTCGCAAAGTTAACTGCTGCATAACGTTTTTAGTTTTTTTAACACACTTTTATTACCTTGACCAATATGCAATTCTGAAATTAATATAAAACTCCATACTAAATGATGGCATTCGAAGATATGCAACAAAATAGAAATTACGAATTTGGAAGAAGTTAAAAATTTTTGAAAGAAATTACAATGTGTGAAATTACTTTATATTACCTACATATATATATACAGGATAATTTTAATTACGAACGGATTAAAATTGTAACAGCTAGAGTGGCTACAGGATACATATAAATCAACATATTTTTCATTTATTTGTGTCGGTACTGTGCGGTCACAATTCTAATCGGACAAGCGAAAAGGGAAGTTTATTTCAAAAAGACAAGTGATGTATTTATTCTGAGGAAATTCGCTAAGTTGGCGCTAAATTGTATAATGTAACGCAGTGCTGAATTTCTTTGAGAAGAATATAATAATTTAATGTCGACACCGTTAGCTCTTGGGACGTTTATTATTTTCCAAAAAAACGTGTTTCTTTGAAAACATATTGTTTTATATCGATATGAATTATGTTTTATTGATGATTGAAAATATTGATTGTCTAAAATGTTTTTCGTATAAACAATTCTTATTTTATTAAGGTAGTTCCAGCAATGATTTATATACTCAGGTCAAATAACCGGTTTGCATTTATTACAGAACAAATACTCACATAGATATATTTATTTACAAATTAATGTAATTTTGAATTTTAAATTATTATATTTCGAAAACAAACATGTTTTTTTTTTAAATTTATTTATCAAATATTTATCTTTACTGTCCTATGTTTTTTTTTAAATTCTGTCCAGTATATTTTTTAATACCATATAATAACATATAATAGTTGGGCGGGCATGAAGTTTTACATGCTTCTAATGAGAAAGAATGATTACTTTCTTATTAATTATCTCGCGTTCTAAACGGTTCAAAATTCGGACACTTCGGGATTTATTAGAAAACGTTATTTTTAGCCTGTGAAAAAAATGAGCAAAATCTGTCGAAAAGTGATTTCCAGCTGGAACAACCTTAAGTAATACTGAATAAATAAAATTTTTATTTTTACCAAATATTCCAATAATAAATAAAAGATTTACAATAGTATATACAGTTACCGAGGTTTGTATGAATAAATAATAAAATTATCGTTATATTGATTAACAGTTTACCTATACAAAGTTCAAGTTTAATTACTGATATTTAAAATTTTATGACAAATAAATTCTTTTTAAATATTCTATAATTTATTATTCACTGTTATATGATTTTTAAATGGCACTTGAACATTTAACTTCAAACAAAACTATTGGTTGTATAAAAAAAATGTTTCAAACACCAGTTGTTTGAATTAAAATTTCAAATTCGCCCTCTTCACCTAGATCAATTTTTTGTATTATAAATACGTATTTTGACTACAATGTAGTCATCATCAGTATAAATTAGCTAGTCGTAATTTACTCTTTGACAATTAGAAATAGATAGAAAGTCGAGATCAATAGACAAAAATAAAAATTTGAAAAAAAAAATATTGAAAGACTAAAAATGTTCCTTTTTAAAAATAAACAACTTTTCTAAGAAACTTTTTTTCATACATTCAGTATATACCGGGTATTTAAGCAATTAACTAAATTGTTTAATTGAGAAATATTTCTTTACTTTATTAATTATTCAGCTTTTTTACGAAGCTTTTTTACAATGCACATTCTATTTATCAGTTTAGTCCCAAGTTTAGTCCCAACGATTAGAAATATAGATCGCAGAAAAAAAACTGTATTTACGAAATGACGAAATATTTTTCATTTCCATTTGACCATAATATTAACGCGAGACTTAAAATAATTATACAGCTAAAGAGTGACTTCACGAAGTGAGTTAATAAATGAGAAATATCGGCTTACACATCCCCCATCAAAGAAAGGAAAATCTATCATTAAAAACCGCATGAGTCAAAATAAAAGTTTAAATAAAATAAAAAAAATGTTCCATTTTTCTTATCTGTAATAAGTTCAAATCACAGAAAAATGCAGAACTTTGGTGTATACACCAAGAATGAATGAATGACAATTGGGGGGGGGGGTGGTAGAGCTAGGTGTACTGGTCCCTATAAGATATATTGTTCTCCCCAATCTGGTGCCTAACGAGAAGCAAGGTGTATACATCATAAATCACATGTAAACACACAGAAAATGTAAGCCATCTGGAAATTAGATTGTCTTCTTTTTAATCCAAATTTTGTCGTCAGGCGGATCATTGGATACCCAGCTAGCGTACTATTTCTCACAGTTATAAATGCGACACTAGATAGATAGATTGTAGCGGCTGCCCTGGACGGGCTACACTTCGACCATAAGGTCCATTGTGATGCCAAAGGATGTGAGGATGTGAATGGAGTGGAAGGAATTTTGTTTGTAGGCTAGGAATTGGTAGATTGTATGGCTGCAGCCGACTCTGATAGGAACTATGCCGACATTCATCTGGAGTTTGTGAAAGAAACTGAAGAAAACTTTCACAAGCATAGCCAGTTACTTCATTCTTGTCCATACGCTGACAGTTTAGTCAATTAGCCGCCCTTTTTTTTCTTACTAATTGACAAACTGCCGACGTCGGGATTCGAACTCATAACCTCCCAGTTCCAAGTAGACATAACACCTTAGACCGCTCGGCCACTTGGGCGGTAATGCGACACTATATAGCTTTGTTTGCTTCGTATTCGTGGGTACAATATAATACTTTTACCCAAATATGTATTTTTCCAAATACTAACGTCCAGTAAGATAATAAATTTCATATTGATTATAGTAAGAAAAAAATGTTCCTATACAAATTTTATTGATGCACGTAAATGGTTATTTGTTTTATATATTTAAAACAGTTGGGAAAAAGTAATATTTTATTTACCAATTAAATAAGAAAAATACTGGAATCATTTAGAATGCGTCAGTGGGTTGTAAAAAGACCGTTTGCCGACAACTGAATTACGATCTTCTTGTGTGTACATCATGTGTAGTAATTCGACGAGAATAATTCTTCTTCAATAAGATTTCATCATTATCGTCAGTAGGTAATCATTTAACTGCATATTACTTTTTCATACAAAATATAGAGTGGACTGATATAGAAGAAATCTAACGAGTAGGCACATACTTTTTGGAGTTGATCCAAAAAATATGGATTTTTCTTCCATGATTTGACAAAAAAATTCGTCACATAGGAGTTACTTTAAAGATATTGTTGTAATATTTTTAGCGAATTTCTTCAAAGAAAATACAGCTATTGTTTTAGTACCAATGTTGGAATTTCGTAAAAATTTCTTCAAATGTCCATCGAACCTATCTTCAAGATTTTAAAAATCTCTATCGCTAAAATTTGTATATGTGTATATACCGGTTGTTTAGTTTACATTTTCGCATAGTAGGTCTACCAAGAGTATGAGAGAGTACATATGTATACATTAAGCAATGTGCATGAGAAGGAGGTCTTATAGCTTTGTTTTCTTACTTAAAGTTAAACTCTTGTGTGATGTATGGGGTTTTTTAAGTGAACAGATGAGTTGTTATGATTTGTTCTGTTGTTCAGACTTCAGTATGCTATAACATGTAATAATAATAACAAAGCAAACCTATAAGACCTCCTTCTCAAACACATTACTTAACGTATACATATGTACTCTCTCATACTCGTGGGAAATCTACTATGCGAAGATGTAAAGTAAACAACCGGTATGTATCAACCAACATATATATAAGTTTATGTGTCTGTGCATATGTGATTGGAATAAAATTTGGTATTTGAGGCGCTTTTGGTATTCAAAAGGTCAAGTTCGTTAATGGGTAAAATCGAGCAAGGGGAAAAGGCGGTTTAGAGAAGGGGGAAACACAAAATTTGGCATATCTCCCTTAATATTCAAAAAATCGAAAAATTTATAAGAAGTAAAGTTGTAGGTAATTAGTTTTACTATAATTTTGTAACTTATCATTTTTTCTGTCCCACTAATATTACAGAAATATTTACAATTTAAAATTAAAATTCGTAATATATCGTTATATCTGAATTGTAGCAAACATAATTTTCTACAACTGTACTCCTTATACATTTTTCGATTTTTCTATTATTAACAGAGGTATGTCTTATGTTGTTAATTTTATTAATAAAATTGGCCTTGAAAATACCAAAATCATATCAGATATGGCATTTCATTTTGATTAGACTATAATTGTGACCGCTAGAGAGTATTTTATGTATTCTAAGGAAATTGGCTAAGTTGACGAATTTTGTTGACGGCTCCTGCTCAACGAATTTTTTTAAACTGGAAATATTTCCAAATTTCTTATAATTACAGAAAATTTGGTCAAATGTCATGTTTTAGTAAAATTTATTTTCTGCAACGTTGCGATTGTGTTTCCATCTCCTCGCAAGCCTCCATTTTTGTTCGTACAATCGTGTGTATGTGTATTAGATTTCTCTCATACTGATATTTTACATAAATGCAGTTAAACCCAATTCTAATTTCAACGTTCGCGTAGCTATCGGTTTGTAATATGACCGTAACGCATTTGTGATTATCTTGATGCAGTGAAACGGCTGAATTAAGATCGCTACACTGTTAGTCTCTGACAAACTAACGCTACAGAAGGAGCAATGAATTCAAAAATTTAAAACTCGAAATTTGCAAATTTAAGCAATGTCTTAGTTAGTGATTTTAATTATCAATTGGTTTAGATTTATTTCAGAAGCGTTGTGTGACGATAACCTTATACAGATGTGCGCTTGTAACATAGAGTTAAAAATGGCAATTCAAAAAAAAAACTGTGCTCTATAAAATTTTTTGTACAAATTATAGACGTTATGAAATAGTCTTCGACTTCGAAATTTCGAAGTAATTCTGAATTTCATTCCTTTCAGAACTGGTAGTAATCGTTTAATTTCGTATTCGTAAATTTATTATGTCCTAAAAATATTACTGCATCAATCTCTATCTTTTAGAGGCACAATTACATACCATTTTACTAAGATAGTTTGACTTTGTTTCCACGATTTTTGATGGACCTTCCTGTATACGAAATTTATTCACTAGATAGTCATAAGTTTTTTATACCACATCTCTGTATACCAGAGTAAAACTGGAGTTTGGCTTTTTATGGTAATCGCTGTATGGGAGTTTTTTTTTTTTATATTGTAACTTATTTATAATTTAAATGTTAGTTTAAAAATAGTTTTGTTAAGTGCGTGTCTGATTATGCATGCGTATTGTTATGTTGCGTAATTATTGCATAATATACATAACTACTGATCTGTGTTTCTGATTAATTTCTAGTACCCATCTACTTTTCTCAGGTAAAAAAAATTCTGATCTCAAAAAATTTAAACAGCCAAAACTTTATTTTAATAACCCAGTAAAGCATTGTTTTTCTTACCTCATCAAAGGTTTGGTGATCGAATTTTTTTCTACTGGTATATGTTAAAACCAGTAAGGGAATTTCCCAATTCGATTTACAAGATCTCTAGTGAATTGTATGGAGTCCAAAATCTCATAATTATTTTTACTTTTGTTTTTTTTATAAATATTTTGGTATTTGTTAGTTTAAGAGTTTCGGTGTTATTATCAAATTTATAGAGTAACCTTTCTTATTATTTAGTTTTTTATCTAAACGACTTAACAATTGCGTGACATCGCCATAAAAATGAAATATTTTCACAGTATTTGTTGCAGCTTTATATATGATAAATCTCAACTACTCTTGTTTAGACAAAAAACTTTTTCATCATCCTCTTCACACAAGGAACACTTTTTTTTGAAATAGACACTAGCCATTTTTCCACAAGTTAATGAAGAAATAAGTCTGCAGATCTCGATGAAGGTGATGTACATTTTCTGACAGGCTTTCGGGACATTTATTTGTTGCAAACCCTCCAGAAAACTTCGATTTTAAAGCTCCGATTAAATTCACATTGAAAATAAAGCAGGCTACTGACGTGCATTCACTTATTTTTTCAGCACATTAAATATGTAAAACACCCTATTAGATAAATCTAACAAAAGCGAAAAATTTAAGAAACCGATCGAACTCATGACGTTAATGTTATTGAACAAACAAGAGAAACTGATTTCATTAGGTTTTTTTAAACGTAAATACTATTAATTACGCGATATTAATCACGTAAATTGGTATTAAAGTAAGAAAAAATGTTTCTCTCTCTATTTTAGTGAGAAAAAACAGAATAACAACAAATATAAAATAAAGGTAATTAAAGATAATTAAAGGGAACACAAGTTTTTTAAATCGGATATATTTTTTATGAAGTGCTTGAAAGTTAACATATAGATTGAAAATTGCTTCGGTACAAGTCTTCATTTATTGTTAACTGATTATTAGCTGAATATATAACTGATTATTAACTGATAGAAAACAACAGCCACTTTTTTCAATAATGAAAGTGACCATAACTTTTTATTACTTGTAAACGATCAAATTATCTTATAATTATTATATTACTTTACGATGTAACGAATACCTGTAATAATTTCTCTGTAATGACATATTTCATTCTAAGAAATGTGAAAACCTAATGATTTTAATGATTCTCATAGTTCAGATAATTTAACTATTAATTATCGAACCGCAAAACGTTTAAAAAGTATGTATGACTACATTAAATAGATTTATATACTATAAGAAAAGTTATGTATACAGTGGATTACTCAAAATAAAATTCACACTACTGTGTAAACTGTCTATATCGCATAATACACTAACTATTACCTTTAAATACTTAAAATACTTACCTTTAAAGACTTAAACGTTTGGTGTAATCTGTAATATATTATGTTTTAAATCATTGCGGTTTAAAGTTTTAATATGTTTCAGCCTTTTTTCAACATGATGTGCATTCCTCATGATTTTGAACAAAGATTGGTTAGATGGTCCTTTTTGAAAGTTTATTGAACCTTCCGCTGGTAAGGTGAAAAGATTTAAAAAAAAGTGACAAAATCAAAATAGAAGTTTTGTAACAGGAAAGGTAAGGTTTGGGATCCAACACAAAACAATATTTGTTCGACTTACTTGGAATATATGTTCCAAACGGGAACGACGACTCATCTAGTGTTCTATACTCTGATGGCGAATAAAATTTAGTTAACAGTTAGCTTCAAAAATGGTCCATATTTGTGGGAATGGTGCATTTTGACTATTTCGTCCAACATCTAGAACGATGAATCTTGTCGCCTGCGTCGGTTCCGAACCAAACCTTAACTCTGGAAGATTAAGTCTTTAACATTTTATCGTCTGCTCTTCGTTCTATTTTTGATGACCACCCCGTAGTTCATATAGATTTTTGATAACTTAAATAGTATATTACATAGGTTTTTTTAAGTCACAGTTTGGAAATAGTTTTATTTCCAAACCATATCTTTTAAAAATTAATGTCAAACCTGAAAGGTGAATATAAAACATTATTTATAGAATTATTGAGCTAAAAGGACATTTAATTAAAAATAATTAGTTTAAAATAATTTATTAACTTCTTGTGTTAAATAAACCTTTGATTCTTACTATCTACAAATATTTCGAAATTATTTATAAATATGAACGGTTTTTCTAATAAATTTTAGAACTAATGGAATAAGCTTATTTTTTTACTTTTCCAACATGAAAACTATTGGAATTGTTAAATTTAATGATTTTAATTTAACCTGCTTAGATATTAACCGAGAAATAACTTTAATGACTCGCCCTCTTTCACGTTTAAAATCTATATTTAGTTCCAAAAATATAATTTTTGTCGTTGATGTCTGTCAACAACATAAAAACACAAGCGAAAATTCTTGTTGAGGGTGCTTACTGGTCTTTGAAAACTCAAAAGGTATCATAGGGTTTGAGGACAGAGTGGCTTACCAGACTGTATGTGGTAAATGATACGCTGTTTCACATTCTGGCACAATGTGCTGACATAGCAAGAATGCGGTACATAGCCTTCATTAGAAAAGAGGGAGGATAGTTTCAATAACGACCACAAGGCTACAAGTTCCTTAGTAAAACAGGTGCCTTGGTAAAAAAAGGACTGCAACAGCTTACGTCTTACTACTAGGCTTCGGTCTGCCCTCCACTACTGAATGATATATTCATAATTTATGGGTTAAGTTGGAAAATAAGCCTAAATAACATTCAACTTTTGGATTATAAATTAATGACCTGGATTTTGTTACCTCGCAAAGAAACGGCGTTATGAAATTTTATAAAATGCAAGATTTCGCAAATATTTTTTCGATATTATAATAAAAATTTGGATTTATTTAACTTTTATTCTTCAAGCTTTAAATTCCTAGATTACAGTAATCTTATCTATTATATTGGGGGAACGTCATTGGTAATAAAAAGTGATGACAATATTCATAAAGAACTGGCGTTTTTGTTAATTAAACAGACCTGTCCATTGACATATTAGCTCCTGTTATGGTGAGTTGAAGAAAAGTAGTGGATTTGTATAATTGCACAGTATACCATGTAATGAACGTATATCATAAAATGCCTGAATAAAAAAGACGTTCTAGTCAGTTTTGCAAGTAACATGCTACTATGCTAACATTGTACCACTATAGTTTTATTTTGTAATAATAATAATGCCTGTATTACAATCCACAAAATACAGACTGTACGTTTTTGTAGTTGAAGATGAATGCATTATAACTATTTATATATCAATACTTTCGAGAAATCAAGTTTCCAATACTAACTTTAATTAATAGTTGCGATTAGATGATATAAACAGATTACAATATAATGCCTGGTCATAAATATATTTCAAAAAATAAATTATCAATTTCTTTGTAACGATAATAATAGACCTTAATTGTCTATATTATTTTAATAAATTAAGTAAAATTATTGTTTACAGTTGATCGCTATAATAGCATATAAAACAAAGGCTGACTGTACCTATAAAACAATTTACAAAAGGCAATTGACTTAATGCATTTCATTGATCATTCATTTAATAATGTTAGAAATGTTTTTTATTGATCGGAACATTTTCTTATGATGATGATGTTCAATTATTTTGTATTATTCTCTTTTAACTAAATTCGTATAAATTTATAAAAGTCATTTTCTTTCATGATAAACTAAGAGTCATACTATATACTGTTTGCTATCATCATTTGAGATTGCGCAAATTATAACTCTTTCTAAGACATTAAAATGGTAGAGTGGTAAGATATTAAAGTGACCAAATGTGGAATAGATCCTCAATATGGAATAATTGTCATTTAAACACTCGTTGATGATTTTCATCATCAGTGGAGCAAGCTCTTTGGCAAGAGCTGAAGCATCTGCAGAAGGGCGGGCGTCGCCGAGGCAGGTGCAAAGTAGGCGGCAGGCATCACCATCTTGCGCGCCTCAGTTGAATTTATCCAGAACTATCAGTTTCTGGATAGCCATTTCTTCTTTATGATAAGGACAGTTCCTCGACTTTGCCAAGTGACTACCCCCACAGTTAACACAAGTCAAAGGCTCATTGCACGTTTTTCCTTCGCGTAATGGTTCCCCGCAGTCACCCTTTTTCTTGATTAGAAAATACTTAATTATATTTTGCCTTTGCGAACCTGGAAGCAATGCCAAGTTCCGGCGGAATTTCCTATAATCCTTAAGAAATTTGGTCCTAGGATGTTTCGCTGAAAACCGGGATTCCGCCCGGGTCACCTTTTACGGTAGGTGGCTTTTTCGTCATATATTGGGTTGTGTTGTTTTCCATAAAATTAATGAAAACCAGCCATCGTGTGCAAAAAGCCGGACTGGAATAGCCAGAAACGGGTATACCCTCGGAATTTATTCATCCTACCCCAGTACTTTGGGGCCCAGGGTAGGCTTGGTAGAGCTAGCTGACATCAGATGTCGAGGAAACTGAGGGTCCATCCTCAGCTACATTCGACGACTCCTAGCAGGGATGTCGACCAGATGATGCGGCAGACGAGTAATGCTGGGACAGTGCACGGACACCGCACACCGAAACCAACGACGGCGATGATGACAGCGCGCGACAAGTTAACCCAACGTTGAACAACATGCTTGCACATCACCAAACGGTTGGGTCCATTAGCTTCCCCTCCTGTTGGCATGCTGGGTGGGTCTAAGCCCTCCCACCACGACAAGGTGGACCCCCGGGAGGGAAGTTTAATTACTACATGTTTAAATTCTCTTTTTATGCGTAAAGAGATAAATATATAATTGTTATAAAATAATATACTTCTCGGTAATAAAAAGAAAAGTGAATTTTCAAGATTTGATTCATGTCGTCATCAAATGAGTTTTTTACGCTTTAAATCATCTTTTTCAAGTACCGACTCTATTTTTATCAAAGTTTGCTTGCTTGTTTGTTTTGTTTCTTTATACAGTTCGTAAGCGTACGTTCAATTATGCAGTAAACTATATAAAACAGTCTTTTTTCTTGTATCGTGTTAAAAAATATTATGTTACCTAACGATTTTTTCTTGTTCACCTCCATATAGAAACAATAATGTAGTATGTAAAAAAAATTGTTGATTTTTCATCGGAAGTTTTAGTTTACGACTCTTCTGATAACAAAAACAGCCTTTTTTATTGGTGATTTTTTCCGTTTGGTGGTATTACTCTATCCAATTAGATATATAAATTTTGATGATCTTAGCTGAGCAATTATTCATGTAAATACTAATCAGAATATTTTTTTGTATATTTGGTGTATTTATACAACTTGTATTTTGTTGAAAATTATAGAATTTTAACCCAACTTTTTATACAACGATGGTAAACGAGTCAGTTTATCTCTTAAAGATGTTTAATGATATTATATGGTACAGAGCAATCCCTATGGTAAAATCAATAAAATATGCAGAGTGGGGACTTGTAAATATGATGCAAGATATTGATAAAAAATCTTCGTTATCCTACTTCAAAAGCCTAGCACACTACGACAAAGGTGCAAGATATACACATAATCTGGAGTTGGAGTGGAGAATAGAGTTGGCAGCATTTAGATTAGGTAATTGGAAGTACACAACAAAAAAGACATGTATGGGAACAAAATATGTTTAATTTGTGAACAAAATATAGAGAGAAAAGTACATTTAATCTCAGAGTGTATAGGATTAGAAGAGCTAAGGACAATAATTTTAAAAAACAATAGGGAGTGGGAAAAGTTAGATATCTCTGTAAATGAGGATCAATTAGTGATGGCAAAGTTTTTAAAGACTATGATGCAAAAAATAGCAGATAAAATATAGACAATTTATACTCTCGGAGATGCTATACTTTAAATATGATATGTATTTATTTTTATGTCATTTTATTTATTTTTGTTTTTATTTTTTCGGTTTTTATTTTTTTTAAATATTGTGTTGCATAGCTGCAGATTATTTTTTGTTTTGTGTAATATATTGAAAAACCCTAACTTAATTGTGATACTAGAAACTTCCATAAAAAAAAAGAAATAAATGTTTTTTTAAGCACTTCAAAAAAAGTACAATGAGTTTTCCCCGAAAAATGCATTGTTTTTTTGGATATTTCACGTTGAAACTTTCGATTTTGACGTTTGACAAAGAAGAACCAACCTTTAACAAGCTATTACTCCCTCAGTAGTGGGTCTAGTGATATTTTAAACCCAAAATTGTTTGTTTGTTTTTTATAAGCTACATTTTTACTCTGAATGGTTTTTATCATAAAATACTTATTTTCGGAGTTATGCATGAAAAACCGTCTGAAAACGTGGATTTGTTGTTGAAAAATTGACGTTTCTACTGCCGAATAAGCCGAAAAGTACTCTGAATGGTTTTTATCATAAAATACTTATTTTCGGAGTTTTTTATGAAAAACCGTCTGAAAACGTGGTTTTTTGTTGTTGAATAATTGACGTTTCTACTGTCGAATAAGTCGAAAAGTATTGACCTTCAGTAAAAACTTTATAGAACAAAAGTTGCTTAGAATTAGTCAATTTATCCATTCCCATACTTATTTTTAATAAAAAAAAATTTCATCCCCGAGAAGGGATGACGTCAACCCCCAGGGTAAAAGCAACCCTCGGCACATTAACAACTTTGAAGTAGAGGGTAAGTAGAACCTGCAGCCAAATTTTGGTGCTAATCGTTGCTGTTTGGTAGAATTGCGAGGGAAACCGTGCATGGACTGGACTAATATCAAATAAACGTAATAACATGCATTGTAAAAAGTATGTCGCTTTTTTTTATAAACGCAAATTTAGACAGTTTAATCCAAGAAAAGATTTTTCCCTTGACTCTCAATAGTTAAGCGTGGACATATGGTGTGTGTGTATAGAGGTTATGTAGCATTCCCATCATATTTTTTTATTCCTTCGAATATTATCTATCTATTTGGTTCAGTGTATTTTCTTGAGTGGAATACATAATAATGATAATCATAAATTTATATTCTAAAATCATATGAACACACAATGTTTTAAAACATAATAATAACGAGCGCATATTGATTCTTAATAGTGCAACAAGCACACAGTGTACATACTTACTTTGTTAGTGATCGTTTTCAAACAATAAACATGTCATTGGTATATGTTGGTCTATTATCATTATATGTAATAAGTATACGTTCATAATATACTATGAACGATTATTTTGTTTTTAGATTTATAATAAATATTGTGTGATTCAGAAAAAATAATATATTTGATTGTTGAATTTCAATTTTTGAAGGGAAAATTCTTTATCTGTTTGAAATTGTTTGTTACAATAAAGGAAAAATGAAAGACAAACCTTGAGTACGAGAAAGAAATGACTAACATTTTACATTTGTATTTGTTGAACATAATTACGTGTAATATTTGTTGCCTATATCATCTAAAATAATCGTATAATTTTTGATATTTTGTAGCTTGTTCAACGTTCTAGTGGTGTACAATGTCTAAATTATTTTAAAAATGAACCTTTCTACTTTTTTAGCGAGGTATGTATATGAAAATTAATGTCACGTTAAAGGAGAAGTGATTAAACAGGAGAGAAATATCAGAAAAACCTTGAGTGAGAGAAATATAATAAGTCGCTGATAACATTTGTAATTAAGAAAACTAAAGAAGTTTCACTTCCCCTTAAAGCTTATGTGGGTGAGGCTCATACTTTTTTTTATACACTGCAACATGCCAATTTCATTAGACAAGATTGGAAGCATTATAGTGAATCAGATTCTGATGATAAAATCCAATCAATAATATAGAACCTAAACTGCTTTGTTTTCGAAATAAATCTCTATCAAATAATGGAAAAAATTGTTTTTACTAAATAATAGGGCATATTACTTGTAAAATACAGTAAAAGATTAAAGAGTATCATATGAACTAGAGTTCACCAATGGTTTGTTTGCAAGATACGACTGATTAACAGCGATGACTTAAATTTTCTTGTTGAATATAGCTAATGAATAAAGTATTATAATTTAATATGATTTTCTTCTTGTTTTGATGAATACTATCGATTCTTGATGTTAATTGTACTTGACGTTTATCCATGTAGTAGTAAAATTTTAGTACTTATAGTGTATTTTAGGCCATAGAATATTTTGCTAAAATATTTAAAAAAATATTTTCTAGACTAGAAACAAATCCGAATTCTATTCGATTTAAATAAAGTTACATTAGGTAACTATATCGAAATGGCACAATAGATCGAAATAAAAAATACGATTTCTAAGTAGTCGATTTAAATAAAAAATTTTGTTTCCGCGACTCAGGCATGAAAATATATCATATATCGTATATCATATATCGTGAATATATATTATAAATATAATAGCAATAAATATTCAATGTTAAATTCCCATTTAGCACGTATACCGATGATTGACGGTCTAATTTGAAATTTCATTTCGTTCCCCATAAAAAATCATACGTGTGTACTATCGCTGTAGATGTTTTCACATCAAAAACAACATTACTAGAATCGAGTAGAATCGAATAGAATTTCGCAAAGACATCTGAAATTTTGTACTTACTTTTCGAGTTCATGATACCAAAACAAATAAATGCCTGCACAATCGGGAAAATATGGTTTTTATATTATTATTATTACAAATAGTATAAAAATATTTCCTATTTATTTATATATTCATTATATATCTATTTATAACTTTTATCCTTGGATTTGTGGCCCTTTAATATTTATGTGACACAACTGCAGTATGCGAGTTTGAGTTTACGTAGTCTGAGCTTTGCGGGTGTTTCTGCCCTTATATAATAATAACTAGTTGACCCGTGCGAATACTTCGCACCGTTAGTTGGAGTATATAAGCAGGAGAACAGAATATTTAAATGATAGCGAAAATCCATCACAATTGCATTGGAATTTTTTGACAGCCTCCTGCAAATATTATTTCTGTTTGGCGTGAGTTTGTCAAATTTTACTAATTTTGTTAATCAAAAGTTACGACAACAAACGCATGCTACTTCAATGTCATTGAGGTTAAAACAGTACTCCACTGCTTTAGCAAAGTATTAGAGTAAATAGAATAAATGTACCAAATCTGAATTACTAATTAGTGAAATAAAGCGGTCACCCATCCAAGTACTGACTGTGGCCCAATGTTGCTTAACTTTTTTTAAATGTAGTTTTTTTTAATGAAATCTTTAAAATGTACCTAATTGAAAACGTTTTAAAATGTTATTAATTTTAAGATATTAAAATTATTTTCCACATTAGAGGGGAAAACAATCTTCCAATATGTGATAATTGATACAATTGTTGATGATTATGCGTTAGGTTATGTTATCGTTTGGTTATTTTGTTTTCGGGTCTTTTGCATTGATACTGAACATATCAAATTGCATTTGTAGCTTAGCCCTCCGTATTATTTTGAAAAGAACGACGAATGAATGTCGATATGACAAACCAAACTGGCTAGTTACATTATTCAGGATCAGCTTATATTTTCGTGTATATATAGATACGATTAGTATTGCATACATTGTTGTAAATATATTATATTGATTGTATAATAATTGAAAATAATTAAAATACGTCGTTTAATAAGTTTTAAAAACTAATAATATTAAACGAGTTCTTTATGGAAGTGATTATGCAAAATGAACAATAAGAATATAAATTTCTTTCGATTGTAAGCAATTCAAATAGTCATTTAAATGATAAGCATATTTGCATACCAGATACCAGGTAGAATTTTGTATTATTTATAATAAAAAAAAAAATTTTTACTGTAAACGTTGTTCATAATTCAACAGTGTTATTTATATGCACATATTTTATATACATTTTTAGCACTATTGTAGACATTATTTTTTATTAATATCACACTAATTTGAATGGTTTTTTTTTTAAATATTTTTCTACATCTAGAGATAAACGCTTAAATAATAAGGCTAGTGGCAATATTTTTATACCATGTATATATATAATATCACCAGTCCAAGTGGCCGAGCGCAGTATGCCTACTTGGAAACTAGGAGGTTATGGGTTCGAATCCTGACATCGGCAGTTTGTCAATTATAAAGAAATAAAAAAACAAAAAAAACGGGCGGTTTTAGTCAATTAACCGCCCCTTTTTTTAATTTTTTTATTTCTTTATAATTAAGAAACTGTCGGCGTATGGGCAAGAACAAAGTAACCGGTTATGCTTGAGAAGGTTTTCTGCAGTTTCCTTCACGAACTAACTCCAGATGAATATCAGCATAGTTCCTATCATAATCGGCTGCTACCACATATCCTACCAATTTCTAGTCTATACTCAAAAATTCCTTCCACTCCACTCATATCCTCACATCCTTAGGCATCATAATAAATGGACCTTATGGTCGAAGTGTAGCCCGTCCAGGGCAGCCTCTACAATCTATCTATCTATAATATATACAAAAGTATATTAAGTTTAATCTCGACTGTATAACGGTTGATAATATTGATCGCAGAAAAACTTTTGGTATTATAGGAGTTCATATAAAATGACCTAATTAGTCCATTTCTACATATCTATACGTCCGTCCGTCCATACATCCATCTGTAAACACGATTACTGAAAAACGGATAGAGATAACGAGCTGAAATTGATTTGTGCCTTGTATATTCCGATTTCGGAAAAATGTTTCGAATAAAAGTTATTAGTATAGTTATAATAAACAACTCTTATCCAAAGCATTTTTTCGAAAACCGAAAAAATAAAGCACAAATTAATTATAAAATTTTGAAATGATACCTCGAACTTTGACGCCACTTGTACATTATACAGAACACGGCTTTCAAGTCGGATTGTCCAATAATAATAAAACTTTCAACCCCAGTATTAACTTTAGTTCACTTGCGGGAAACCATAGAAAAAAAATCGTTACGCAGGAGCTGCGTCAATTTAGCGAATTGCCTTAGAATACATAAATCACTCTCCAGCGGTCATAATTTTAGTGTGATCAAAATGAAATATAATATCTGATATGACTTTAGTATTTGCAAAAATTAAATTTATTAATAGGAAAAATAGAACGATATATAACGATTATAGTTTATAGTTACTATGGAAACGACAATCAAAATTTTTTACAATAAAATATATTTCATGTATTCGTATCAAACAAACACAAAATATTTAATATCTCTCTTAAAATCAGAATAATCGAAAAATGTATAAGGAATAAAGTTGTAGAAAATCAAGTTTGCTATAATTCATTACTTGATCATTTTTCTCAAACTCTAATGTGAACAGAGATATTTAGAATTTTAACTTTCAATCTTTAATTGTAAATATTTTTGTAAATATTAGTGTAACAGAAATGATAAGAAACAAAATTACAGTAAAACTGAGTACCTACACCTGAACTCCTGATAAATTTTTCGATTTTTTAAATATTAAGGGAGATAGCAAAATTATATGTTTTCCCCTCACCCTAAACCCTCCATCCCCTCGTCCGATTTTACCCATTAACGAACTTGACCTTTAGAATACCAAAAGTGCCTCAAATACTAAATTTCATTCCAATCGGAATAAAACTGTGACCGTTAGAGAGTCCACAGACATTTTAAAAAACTACATATATATATATATATATATATATATATACAAATTTTAACGATAGTGGTTTTTAACATCTAATTGGTAGGATCGATGGACATTCGAAGAAATTTTTACGAAATTTCAACATTGGTGCAAAAAAAATAACTGCATTTCCTTTGGAGGAAATTCGCTACTACTGGAAAGAATAGTCGGTACCTGATGTAATATTACATACTTACCGAGTATCTAAGTGTCCTTGGATAGACGATATATAAATACGATATATATTCCATATATACGATACTTATTCCAAGCACATAATTAAATATTATATGAATTTAAATATGTCAATTAACATATACATAAAAATATTATAACAGATCCTGCAGCTGAATATGCATATGAGTTTAGATTATAATCATTCATCTTAAAATGGATTAAACTTATTAACCTTGAAATAAAAATTACTATCCATTTTGCAGCTGAAGGTATAAAAATTCGTTACGTAGGAGCTGCGTAACTTAGTGAATTTCCTCATAATAAATACATTACTTCTCTTATGGAAATAGATCTTAATTAAGTTTCATCGCATTAGTGTTTATGACGACCTTTGACCGCTAGAGTTGCTATATGTCCAACATAAATTTTCGAACAGTTTTGACAACTGACACCATATATGCCCGATTGTTTTTCATTATTTAGTAATGAATATAAATTTTTTAGTAATGAACATTTTACTTAGTAATGAAAAACAATCGGGCATATATGCTGTCAGTTATCAAAACTGTTTGAAAATTTATGTTGGTCAAAGTTGTCGCCAAATCGTAATTCGAATCAAAGAACATCTGGCTCATGTGAAATTTGGGAAAACAAGTGGCTAGTATACGAATGGTATATATGTTACGATAAAAATAAATAATCAATTAATTACCTAATAATTATCGTGAAATGGGTTCTTTCACTGATTATTTCAAATTGTCTCAAATTTCTACCCAGAACTTGCAGTAACCTTCGTTTTCCACACACAGCTTCTTTGAGAGGTTTTCTTTGAGAGACTCAATTGTTTTGTCAGATTGATGCAATGCGTATATGCTTACGGAAGTAATGTTATGAAATTACTATTTTCATGTATTTGCTTTTTTATGTTTCCTTCTTTTCGTTTTTCCTTTTGTTCAACTTTTTTTGAATTTTAAAACCAGCACAAAACTAAGGTTTGTTAGAGTATTCAAAATAAAATATAAGTTAAATATTGAAAAAGAAAAATTTAAAAAGAAAAACCTCCCCTTAAAAATAGTAATATGGCTGCCAACTATAATCATTACCCTCTGATAATGAACAGCCACCCTATTTACAAATAATAAACCATGCGACGCCGTGCGTTACCATGGGAACATGTTTTTAGTTATTACATTGCGATTGAAAACTGTAGGCATTTCAATATATCGTTCAGTACCCACCTTAAAGCACTTTACACACATATATATATATATATATATATATATATATATATATATATATATATATATATATATATATATATACATATATATATATATATGTATACATTTTTATTTTTATTATAATGTTGGGGTGCATATTAAATAAATTGACTTCCTGTATGACACGTAACCGGAACTAAAATGGGTGTTTATATAGGAGGGGTTTATAGAAGTACAATACCAACATGAAATGAAACGTTCCCACCTACTTGCATTAATTATTTTTAAAAAAAACCAACCAAAAACAATAATTAACATTTTTTTAAATATTTTGAAACAAATTAAAAAAAAACTGTTGATGATAAGTATTTTATACTACTACTAGTGCGTTCAAACAACTTGAGCGTTGTGATTCGAAAATTCATTATTTACTCTAAAAATGCAATGTATTTCATTATGGTTCGGAAATTATGGATTAATCATCATATTAATAAAAAATAGTAATAATATAAAATGTTAAGGCGTGGTTTAGTTTAATCAACGATTGAGAATTGTATAAAGGGAGAAAATATGTACCGCCTACAAATAATATTAGCGGAACGATAGGGGATGTACGTCATGCTCACGTCACGCGTGAATTGTTCTTTCACAGAAGAAAAAACATACTTATAGATGGATATTTGACGTCATACATGGTAAAATTATTATTAATCTCATCTGTCGATGTTGTGTAGAAAATCACGAAAAGCTATTGCGAATAATAGTTGTGTGTTTTATTTGCTAATTTTTTACATAAACGTATTCAGATCCAGTGAAATTGTGGACTAACTCGTATAGTTGTTGATAATAAACTCGTCTTTTATGATAAATAGTTTAATTAAATTTCTGGAGTAAAATATTAGATGACAATGCGTTGTACAGTCATTTTTTAACCCCCGACGCAAAACGTGGGGTGTTATAAGTTTAAAGTCTATGTGTGTCTGTCTGTTATCTGTCCACGTCGGTCCACGTAGTTTTCAAACACGTGGACCGATTTGAATGCGATTTTTTAAATTAAATATCTGGTTTCATTGCGGTAGTTCTTAGCTATGCTTGATAAACATCGGTTCAGCCGTTACAATATTAGCAGCTCTTTTCTAAGATGATTGGCATATTATTAACATTATCATTTAAATATAAATTTGGTGTAAGTAACCGGAAATTCTTAGATTTTTTTGCGTTGGTTTTTTTTTAAAATCTTTAATAAGGTTACCAACTCAAATGAAGGACGGAGATTGATCTCAACAGTCCGAAGATATTTGGAGACGTACGTAATTACTAAAAAAAAAACTCATTCGATGCGTTTATTACATTGCACTTCCGTATAATTATTTATGTTTATGTACGTATGCGCAAGCGTAAAACATTCAAAATAACGCTAAGTAGTTCACGCTGTGTAAAAACTTAGTCTTAATGTACTCAATAGTTGGAATATTGTAAATATAAATAAATTTATTGCGATAATAAATTAAATAATTATTCATAAATATTTAGTATTTTCTTGTCATAAGAATGAAAAAGTCCGGAGAAAACTTCATTTTTCCGGCGCCTCCGGTCTAAAATTTGAGAGTTAATTAACTATAATCTTTTTAATATTTTTTTTAAAATTGTATTAAAATTAATTTGCAAATACATCTCAAGAAGATTTATAAGAAGTGGCAAGTATGATTTTATTAATAAATTGCCACACATTAATCCTTATACTATGTACTTTTTTAAAAAGTTCAATTAAAAGCTTCTAAGGACTAAATGTGCCATATTCATAAGAACAATTTAAAATAAATTTAGGAAGACAATTTGTTGATATTTAATTTGTTGTATCGATTCGAAACTTTGTAAATGTATGAAATTGTAATGCCATTACTATAAATGGATACTAAGGATGGGTACTACGTCACGAAAAATAATTTGGAATTTGTAAGCGGCCTTGAAAAAAATATTAAATAAATTTTTTATTCTGAAAGAAAACTCAAAAGTACGTTTGGTATCGCAATTCAAGATAGAAATCATTTAACAGCCAATTGTAAAAACATGTATACTTTTCTCAAAGAGATTTCAACACACGCCTCACGCTTTTTCGATTAGCTATTTAACTAATTTTGGATATTTTGACAATAACGTAAATAATTTATAGTTTAACTACAGAGTTAAGGATGTTCCAGCATACCACCACTTTTCGACAGATTTTGCTCATTTTTTGTTCACAGGTTAAAAAGAACGTTTTCTTGTAAATTCCGAAGTTTCAGAATTTTTGACCGTTTAGAACGCGAGATAATTAATATCAAAGTTATCATTCTCTCTCTTATTTGAAGCATGTGAAACTTCATGCCCGCCCAACTATTTTCTGTTGTATTAGAAAAAATACTCGACAGAGTTTTAAAAAAAACTAGGAGAGTAAAGCTAAATATTTATTATATAAATTTTAAAAAAAATCGTGTGTTACCGTTTTGTTTTCGAAATATAAAAGTTTAAAATTATTCCTTTTCTTCAACATAACATTACTTTGTATATGTGAACAGTGGTTTTGTCTATGTGTTGTATATGTGTGTTTATGTATTGGTGCTATAATAAAATCAAACCGGTTTGTTGTACTGATTGCATAACACAATGCTGGAACGTCCTTAAGTATCGATCGCTGTACAGAGTTGATTCTGTGTTTCACAGAAATAAGTATCAACGAAACTAGGCGATGAGGTGAATATTGAATTATACAAGGCGTGAAACCATGATCATTCATAAATATAATTTTCTTAAGTTTCGAGCCCCCAAGGTGAGAGAATTAAATGTTTACACAAAAGAAAGAAAGAGTTTTTGCATATTATGCCATTAATATTTAAATTTCGTATATAATGCACATGGTTTGTTGGTATGAATATTGATTAAAATAAATATTAATTAAAGTAAATTTATGATTTAATTAAATTCGTATTAATTTTTTAATTATTTATTTAATATTATAATATCATCAAAAATAAAATAGAAGGTCATTGATTATAATCCTGACAGCTGCAGGTGTGTTTCTCTGTTGTTGCTAAGAAAGAATTTATATTTTTAGGGGTTTGCTTTAAACAATATTTTCAGTGTAGGAATGTACTTCTAACTAATGCGAGGGACAATTGTATTTTTCTTCCTATGGTATATATTTATTATGAATGGTATGTATGATAAAATGTTTGATGATTTCTTATAAAAATATAATACCACTTTTGGGTTTCAATTTCTAATTGATAAAACTAAAAAAGTGACTAAGCCATACGAAAATTTTAATTGTTACATTATTTGCCAGTAGTAGTAAGTAGTAGCGGAGGGGAGGTCGGACAAGAAATTCGTATGTAGAGTAGGAATTGGTAGGTTGTGCTACTGCAGCCGATTTTGATAGGAACTATGCCGATATTTATCTGGTGTTTGTGGAAGGACTGCAGAAAACCTTCACAAGCATAGTCGGTTACTTTCGTTCTTGTCCATACGCCAACAGTTTACTCAAATTAACCGCCCAATCAATTTTTTTTTAAATTAATTTATTTGAAAAAATTGTCACTGTTGCTGAATCGAACCAGCAACCTCCCAGTTCTGAATAGAGTGCGTTAAACAACTGGACTACTCGGACTGGTTAATGATTTGCCAGACTAGATAGATAGATAGATAGATTGTAAAAGCTACCCTGGATGAGCTACGCTTCGACCATAAGGTCCTTTGTGATGCCTTAGGATGTGAGGATGTGAGTGGAGTGGAAGGAATTTGTGAGTAGGCTAGGAATTGGTAGGATATGCGGCTTCAGCTGACTATGATAGGAACTGTGCCGATATTTATCTGGAGTTCGTGAAGGAAACTGCAGAAAACCTTCTCAAGCATAGCCGGTTCCTTCTTTCTTGTCCATACGCCGACAGTTTAGTCAATTAACCGCCCCTTTTTTTATAATTGACAAACTGCCGATGTCGGGATTCGAACCCATAACCTCCCAGTTTCCAAGTACTGCATACTGCACAGCCTTAGACCGCTCGGCTACTTGGACTGCGAGACTAACACAGTTTTATTCATTCTCTCTTTATTTTCATCTCACCGTACAACATATTAATCTCTGCCTCAATATTTGACAAAATTTAATATAGATATAGGTATTAAACTTAAAACAGAATCTCTATTTTTAAAGAATTATCGAAGAAAATGTAGGTACGAAGGTTGTACAGGTTACAATTTTATTCCAATCTGATTGATATTGACTATGCGATGTGTTTTTGGTATTTGAAGGACAAGATGTGTTAATGGGCAAAATCCGCAAAGGGGAAAGTGGGATTATGAGTCAGGGGTAAACGGAAAATTCGGAATATTTTTCTTAATGTTGGTCAAATGGAAAAGTTTAACATTAAAAGCGTACGAAATTAATTTTATCCCAATTTATCTCCTGACAATTTTTCTGCAACTATAATATTTACAAAATGTAATAAAAATGAATATGAAGCATTTCTTCCTGCATTTTAGTCTTAAAATGCAGGAAGTCGCAGATATAGCAACAAAACGCGGCGAAGCTGCGGTTTAAAGTTAGTTCATTATAATTCCATCTTATGAGAAAATTTTCTTAGCCTATGTAGCTCAAACGTGTCGAATTTTTATACCCAGTATATGTAAATATTCAAGGTATATTAAGTTTAGTCCCGATTTTGTAACGCTTGAAAATATTGATCGTAGCAATGAACTTTTGGCATATGTTTACATAAAATAGTCTTATTCGGTCATTTCCGCATGTCTGTCTGTCTGTCTGTCTGTCTTTCCGTAAATACGATAACTCAAAAACGATAAGAGATGACGAGCTGAAAATTTGAATGTGTGTTCTATAGCATAAAAGTGGGGTCAAGTTCGTTAATTGGCATGTTTGGGCAAAATTGGCAAAACTGCTTATCTTTGAAACTATAAGAGATATAACAAAAGTTTAAAAACAAAAAATCATCTATTTAAAATAAACAACTTTTGTTTGAAAAATGATTCAAACAATTAACAATTAAAGTTAGTTCTTACATTACTTGTTATGTTATATTTTATTCGATCAGGGATGTGCATTTTAAAATAAAAACGTAGAACGATTTACAATAAAAAAGTATTAATTAAATTAAATACTGATATGAAAAAATTAACTCGTCAACCAGGAATCGAACCTCGGGCCTCTGGATATCTAGTCCAGTGTGCTATCCATTACACCAAAGACGATTGTGTGTAACGGCCAATTTTTCCATATTATTCCAATTTTTTTAATATATATATTTTTTATATATTTATTAGACAGTACTGAACTTCTGTTGAAGTGAAATTTTTATTTAATATTTGTTTATTTGTGTATACTTTCGTGTCAACATACAAGTGTTTGTCCAAATTCCTTTCGGCTACGTATGACAAACTGTAGGAGACTATAGCGTATACCCGACACATTTCATTGTCATTGAATTTATTAATTAAATTAAATACTGATATGAAAAAATTAACTCGTCAACCAGGAATCGAACCTCGGGCCTCTGGATATCTAGTCCAGTGTGCTATCCATTACACCAAAGACGATTGTGTGTAACGGCCAATTTTTCCATATTATTCCAATTTTTTTAATATATATATTTTTTATATATTTATTAGACAGTACTGAACTTCTGTTGAAGTGAAATTTTTATTTAATATTTGTTTATTTGTGTATACTTTCGTGTCAACATACAAGTGTTTGTCCAAATTCCTTTCGGTTACGTATGACAAACTGTAGGAGACTATAGCGTATACCCGACACATTTCATTGTCATTGAATTTATTAATTAAATTAAATACTGATATGAAAAAATTAACTCGTCAACCAGGAATCGAACCTCGGCCTCTGGATATCTAGTCCAGTGCGCTATCCATTACACCAAAGACGATTGTGTGTAACGGCCAATTTTTCCATATTATTCCAATTTTTTTAATATATATATTTTTTATATATTTATTAGACAGTACTGAACTTCTGTTGAAGTGAAATTTTTATTTAATATTTGTTTATTTGTGTATACTTTCGTGTCAACATACAAGTTGTGTATGTAAAAAATAAAATTAGAGTTTAATTTAAAAAAAAATTGGGTGTTTAGTTTTAAAAAAAAAGACTAAACACTTTATAGAAAATAATTGAATTATCAATTATTTTCATAAATATGAAATTAAGTTAAATTTAGTAATTTTAATTAAAAGAGGTATTATGATGTATTTAAAAAAAAAATAATGAAAACTAAATATACGGTACTTTAGAAAAAAAAATCCAAAGCAGAGTATTGTATGTGGAATTATGAAAATTGGAAAACGATCGGTGCTAACGCGATACACGTAAATATAAAAAAAATAACACGTTGAACCGAAAGTCTTTCAATAAAAGCTGGGCCCATTAAAAAAGATAATATTGAGGTAGTAAGATCTTTACTATCCAGTAAGTGTCTAAGTTATCGACAAGTGATTCGAATCTGAAATACTGAAAATAAAAAAAAGTACAAAAAAAAGAACAAAACAAAATATATGTTAAAATAAAATATATTTGAAATAAATAATTTTTAATTTAATATATTGATAGTATAACTATCCTTAAAATACTAACTTTGGTTGTACAAGTTATGAAAAAAAAAGATTACATGAATATGTGCTAGATTGAACTGTAGTAAAAGAAATATCGTATATAAAAAAAAAACGACACTACAGTAAAAAAAAAATATGTTCAAATATGTCTGATTTGCAAAAATATAAATATGGATTACAAATTTAATTCAGATACATAGTTGTATATAAAAGAGACATTACGCTTCTGTAAAAAAAAATACACGGCCGAAAACACCAAGCGTATACAAACAATATAGTTATAAATTGAAAAAGTCATTGCATATTCACATAAAATATAAATTGTACAGCAAAAATGTGTATAGAATGTGTATTGAATTGTGACAAGTTTGAGAGACCACAAGTTTCGGAATAGTGAATTAAATAAATTATACAAAAAAAATATACTTAGATACAATCAGATAGAAACCATTAATTCGCCCATTCGATACTTCAGCACAATCCATAACAAATATTCAACTTGTAAATTGAAGAAACAAAATTCAAAACACCATCTGACCAATTCATGTGAGACAATTACTTTTAGTAACTGTACTGAGAGAAGTACTTTTAGTAACTGCTTTCTTTTTGTAACTGATTTGAAATATGTGCAGAAATATCGAAGTAAGCTTGGATATACGCAAGTCATATCCAATCTAAGTAAATGTTTGTTGAAATTATGTAAATTCTCAACTCGCATAAACCAACAATTATATAAATTATTATTTTTTGAATAATAAAAATATGAACACAAAATAATAATAAATTTTAAACAGTGGAGTACTAAAAAAATTATTCTCCAAAGTGTTTGTCCAAATTCCTTTCGGTTACGTATGACAAACTGTAGGAGACTATAGCGTATACCCGACACATTTCATTGTCATTGAATTTATTAATTAAATTAAATACTGATATGAAAAAATTAACTCATCAACCAGGAATCGAACCTTAAGACGAGTTAATTTTTTCATATCAGTATTTAATTTAATTAATAAATTCAATGACAATGAAATGTGTCGGGTATACGCTTAGTCTCCTACAGTTTGTCATACGTAACCGAAAGGAATTTGGACAAACACTTGTATGTTGACACGAAAGTATACACAAATAAACAAATATTAAATAAAAAAGTACCTAATGTGCACAGAAAAATTATCTCAATTTTACAAAAACATTTAATGAAGGTAATTAAAAAATTAGAGAAAATACTTCCTTCAAAAAAACACAAAATATTGTTAAAATTTCGTTTTCAAGTTCACGTGGGCTTGTGTTCAAGTGGTACATAGATGGAATAAAGGTATAGATGAAAGTAAAAGCGTTTTTCCAACATTAATTTTTTATGAATATTTTGTATACAGTAGAAAAATAAATTAACGAGTTAATTTTTTCATATCTGTATTTAATTAAAAATTCAATGACAATGACAATTGTCTAAATAGTATACGCTAAAGTCTTCTACAGTTTGTCCTACGTAACCGAAAGGAATTAGGACAAACATCGTAATGTTGACGCTTAAGTATACACAAATAAATATATATGAAAAGTAACCAACGAAATCAAGCTACTATATGACTGAAATAAGGGTATATAGGTAAAAAGGTGAATTCCCTCAATTTATTTCTTCAATGAATCATTTTATAAATGAATCGTTATTTTTAATGATCATTTAAAGTAAAAATTCAACTTTATCAAATCAAAGAATAAAATTCAACTTTATTAAACAGAGTAAATTGATTAAATACCCGCTATATATTGAGTTAATGAAAAAAAATTTCAAACTAAAATTGTTTATGTTGTAAAAAGGGAACATGTTTTTTGTCTTTCAATTTATGTCTATCTCTTACGGTTTCAAAGATGGATATTTTCCACTCTGGCAAAGGGGAAGCAACGTCCTTGGCCCATGCACGAACTTGAGCTTACTTTTTAGTATTAGAATACACACACAAAATTTCAACTCGTTATGTCTTTTCATTTTCGAGTTATCGTCTCTTCAAACAGACAGTTGGGCGGATTTGCGGAAATGGACGAATTAGGTCATTTTATAAACATCTACCCCAACCTTTTTAAGCGATTTCCAATATTTCCAATCGTTACAAAATCAGGATTAAATTTAATATGCTCTTGTTTATATTATATACCGGATATAATTAGCGATTCACTAACAATGATCGATTGTGAAATTGGAAACTGTTGAAATGTATGACATTATTTTTGCAAATTCTTCGAAATTAAAAACCTTTTTTTTTCCAAATTCAAACAAGGATAAACCAAAAAACTTACCTTTTTCCCCAACACCGCTTAAACAAATTTTCTCATTTTATTCCTATTTTGATGGGTGTATAATTTGATGGGCGTTGTGAGTATTCATTTATTTTAAAAAGAACTATTTCTCTTTTGTATTAATTATTAAATGTCAAAAAATGTTAAATCAACACAACACATTCGTAAATTGTACGTGAACTAAGCCGTAGAATAGTTGATTAGTATCAAAATAAATATACAAATGCTGACGCTGCAATATTATATATAGCATAACGCATATTACAATTTTAAATAAGAAGTAATTTGTCTCATCTAATTCCAAAACAAAATTTGTATTAAAAACAGAAAAAGTAATCACCTTAAGTACAAAGATTGTTATCGTTTGAACTGAAAGAATTGTACCAACACATATTTATGATAATCAGTTCTTATATATTTAAGAACTTTTTTTTTATCCATCCAAAATATATTCAAATGTAAGTATATTTTACATTTAAAGTATATATATATATATATATATATAATTATTACAGAAAAAATACAAGCAATTAATTTTTCGGTTGGTCAAAAAAAAAAAAAAAATTTGTCTACATCACAAAACTTTGTGGTCATTACTTTATAGTATACGAAATCATTTTTTTTATTTTTGGTTATTTCAAAAAGGTTTGCGTGTAACATGAAACGAAAAATATAAGAAGGATTACTTTAATATAAATTATTTGGTTTCTGCTTTTCTCAACACTTTTAATCTGATAAGCATTTACTTTTTTTTTACATTTCTTTGACTGAGATTTTAATAGTTTTAATAAATTTCAAACAAATGATTATGAATTATATAAATGTAAAACTTATGTTTGATAATGTAATAAGTTATGCATATATAATTTATTAAACAACAAGAAATTACCCCATAATACATAGGGGGCAGTTGCCAAAATCGTACTACCTATGGGGATTTTGATATATCAAATTAACAATACACATTTTTACTAAAATTGTCGTTACCAATTATAATTTTACTATGAGTAAACACCTTTAACATAAACATTATATATGTAATATAAAATTAAAAGAGTGATTTGAGTAATTTTAGCAGACAATGTAATAGTACGATTTAGAACACTTATATCCTAAATCGTATTGTTGTTTTTCCAAAATAAAACTTACCTTATTTGGTTGGTACTATATTTTGTTTTAAAAATAGAATTTTTAATTATTGTTTTTTTTTTTATAAAAATTTAAAAAGAAAATATAGTAAGTTTAATTTTATGTGAATTAAGGCCAAAATTTTAGTGTAATTTCTTAAATCGTACCGGTACAATTAAAGAGTTTCAATTTCGGTACGATTTAGGAAACTAAGCGAACTGATAAACTTACTCTAAAGATAGTATATTAAAAAATATAATTCAAAGAAAACATAAAATGTATTAATCAGTTGTTTAAAATTTACAGCAAATTTACTTGAAATCTTCTAATTGCTACAGGTTGGCACGAAATTAATCGGGATAACATAATTTGTGTCCTATATTCCCGATTCCATAAACCCTGTATATTTTTAAAACTAGAAGTCTTAAACATTAATTAATTATCAAAAAAATGAGCCGGCTCGATTTAGATGACCAGCACGCATTAGGCTGACTCTCCCTCAGTAAGTGGGACTGTTACAAAATGAATTTTAATCTGGAGATTTCTTTTATTTTTCTCGATCAGGTTATTCGAAATAAGATATCCCTGACCGACAATATCAAAATTACTTATCTTAGTACTGTAATATTAACTTTATATCAAAATAAAATAATGATGACCAGATAAACTTATTTAAGCACATGAAATAGGTAATTATACTGCAGTAGGTGTTAGAATCATATATTTAATAAAATATATGGTTAGAATATGTTACCATCCAGTACCGACTAGCTGAAGTATTTAAATATCAATGATGCGTTGAATCGTATTGGTACAAGAAAAATATTCGAGTGGCCGGTAGAGGGATTGTTATGGGCTGCCTTAATCATTTGTTAAAATGCGCACCACTCAGCCATTCGGGAGGAAAAATGTCCAAAATCTTACGTCAATTTTGTGTACAGGTGTCTATAAAATGACCATTTCCGGCTGTGCGTGTCTATATCCGGTGTGTAAACAAAATTGCTCAATCTATAAGAAAGCAGCAATATTGAGCCTCATATTAAAATGAAATTATCAATTAGCAATAACTTAAGGAAAAAGGAAAGAAACTCATTATTATTAAAAAAAACATACTCCATTTGATTCTACTGCGTTTATGAAAAAAAATTTCAACAAAAGTTGTTTATTATTAAATAAGGAACATTTTTTGTTTATAAATATTTGTTCTATCTCTTACGGTTTATCAACAATGGAAATTTAGCCCCCTCCGAATTTGACCTTGTTTTTAGCTGCAGAATACACACACAATTTTTGCATGTTATCTCTTTTCGGATGGATGAACGGACATGCGGAAAGGGACTATTTCGGTTTAACATCTATACCTAAACATTTCTCTGCGATTAATATTTTCTACCGTTACAAAGTCGGGAGTAAACTTCATTTACGCTTGTATATATTATATATACTGGGTGTAATAATAAAGTTGATTTTACATAAATATACACAACTTTTCGCATTAAATACAAAATAAAATAAAATCATATAATGAATTCATAGTAGTAAGAATGCGAGATTAATTTTTTTCTTTGATTTATAAACATGTATTTAAATTTTTTTAATTAATTGAGGTACCTGCCTACTTCTAAATATTAATTTTAAATTTTAATGTTTAAAGTAATTTATTAAAAAAATAACATAATAAGTGTATTCAATTTAAAAATATAATGAAAAGCCTTACAAGGCTATAGTCGTTTTCTGACTTCTAAAACGTTTTCTAACGGCTAGATATAATATAGTTTATAGTATAATATAGTTTATAGCTCGAATATAGTATATAGTTTATATTGAAAAACCTCCATTAACACAATTTTGGAAATTAAATACACGTCAATAAATTTAAAATAAAATTGATCTATGTATATTATATATAAAACTTTTGAAGCTCGGGCAACGCCGGGTTTTTCAGCTAGTATATAATATACATGCATAAATTAACTGTTTTTAATAGTTCCACGATGTACCTGACAAATTTATAAATGAAAAATTTGTGTATACTGTCATGTCTAAATGATTTAAACATAGAAAATTTATTTAAAAAAAATTAAATTTATGATGTAATTTCTTGACAACATTTCATTAAAACATATTTTATGAATACATATATATATATATATATATATATATATATATATATATATATATATATATATATTTTAAACATAAATATAAATATTAATTATTTATATGAATTTAATTAATATTGTTCATTGTGTTTTTTTTTTTGAAATAGTATCAAGAACTTATTATAAACAATATTATATGTATTTTATATATTCTAATCAGATAATATTCATAAATATATGATTTATTTCTAATTTTAAATATATAGAGGTACTTATAAATTTTTTGTTTTAATACTACTTGTTTGTACATCAGTATTTTAGGTTAATGCTATAAACCCATCCCTCCGGCATTAATCAGTACAGTTAGATTTTTTATTTAAATGATTAATTACTTAAATATATAGATGTTGAAGTAATCAATGGAATATATGTATTAAAATTTAAATTGATAATTAATGATTTCCTATGTGTTCCGACAGGTATACAAGTTACAGGAAAATCGGCTTATAAAAGCCCAGAAGTCAATCAAATCAATAAAAAGCTGTAGGGTGGAGTATCTGAGTGTTATTTCTAAGTGCGGTTCACACGACTGAACTGTCCAAAATTAGTTTTTTTTTAAATTGAATACTTATTACATTTTTAACGGTCGGGCATTTCAACAAATTTTGAAGAAATTGTTTCACCGAAGGACCTTCAATAACTGAAAGTATTTTAAGAAAAAAGGTTCATTAATACCTTTTTCGAGTAAAACACACAGACACGGCTGATGATTGACACACAGAGATACATCTTGGCAAAAATATATTTGGTGTTAATAAGGTGACCGACCTTAAATCGTAGAGTTTTTGTAAAAATTTTCGATTTACGGACCGATTACAATAACTTTCTAATACAGATAGTTAAAACCAAGTTGCCAACACTACTTGTTTTAACGATACAAGCTAAGGCATCGCTCGTGGATAAAGCCACTGTAAACTAATCTGATGATGATTGATAAGTAAAGTAATAATTCCAACTTACGTATACAACATATTCTACTTAAAAAAAAAACAGTTCACTGTACAACTTTCTCAAGATAATTAATAGGTTTCCTTCATTTATTTTCAAGAATAAAGATGGGACTTTCATGCCCAGTTAATGCGATCGTATCTCATTTTCTATCTTTCTCTCACATACTAGGAATGATTTTCTTGTTATAAAATATTTTAAATTAAATATTGCAGTTGCAGTCAAACTATCCAAACAACTGAATTTTAAATAAATGGACAGATTATCCTATGTTACGCCATTAACCCAAATTGAAGCACTCTGCAACTAGCGAAGGAATTAAGTTTTGCTTCAGCGCGCATGCATGTGTTAGTTGAGGCTGAGCTGACTATCATTCAGTTCAGCCGTTATTTCACGTTTAGACCCATAAGCATACTCTGCCCAGTTATATATAGAGGTCAGTGATCAAAACGGTAAAAAGCTATAAAGTTGCATTTGATTTTTGAAATTCGAGTCAGACATTATTGTTACAACTTTTATGCATAATTTGGTCGTATCAACTTTTTTACCTGGGATTAATGAAAGTGAAAGAAGAGTATCTTGGCGAGTTCGTACTTCTAGTGTTGTCGCTCGTGGGTTTATAGACAGGGCTTTCTTATCTAACGTGCTACAAACATTGCCTTACTTGTATGTACGTCATTACGTACACTTGCAAACAAAAGTTGATGTCAATTTTTTAAATTTTACGGTTGATTTGTACCTTATTTATTCGATTTTCGGGAAAAAATTTCGAATAAACCTTTTTACTGTATTTCTTATAGTTTTAAAACATAAGAAACACTAGTGCATATTATTAAGTAAATTTTTAAATTTGTTATCAATAAATAGCAAATAACACGTCATTTTACGTCTATTTGCAATATTTTTATTTTATTGTTTCTACAGATTGCAAATAGTACACAAATTTAAATATATATATTTCTAATTAACAACTTCTATCCGAAGCATTTTTTCGAAAACCAAATCAATAAAGCACAAATTAATTATAAAATTAAGAAAAAAAAAATCAACAATTTTTGTGGTCCATAGTACATACAACTTTATCAAATTATTTTACGTTAAATTAGTTTAAAAATTTTGGATAAATATTTAGTATACATACTGTATATCATTGTAATATTGCAAATAAATCGTTCCTCACGATTGTAATTATCAAATAAATTATATGCTCAAATAATAATAACAATAATGTTAATAAATTTTTTGGAAAAAAAATTTACTACTAATTTAATATGAGTTACGATTGTTTTAATTGCTTTGATAATTATATGTCAGAACATTTATTTTTACATTAAATTATTTTATATCGGTGAAGCTTATGCATGGCTTCACTTGTGCCATGTAATTATATTTTATTGATATATCTAATATAAAAATAACTGAAGACCCCTGATTTTTATATATTACTAAATATACTTTTGAGGTAGATAATTCTAACATTAGAACTAAAGAATCACGTGTAAGTTATATATCGGTACACTGTAAGCTGTGAAGAAAGGAAAATAACTTTCAACATAAAAATATATCAAAAAGAGGTAACGGTATATGCCAGTAAATACTAATATGTAGTTCTGCGGCAGTAGTGATGCTACGAGACGAGACGATTTTTTCTATATTAATTGAAACAATAAAGATCGTAGAAAACCATTAATTGACATCAAATGCTTGATCTGAAAAATCATACACATCTAGTTCTACCAACTGCTCTACCAACTGAGCTACGTTAGATGTTATGGTATTGCTATGCATATGATCCTTCAGTATCATTTTTGGTGCCATTGTATTATTAATTTTGTTTATTTACTATTAACATATTTTTAAACTGTATTTTGTAAACTAGCATCTATTTATTTCCGTCTATTCCGTCTATTTGTAAACTAGCGGTATCAATGTTCAGACATATTACGTAAATGTCAAATAAAGTAAACACTGGTCGGTTCTGTTGACCTATGTGAAGTTGGCAACCTACTTAACGGTAGAAGATTTGTTTTAATTTTATTCGATTGTACTCGGTTTGTACTGGATTGTACCACCGTGATTTTCGTTTGTACCCTAAAGGGGTGAAAAATATAGGGGTGGGTAAAATTGCTCCGCAACTCGTGTTGAGATAAATGATTTTCGTTGATGCCATTGTGAAGAGAATCGTTTGTACCTGTTTGTACCGATGTTAAAAAAAAAATTTAAAAAATTTAAAATAAAAAAATTTAAATAAAAAAATTTTTTTTTAATTTTAAAAAATTAAAAAATTTTTTTTAATAATTTGTTTCTTTTTTTTCGTATCTCATTTAGGAATAAATTATATGTGGTATCGTTTTGAAAGAGACAATAGTTTCTGCACGTTTGGTCGCAATCAGAATTCATTTTTATTGCGTTAAACGATATAATTGTCAGCAAGACTGGGTACAAACGATTACGAGTAGGTACAAACGATTTATCGGTGGTACAAACGATATTAGTGTCGGTACGCATGGGTACAAACGATTTGTCGGTGGTACAAACGATAAAAGTGTCGGTACGCATGGGTACAAACGATTACGAGTGGGTACAAACGATTTGTCGGTGTTACAAACCAGTACAAACGATAAAATTGACGGTACGCATGGATACAAACGATTACGAATGAGTACAAACGATTTGTCGGTGTTACAAACCGGTACAAACGATATAATTGTCGGCAAAACTGGGTACAAACGATTTCGAGTGGGTACAAACGATTTGTCGGTGGTAAAAACAATATTACTGTCGGCAAAACTGGGTACAAACGCTTTCGAGTGGGTACAAACGATTTGTCGGTGGTACAAACGATATTTGTGTCGGTACGCATGGGTACAAACGATTATGAGTGGGTACAAACGATTTGTCGGTGGTACAAACGATAAAAGTGTCGGTACGCATGGGTACAAACGATTATGAGTGGGTACAAACGATTTGTCGGTGGTACAAACGTTATAAGTGTCGGTACGCATGGGTACAAACGATTACGAGTGGGTACAAACGATTTGTCGGTGTTACAAAGCGGTACAAACAATACAATTGTCGGCAAGACTGGGTACAAACGATCACGAGTGGGTACAAACGATTTGGCGGTGGAAGAAACGATATAAGTGTCGGTACACATGGGTACAAATGATTACGAATAGGTACAAACGATTTGTCGGTGATACAAAGCGGTACAAACAATATAATTGTCGGCACAACTGGGTACAAACGATTACGAATAGGTACAAACGATTTGTCGGTGATACAAAGAGGTACAAACAATATAATTGTCAGCAAAACTGGGTACAAACGATTACGAGTGGGTACAAACGATTTGTCGGTGTTACAAAGCGGTACAAACAATATAATTGTCGGCAAGACTGGGTAAAAATGATTACGAGTGAGTACAAACGATTTGTCGGTGGAACAAACGATATAAGTGTCGGTACGCATGGGTACAAACGATTACGATGGGTACAAAATATTTGTCGGTGCTACAAACCAGTACAAACGATATAATTGACGGTACGCATGGGTACAAACGCTACGAATGGGTACAAACGATTTTTCGGTGGTAAAAACCGGTACAAATAATATTATTGTCGGCAAAACTGGGTACAAACGATTTCGAGTGGGTACAAACGATTTGTCGGTGGTACAAACGATATTAATGTCGGTACGCATGGGTACAAACGATTATGAGTGGGTACAAACGATTTGTCGGTAGTACAAACGTTATAAGTGTCGGTACGCATAGGTACAAACGATTAGGAGTGGGTACAAACGTACCCACCCATACCCATTTGTACCCATGCGAACCCAGTTTTGTCGACAATTATATTGTGTGTACCGGACTGTTTCACCGACAAATCATTTGTACCCACTCTTAATCGTTTGTACCCAGTCCTACCGACAATTTTATCGTTTGTACCCAGTCCTACCGACAATTTTATCGTTTGTACCCATTTGTTACACCGACAAATCGTTTGTACCCACTCGTAATCGTTTGTACCCATGCGTACCGACAATAATATCGTTTGTACCAGCGACAATTCGTTTGTGCAAACGATTGCGAGTGGGTACTCGTAATCGTTTGTACCCATGCGTACCGACACTTATATCGTTTGCTCCACCGACAAATCGTTTGTTCCCACTCGTAATCGTTTGTACCCAGTCTTGCCGACAGTTGTATTGTTTGTACCGCTTTGAAACACCGACAAATCGTTTGAACCCACTCGTAATCGTTTGTACCCATGCGTACCGACACTTATAACCTTTGTACCACCGACAAATCGTTTGAACCCACTCATAATCGTTTGTACCCATGCGTACCGACACTAATATCGTTTGTACCACCGACAAATCGTTTGTTCCCACTCGAAATCGTTTATACCCAGTTTTACCGACAATAATATTGTTTGTACCGCTTTGTAATACCGACAAATCGTTTGTACCCACTCGTAATCGTTTGTACCCATGCGTACCGACACTTATAACGTTTGTACCAACGACAAATCGTTTGAACCCACTCATAATCGTTTGTACCCATGCGTACCGACACTAATATCGTTTGTACCACCGACAAATCGTTTGTACCCACTCGAAATCGTTTGTACCCACTTTTGCCGACAATAATATTGTTTGTACCGGTTTGTATCACCGACAAATCGTTTGTACCCATTCGTAATCGTTTGTACCCATGCGTACCGTCAATTATATAGGTTGTACTGGTTTGTAACACCGACAAATCGTTTGTACCCATTCGTAATCGTTTGTACCCATGCGTACCGACACTTTTATCGCTTGTACCGGTTTGTTTCACCGACAAATCATTTGTACCCACTCGTAATCGTTTGTAACGGTTTGCAACACAGACAAATCGTTTGTACCCACTCGTAATCGTTTGTACCCATGCGTACGGACACTTTTATCGTTTGTACCACCGACAAATCGTTTGTACCCATTCATAATCGTTTGTACCCATGCGTACCGGCACTAATATCGTTTGTACCACCGATAAATCGTTTGTACCCACTCGTAATCGTTTGTACCCAGTGTTGCCGACAATTATATCGTTTGTAACGGTTTGCAACACAGACAAATCGTTTTTACCCATTCGTAATCGTTTGTACCCATGCGTACCGACACTTATATCGTTTGTACCCGTTTTTAATCGTCGAGTACCGCAATAAAAATGAATTCTGCTTGCGACCAAACGTGCAGAAACTATTGTCTCTACCAAAACGATACCACATATAATTTATTCCTAAATGAGATACGAAAAAAAAGAAACAAATAAAAAATTTTTTTTTTAAAATTTTTTTTTTTTAATTTTTTTTTTAACATCGGTACAAACAGGTACAAACGATTCTCTTCACAATGGCATCAACGAAAATCATTTACCTCAACACGAGTTGCGGAGCAATTTTACCCACCCCTATATTTTTCACCCCTTTAGGGTACATACGAAAATCAAGGTGGACAATCCGGTACAAACCGAGTACAATCGAATAAAATTTAAAAAAATCTTCTACCGTTAAGTGGGTTGCCAACTTCACATAGGTCTTGTTGGTGTAATATAACCGAAAGGCAACCATACTAACAATGGAATAAATAGACGCTAGTTTACAAAAAACAATTTAAAGACTGTAGAAAAAATTGAATCATTACCACCCAAAATGATTTGCTTCTTTGTGATAAGTACATTTTTACAGATAAAAAATCTATAGAGATTGAAAGAGAGTACTATCGTTTGTCTCTTGAATATGTATCAAAAATCAGTTTTCTAATTTTTTTTCTCGCCTGTCGCTGACTTATCATCATCTCGTCTCGTCTCTCTATGTAATTGTGAGTTCTAAGACAGTTTTGTGATTGCTGAAATTGAACAGTAAAAAAAACTTCAATCGATAATATCCATCTACATAAAATATTATGTTACCTTAACAGGTAAAATAGTAATTTATGAATTACATTCGGCGAAACATTGAGTATAGACCATACATGAATCAAATATTCATTATGTTCCAGTAAAGGAACCTACAAACGAGGAACATTGTGCAGCAACATTGAACTCCGCCTACAAAATATTTTCTGTACAGACGTGCAACCAAAATTACGGAATCATAAAATTATTATTTTATGACGCTAGTCATAAAAATTCAGTCATTTCTCATCTTGTCTCTATCTATCTCATTTAATTTGTATAGTTTATTTATATGTATGCATCTCTAGTAAAACTAGTGTTGGATAATATCTATACAAATAATAAAATATATAATGTAAATTGTAACCAATCTCGGTAATAAAATATAATAAAATATTAGGAAAGCATAAAATTTTAGATAATATGACCAATTTGTACAGAAACATTTAACTCCTCCTACAAAATATCAAATAATTTTGATTTTTACAGCAACCGTTCAAGGACATGTTTTTGGTTGCTGCAACCACTATACACATTTGCAATATACTAGGTTGCTGCACAATATTCCCTGTCTGTATGCTCCTGTAGGCATGGTAGGTGTCTAAAAAGAAGATCCAGATTTGTACAATACAAAATGCTACATGTAAAAGTCTTTCATATGAATGAATAACGATTCCATGTAAAAGAGTTTGTTTACATTATGTTAAATTTTACAAAAGTACACGATGTATATAATTAAAACAAAAAGTAATTTTAAAGTTTGATAAAATCACATATTTAATGGTTGTATAAGCTGAAACGTGTAGGTAAATATGTTTATAGACAATAATGATATACCTAAGATTTAATATAGAAATTAATTATTTATTATTTTGCATTCAATTAACAATTATTTAGTTATTTTTATTATATATATATATATATATATATATATATATATATATATATATATATATATATAATAAATATTATAAAATATACAATGTGCTAACGTATTAGTTTGAATAAAGAGGTTTGTATTAATTTTATCATTATGTTAATACATATTATAAAAAAAAATTCAAATAAAAACTATAGAATTGACGTCTCTGGTGGTCTATTCAATAATAATAATAATATTTATAAAAATAATTGTATACTTAGTTGCAATGAGGTAGCTTAAGTACCTATTTTAAAATGCGACTTAATACTTATTGAAATAAAAAAGTATATTATATATGTTACGTACCAAGCCCGATATTGTACAGATCGGGATTTGTACAGACAATTTTGTACCAAGTCATCTGTATAGTAATTTTTTTAAATAAAACCGAAATAGTGTTTTGAAATGTGAAAATGCGTTAAGCGCATGATAAAATATGCATAAAATTTGCACATTTCGAAACACTATTTCTGTTTTATTTAAAAAAATTACCTGTACAGATCGGGCTTCGGTATAAAATTGTCTGTACAAAACCCGACCTGTACAATATCGGGCTTCGTAGGTAACATATATAATAAACAAGTTATGTAACTATAAGTGAAATTAATTTTTTTAATACTTTGGGTAAATTGAATTCGTTAACACACGTGTATTAATAATTATGCTTCTTAGCAGGCATGGATTCAAGTATTTATAGATATATTTGAGCTGAAATTGTGGCAATACCAGTAATTTTGTATTGAATAGGCCGTTACTTGACGAAAATTCAATATAATTATTAATGAAACAAACATTTGATGTTTTCGTATAATCAATTAATTTGACTAGTTTTCGGTTCTTTCTGATGAAAGAACTGTGTTCCGAAACTAATCAAATAAAGTGATTTTACGAAAATTTCAAATATTTGTTTTATTTAATGACCATAGTAAGTTTATGAAAAATAGCTTTTAAAAAAATTGTTTGGTTTTGAAAAAGGGTATACTGTATTTGAATTTTTTTTGAATCTGTTACGGTTTAAATGATTGCGTTTTTGAAGAGTTGCAAGACTTGATTTTGCTCATTCATGAACGCTGAGGAAAGAGTGACATTTTTCTAATAGCTTACGAGTAAGAAGAAACTACAGTGAAAAAAGCATGCGAAAATTTTTTCATTTAGTAGGAAAATTTCAAACCACACGAGTTTGAGTTTTTTAAACTGCTGTTTGAAAAAATATGAAAATGCTGTTTCTGTTCAAAATTTTCTTCTACCAAATGCTATAAAAAAACAAATGATAAAAAGAATAACAATAAAACATAAAAGAAAACTATGTTTTCCATTATTCTCTATTCGGATAATATTTTTTATAAAAGTGATAAAATATTTGGAATAATTCATAAATTATTTTTATGAACATTATTATTTCTAGCGATATTTTAATATGAAAAAACAATAATCCGTCTGTATTCCTCCCTGTTTCCAAATTTCCTCATGTCGGGGCAGCCTAAACTTGCATTTTTCGGTTTTGGCTAGATAATCTATAAATATCGTAACAAAATTTGCCAAAAATATAAATTTAAAATGGACACATTTATTTCCACAAATAAATTGGTGGAAGAATAAATATTTAAAAATTGATTAATTTTGCGTAATTGAGAAGTATAAATATATATACAACCAGTCCAAATGCCCGAGCGATCTAAGGCGTTATGTCTCCGCAGTATGCCTACTTGGAAACTGGGAGGTTCTGGGTTCGAATCCCGACATCGACAGTTTGTCAATTATTAAGAAAAAAAAAGGGTCGGTTAATTGAGTAAACTGTCGGCGTATGGACAAGAACAAAGGAACCGGCTATGCTTGAGAAGGTTTTCTGCAGTTTCTTTCACGAACTCCAGATGAATATCTGCATAGTTCTTATTATAGTCGGCTGCAGCCGTATATCCTACCAATTTCCAGTCCATACACAAAAATTCCTTCCACTCCCTTCACATACTCACAACCTAAGGCATCACAATGGAACTTATGGTCGAAGTGTAGCCTCCAGGGCAGCCTCTACAATCTATCTATATATCTAATATGGCGTCCTTTTTTTAAAAAATTTGTAGTAAATTTGTGTCGAATCCATTTGTTTTTCGAAAATGCGTTTCAAATTTTTTCTCATCGACAATTCCGAACATCTTTCGAGCTTAGTTTTTTTTCTTCCGAAAACCGAATAGATTCTTCACAAATAAACCATTAAGTTTTGAAAATAGAACGTTGATTTTGTACTCACGTGTACAAACATAGCTAAAACGTAATAATGTATGGTGATATATTAAGTATGGCATTGTCAGTCTGTAAATAATCCTCATGCTAAATTATAATAAATATTTGTAGTAAAATCGTACATGTGGATTATATTGTATATTATACTTTTACAAGGACGATGAACCTTCAAAATCATATAAGTATACATTACTAATTAACCGAATTTATTGTCCATAATAATACGAAAAAATAAGTGTATTAAATTCTTTATTTAAATATAAATGACGTTTTAACTAGTTGAAATTGAAATGTTTAAAAACTTAATTATGTAAATATGGCTAGAGCTATCATTTAATCATCAAATAGGGAAATGACTTAGACGGCTACTTAAAAAAATTACACATTATCCTATTTTAACGGAGTTAATACGAATTGCTTATAAGAAGTATGAGAAACCGAGTAGGCTTTGTTGTACAAATAACTGTTGTACAACAAAGGATTGCCAAACGTTTATAGTTTGTCTTGGAATATACCAAGATATCCAGGTATATTCAAACTAAAAATTATTTTTTAAACGGTTTTATTTTAGCTGGCCCTGTTTGTTTTTTGGGTCAAATCTTGCACGCTGATTCTCTCATCCTACGGCGCTGAATTTTTACATGTTGGTTCATTTTCGATGACAATACATTTTTGTGGTAAGCATGACCTGAATCGACAAAGAGAAAGAGGGGTTAAGAGGGAGGAGGAAACACAAAATTTGATATATCTCACTTAATATTGGAAAAATCGAAAAAAACATCAGAAGTAAAGTTGTAGAAAATTAGTTTTACTATAATTAAGTTCCTTATCATTTTTTCTGTTTCTCTACTATTTACAGAGATATTGACGGTTTAATATTGAAAATTTAAATCGTAAATATCTCTGTATACATTCGAGTTGTAAAGAAAGACAAAAGTTGTAAAGTAAGTGGTACAGTAAAGCCATTTTATTTTTGAGTCTAGTCAATGCCGTAGTTTGATGAGGAGAGTGGTGTGATGACTGGTACCTAGGACGTGCCTAATTATTTTTTAGCTTTTAGTACATTATCTACATCATTATTATCTTTCTTTTCAATAAAACCGTTTAACTTTTTAACCTTTTTTATATTAAGAATTAAATGAGAATAATAATGAATACACAAGTTTGTTATTATAGACGGTTGTCATATACAGACTGTTTTGGGCAGCTTTTCCTATAGTGAATCAATGTTAAATATTATTTATTACTGCTTGGCCGTCTAGTACTGTATGAAGTCAGTCAGTACACATGTAAATACAGTCAGTCAGTTATACTGCATAGCTATACTGTATACGTATGGTTGTTTGTTTGTCATTTAAGAGTGGGGACACATACTAAAGTGTACTCTCATCACATGTGTACTGACTGACTTCATACAGTACCAGACGACCAGGCAGTAATAAATAATATTTAACATTGATTCACTAGAGGAAAAGCTGGCCAAAACACACAGTATAATTAATGAATGCTAAATAATACCCACGGCATATATTGAATCTGTTGATGATTGGTGATGGAAAATACAAAACTGACCACGATTCCCAAATGATTCCCAAATGTGTCGTATTAAGGTCATGCTAATATGTAAACATATATAAATCATTACTATAATAGTTATTGAAAAATATGTTTGAAATTATTATTAAAATTATTATTATTAAAAGTTATTGTGTTTAGTTTTTTTTTTTTTTACATACAATTTGTCAATTTCTTTAGACGTTCAAATTTTTCAATATTTATTTGCAATATCCCGAGCAGAAAATGCCAGATGTTTGCCGGACACTATATCTGGTCCGCATCAGTTACGACTATGGCGTGCCAGATCGGGCATGCCGGACTGGTACCCGATCAGTTCCTGAACAGTTATCCATATGGCAAGCCAATGTTAAAGTGTTTGCAATATATTGGGTTTGCCTGACATGGGCCAGACTAGGAACGGATTAGGTTAACGTTAGCTCACAATTGTAGGATTTTTTTAAACTTTGTGAAATGAAATTTTTTCAACTTTATTAATATTAAATAAATTTTAATTATTATATTTCTTTAACAAAATAGTAAAATTATTTCAAAAGATTTTAAATCATGCCGGACTGGTACCCGATCAGTTCCTGAACAGGTATCCACCTGGCAAGCCCAATGTTAAAGTATTCATATTATATAGGGTTTGCCTAACATGGACCAGACTAGGAACGGATTAGGTTAACCTTAGCTCACAATTGTAGGATATTTATAAACTTTGTAAAATGAAATTTTTTCAACTTTATTAATATTAAATAAATTTTAATTATTATATTTTTTTAACAAAATAATAAAATTTTTTTAAAAGATTTTAAATCATGCCGGACTGGTACCCGATCAGTTCCTGAACAGGTATCCACCTGGCAAGCCCAATTATAAAGTGTTCATATTATATTGGGTTTTGCCTGACATGGGCCAGACTACGAACGGATGAGGTTAACCTTTGCTCACAATTGTAGGATTTTTTTAAACTTTGTAAAATGAAATTTTTTCAACTTTATTAATATTAAATAAATTTTAATTATTATATTTCTTTAACAAAGTAGTAAAATTATTTCAAAAGTTTTTAAATCATACCGGACTGGTACCCGATCAGTTCCTGAACAGGTATCAACCTGGCAAGCCCAATGTTAAAGTATTCATATTATATAGGGTTTGCCTGACATGGACCAGACTAGGAACGCATTTGGATATTTCTTTTTTTTTGGAGTTGGTTGAAATTTGTGTTGATTTTCTCATTTCTACGGGAACTCTACTTCAATAAGATAACTATAAAATTATTTTATTTAAGTTTTGTTGTAATTTTAAAATGTCAATTTTGATTGTCGTTTCCATAGTCACGTTAAGTCAGGACAACGTCTGTCGGGCCAGATAATATATTGAAACAAATATCGAATGGGTTTATATCGATAATACCTCAAAAGGAAATTATTGTTCCAACGTCATGGATAGTTTGGAATGAAAAATTGAATCATATGTCTTGGACATATATGTCAGAGCCGTTTACAAATAAAATAAAGTGCCAAAAACGTCATGAAATGGTAAAAAATTGTCACTATATTGTCAATATTATGTTGAAATTCATGGAAGCGCTTGTAAGTGATTTATTTTAGTTTTTTTAGAATTATATTTATGAATAAAGTATAGTATGATGACTTTACATTAAAATTATTAATTAACGCAAATTTTTATAGGTTCTTAAGAGCAAGCTGAAATTCGGCTTAAAAAATAAAGGTATAACGTCAGCAATTAAAACGACGGAAATTGGGACGATCATCGATTATTACGCTTAGAAGAAAGTGAAAAAAATTTATATGATTGTTAACTAAATTTTGTAATTAATCAATAAAAGATTTAAATTTAATTGAATTAAACTTGTTTTGTTTTTTAATCTATAGAACAACTTAAGATACAGATCCGTTTCCAAGCTGGCATGCCTGATCTGGATCTTATCAGTTATGCCAGATCCGTTTCCCAGCTGGCAAGCCTGATCTGGATCTTATCAGGCATGCCAGATCCGTTTCCAAGCTGGCATGCCTGATCTGGATCTTATCAGGTATGCCAGATCCGTTTCTAAGCTCGCATGCCTGATCTGGAGCCTATTAGGCATGCCAGATCCGATTCGAGCCAAGCAGCCAGATATGTTCCAGGTCTGACATGCCAGATAGGGCCCAGATTAATCGTCTGCGTTACATGACAGATCAGGTACGGATCAGTTGACCAGATCCGGTCCTTGTCAGTTTCAGGTAAAAATTTCTAGTCGGGATCTTGTTGATAGATAAAACCATAAAATTTGTTGACTACACAAATTATTGTTTTAACCTACAAAAGTTATACAAGTCGCATGTGATTATGCATTCTATTTTTAAATTTTATTGTTTATTTAAAATTATTATTTTGTTTATATGCATTGATTATTGGAAAGAACATTTTCATATTTCATTAATATCGAAAATATGTTATGGTTAGTTTTCTTGAATTTCCTTATGGTTTTCTTGAATAGCATGATATTAAATTTCAAATTTTGCCCCAATTCCTGGAACAATTGCCCCAATTCCTCGCTTTAGTCTTTAGTCGAGACGGGAAAAAAATCATTACGCCTCGAGAACTCGAGAACTTCAAACTCGGCAATAAATTATTTGAACTAAAAAAAACCATTCAGACAGCTGAAACTTTAGACCAAACCATTCACACTCACATAACTAGAAATTTATTAAAAAAATAATTTCAGTTATTTGAGTCTACTATTTTATATTATTTATAAAATTTAATAGATTTGGCGACTCATTAGTGCATACTGTGGAAATTAGCGGAAAAACTTTATTAGTTACATAGATAATTCAACCGGTAATCTAGTTTTATTACCCATGTTATACAAAAATTTTCAAATTTTTACGATAATTTCTAAAGTAATTAACAAAAAAAAAAAAAAAATTGTCTGATTTATAAACTGATAAATCAACAGAATCCTATCGCTTCATCTGCTTACAATAGCACCTCTTAACCGGAGACGCCTGTCGCCTTCGGGTGACAGGTTGTTCTCAAGGATGGCACAGAGGACCGCTTTGTCTGGGTGCTAGGGACCCATTTGCGGTACCCCTCTAATTATTATTATTATTATAAAGTGATGAAAGCGTTAATATGTAAGGACATCATACTTAGTATCATATTAAAATAATACTAACAATTTACTAATTCACAAGCATAAGTGTTTATATGTAAATTTTAAATTAAATGACATACCCATATTCGAAGAGATGTGAACATCATTTTTGAATGTGGGAATGGTAGTAAAGTTGTATAGTTTATTGTTAACATTTAAATTGCTAAATTAAATAAATGAATTAAATATTGAACACTCATCACATAATAAATATTGTATTTTATGAAAGTATTTTGATATATTTATTTGTATTTGCTGTTAGTTTTAATAAGCAAAACTCTATAAAACTATACAGACTGTATTTAAAATAATCATAAATATCATATTTATATCATTGTAAAATTAAGACGAAACTATTTATATAAAGCGGAAATTAAAGCATTATAAAGATATCAAAATAATTACTGTGCGTGTTTACCGCATAATATATAAATTATATGAGACTAGCTGAAAAAGCCAGTGTTGCCCGGGATTCATAACATTTTTATAGAGTGCATAGGAAATTTATGTCAAACAATTATTTTTGTTTATATTTTAACAGTTCAAAACGTCCATTTTTTATTTATGTTTTAAATTTAATGACTTAACTATAATTTTATATTTTAAATTTAATTATTTATTTACAAAATTTTGTTAATGCAGATATGTCTATAAAAACTATAAACTATATTAGAGACCTAGCCGTTAGAAAATGGTTTGAAACTGTTTAGAACTTCTGATAATTGTTCTGGAGTAGTAGGAAAATTTACTTAGGGTCTTATCATTATATTGCTCCTATAGTTTTTTCCAAACAAGTCGGTGAAACATGTACAGTGTACACAACATATTTCCTTTATACATATAGAGAGAGAGATAGTGGCACACTATTTATATAGCAGCATGCTATTTACAAAACTGACTAGGACGTCCGCAGTTTTCAAACATTATATGTAATATGTTCATTTCATAGTAAAGATCAATTTCTATTCAACGGAAGAAACATCAGTTCATGCAACCTTCACGCGTGCGTTTGAAGCAAAGACAAAAATAATAAATTTACTGAAACCGGACTTCTTATGGAGAGAACTAAACAGATGGAAACTTTAGTACCTTGAAGTGTCAAATATGAAATTCTTAAATGAAAACATGCAGTCAAAGGTGTCAGATACTTCTTCCCAAAGAAGCATTCGGCTGCATGTTATCGTTGAAGGATTTCTTATTCGATTTTTATTGTTTATTAAGTACACATGGCTACAAAAGTAGCACCCATATTTCAAAATTTTATAATTGGTACGTGTCTTATTCATTCGGTTTTCGAAAAAATGCTTCGAATAAAAGTTGTTCATTCTAAATATACTCACACCTTTTATTCGAAACATTTTCCCAAAAACCGAATGAATAAGGTACAAATCAATTAAAGAACTTTGAAAATTGAGCGCTATTTTTGTGGCCCATGGTACCTACATGTTTTTATCATTCTGGTTCGTTTTTGTAAAGAACCAGGTTTTTTGATCATTAAACATAAATATATTTATCCCATAAATACTGTTTGTTGGAATTATTTTTTTTATGGGCACAATAGTTTTCGATTAAATACAAGCAAAGCCACGGGTGCGGCTAGTTCAAAATAGATGAGAGCGAAATACCCTAACATGGTGAATAAATTAGTATATAGTTTTTTGAATTGACACCTTGTGTTTATTCAGTTACTTAAAACTTTATTTAGAATTTTTATATGAAATTCTTTTGCAAATATAAATAAATGCATTATTTTAATAATGTTTACATTTTATGGGTGACTGTAGTCGTTGTTGACAGTACATGTTGCTATAAGATAATAACCCAAACAAGATATAAGTTAATAAGAATATTATACTAAAAACATATAAATTTATATCATACTTTTGATTATCTTGAATAGAGAATTGTAAATATATTGTATTGACAATGGGATTCTTTATTAAATTTATTAAAAAAAACTCGTTACGTAATAGCTGCGTCAACTTAGCGAATTTCCTTAGAATTGTTATTTCAATCTCCAGTCACACTTTTAGTCTGATCAAAATGAAATGTATCTGATATGGTTTTGATATTTTCAAGGCCAATTTTATAAATCAATAGCATTGGTAAAGGGGAAAGGGGGGGGGGGGTATAGGGAAAGAAGAAAACAGAAAATATAAAATATCTCGCTTAATATTAGAACAATCAAAAAATGTATAAGGAGTAAAGCTGTACAATTCATTACCTTATCATTTTATATTTTATTTCATACGCCAAACTCTAATGTGTACAGAGGTATTTAGGATTTTAACTTTTAATCTTAAATTGTAAATATTAGTGTAACAGAAAATTAGAAACAAAATTATAGAAAAACTAATTTTCTATACCTTTAGTTCTAAAGAATTAAAACTGTAATTAATTTTCAAACTTTGCCCCAATTCCTAGAATAATTATTTGTATTTTATAAATACGTATTTCGACTACAAGGAAGTCATCATCAGTATGAATTGAACGAGCAATTGAATATATACATAGAAGATAGACATATAGATAGCGTTGCCTGCAGTTTGATAGATCATTTTAGGAGGAATAATTCCGTAATACATTGTTTTCATATAAGTCTATTGCTTTACGCGATGCACGCCAGTAAAGCTCCCAGTCGGCATGATTTTTTCCGACTTCTTCAACCATCATCGTCATATTTCTGTCAATTTACACAAAAACTCAATGAATTATACACCTAAATCATCATGAATCACTCCGTCCATTAGTCAAAACTGTATAAAAATCCGTTCGGTAGTTTTTGAGTTTACCGCGTACAAACAGACAGACGCGGCAGGGAGACTTTCTTTTATAATATGTAAGGATCAAAGGATATATATATATATATATATATATATATCCATATATATATATAAATTTTAACGATGGTCATTTTTAATATCTATTAGGTAGGATCGATGAACATTTGAAGAAACTTTTACAAAATTCTATCATCGGTACAAAAGCTATAGCTGCATTTCCTTCGCAGGAAATTCGCTAAAAAATTCAAAACTGTTATCCTAGTAGAAAATTTCTAACATTCCTACAATTAAGTTAAATGTAACCCCATTGCCCAAATGCTCGTAAAGTTCGAAAAAATGGCTTAAATCGCAGGAGTGGAAACTATAAACTCTACTATCATGGTGCTTGGAGAAAGAAGTAACACACAATATAAAATATCTCATTAAATATTAGAATAATTTAAAAATGTGTAAGGAGTTAAGTTGTAGAAAATTATGTTTGCTACAATTCATTGCCTCACCATTTTTTTCTACAACACGAATGTGTACAGAGATATTTAGGAATTAAATTTTCAATTTTATATGGTCAATATCTCTGTAAATATTAGAGAAACAGAAAAAATGATAAGAAACTTAATTATAGTAAAAATAATTTTCTACAACTTTACTTCTTATGTGTTTTTCAATTTTTTTTAATATTAAGATAGATATACTAAATTTTTTTCCCTTCCCTCTAAACCTCGTTTTCCCCTTTTCGATTTTTGTTATGCTTACCTGAACCAACATGTAAAAATTATACTCCATAGGATAAGAGGAAGTGGTTCTAGCTGCAAGATTTGACCCGACATACATACATATACATACATAGATTGCAAGTTAAATAAAAGCTTGTAAAATAAGATTTAGAATCATACAAAATGCTTTTATGTGGTATCATTATTCATAGATAAATATTTTTATGTGGAAAGGTGTATTTTTAAATCGATCTGCCTCTGGATTTTCCACGTGGTACATTTTATAATATTTTTATTATATAAAGGTACATATTTTTATTAATAGAAAATGAAGCGTTGAATTGCAATTTGTAAACAATATAAATGTCAAATCACCAGATGCGATAATTGTTTTACTTTTGTTAGTATGTTAATCGAGCGTGTTACACTTTAACAGCTCGCATACTCGATATTGAAACATTCAGCTGGTTTATAAGTCTAGTTGTCCACTTTTTCCTTGATTGTAATTGTTACGGATTGAGATATAATGAGATACGGAAAGACTTAAAGTATGAGTTCGAAAATATGATTTAAAGTGTATACGGATTGCCTAAATTACATTAAAATTATAAAGTTATTCTAACATGTATAGAAACCTTAAAAATATGCACCGTTTAGTTTTGGTGTCATATTTTAAAAATAGAGAAAATATGTTCGAACACAAGTATGTCAATTATACTTTTAATAAGTCACTCGCGTTGGAAGCAAAAATGATAGCTTTTACTGTGATGATAGTCTACTAGGTACAAAAAATGTACGAATCATAGTTATGCATTTCTAATAGTATTTTCAATTATTAATAGTTTTTGAAATACTTGTATATAATCATAAATTTCTAATTATCGCCACTTCGTCAACTTCATACAGAATTAATAAATAAAAATCAACTATACTCATCATGCTTCGGTAATAATATAAAAAATAAATTTACGACTACAAATAGTCAGTTTTTATTTATATTTCCTTATGAATACAGAAAAATGTATTCTGCATAGATAAGTTTTTTTTTTTTAAATAATGATCGTTTGAATTATCTAATAAGAAATCATTTATTTAATTGTTTTATCAATTTCCAAGAATATATTCAGATGTTTATCAATTGGTTATATAATGTTTTTATATGTTTTGCAAATGTGTATTTGTATTACAAAATTCTAATTTTTTCATGCAAATGAACAGAAATATTGCATGTTAAAATTTTTTCAGTTTTATTGTTACCTCTATATATACATATATACAATACAGGAGGTATTTTACTGAATCTTTGAGATATGAATGCTGATACCAAAAACCTATTTTTGGCCATTGGTGGGCTTGTGTGTGGGTGTGTACGATTTGTATGTATAGGATGTTTTTTTAAGAGGGTGAGAACTTTAAATCAAAAATAAATTACAAAATGATTAATTTTATTCATGAAATTTTTTTTATTTAGAAGTTCAATGTATGCCATTAATGTTTAAATATGATTTCGGGCAAATGTCCACCTAGGCTGCTCCTGACAACTGCAATCTGTCAGTCCAATTTTTAACGACTTTTTCTGCTATAACTCGTTCAATGTTTTGGCTTCCAGGCCATCGATTGTTGCTGGTTTGTTAGCGTACATCAATGACTTAACATATCCCCACAGAAAATAGGAGGCCAGTTAACAGGTCCAAATCGAGAGACAATGTTTTAATTAAATTTTGTTTTTAACAAATCAATGGGTTCACGTGCTGTATGGGGTGTAGCACCATCCTGTTGAAACCACATTTCGTCTGGATCATTGTTTTCTATGTTTTCAAACAAAAAATCGTTGATCATTGTTCGATAACAGTGACTTTTTCTGGATGCAATGGTGTTTCCAATATCGGTTCTAGATTTTATTTGCTAACAAAACCATTCAGCCAAAAATGAGCTTCATCACTAAACACAATTTTTCGATAAAAAAAGGATCTTCTTTCAAAGTAAATTTTAATAATATCAAAGCGTTGTTGAGGCGTGAGTCTTTCCATGATGAAAGAGCAAACTATAAACAATGAAAAACAAAAATTTAATAAAATTATTCCTATTTCCATAAATCTATCTGTATCGGAAGTCCTATCATACAAAAAAAAAACACCCTATGTATGTGTTTGGATGGATGTATTTCTGAGAATAAGATATCTCATTTAAAACGGAGACAACGATTGGTATGAATCTTCAAACTTAAGTTTTATATTGTTGATTCACGCTACTGAAATGTTTTGGCGCAAATATCTTTACATTTAATGTTCTAAATATTTTTGGGTTTTTAGAGAATTTATCAAAAACGATTTCGGCAATTTTTTCAAAACTTTATACCATAATTAGTCTTTTTAAAACCCAGATATTCTCGAAATTTTTTTAGTAAATTCTTTAGTAAATCGGAAATGAGTTTTACTCTTGGCATATGTTGGTTTTCGGAAAAATTGTCATTGCTGACTTTAGGTTTTGATACCTGATAAAACCGATACCGAAAACTGGCTGGCAATGAAAATCCCATTTCATACCTAATACATCGCTTTTACGCACCTTTTCAAGGTAGTTTGGTATCTGAAGTCCTTACACTTGACACCCACTCCTTTTTACAAAATGTTTATCACATATTGTATAAGTGATCTAATTTTTAAAATTATATAAAAATGCATGTGCTCTTATGAGTGTCTTTGTTCCGTAACGATGGAAATTGATGACTTGTAAAGCAAGATTGGTTTACCAACCCCCACCCCTCTCCGCCCCAAAAAACATTTTTAATAGATAGAAAAATGTTTAAAGTTTATGCATGGTTTTTTTTTGTTTAATTAGTTTTTTATTAAATTGTGGTTTCTGTCTGTGATGGTCAGTAAGATTTTAGTTGCAAAAAAATTCAATGCAAAATTAATTAGCTGCAAAACAACGATGTTCTTTTAATCCCGGATTGTGAACATGAAACAAACTTTATTACTAAAATTCAGGCACTAAAATAAATTTTTAATTCCATTTTGAAAATTTGTAATCGCCTATCAAGAACTCAATTCTAGACATAATTTTTACAATATATTTAAAATAAAATTAGTATATAAGGCAGACGGCGACATTATTGTTAAAAACGTAATATAGTCGTTTGTGCAGTAGGTTGTTGGACCGTCGGGACTTCCAGGCGGGATATTTGTACAGTTTTTTTATATAGATATTAATTCTTTTCAAGAATTTCGTAAAGGTATAACATATTTTCATCAAAGCGTCTGCCAGATCTTATTCTATATCAACATATAAAATACGTTCCCATGAAAATGAATATTTGGTATACGTATACCAATTTTGTATAAATATACATATGGACAATGCACATTGTCCATATGTATATTTGTCCATTCATTAATACATTAATCAAAATCATGCATTTGTTTATTATATGTTCATTTAAACCAAAGATTAAAATTTTTCATTGAAGCTATGCAATAACAAACTCATGTGTCTTGGCGAAAAAATTATTGGTCCGGTCCTCGGTTACGAGGCAGGAGGCGAGGTTCAAAATTTTAATCCTCGTTACTAATCGGAGCGACGCGAGGTATATTGTCCCAAAAACCTCTGCTCGGCCGTGACAAATTTACAAAAAGTAAATTTTTTGTTATAAAATAATATAGTAACATGTATTTTTACAAAAAACATAAAGTAATAAATAGATGCATTTTAAAGGAAAAAGAAATTTTATGAAGTCAAAGTTAGTAAAAATTTTACCTCGACCGAGGCGAGGATGATAGCTAATCCAACCGAGGCGAGGCGAGTTGAGGTGATACCAAAACCTCGCCTCCCCTCGTGCCTCGTGAAACACTATTATTGGTATTATATTTGTATGCAGAATAGTTTAAGGTTATCAGGTTGTCAACCTACTATACTTAAAGTAAAATATAAGGAATATAAATAATAAATTTATACAATTATAGAAATGAATTTAGTGACTGTCCCCTGCCTTTAAAAATAAACCTCAATAATTATACTGAACTAAGTAGCATTCTTTGTCATCAAATGCTTGATATCAAAAATGATACACATTAAGGATGGGAATCGAACCCATGACCTCTAGCATTCTAGACCAATTCTGTACCGCGGAGCTACCTGAGATGTTATGGTAGTGGAATACATATGATCTTTTACTATCTTTTTCGATGTATTATTAATTTGATTATTTACTATTTACTATTTACATATTTTTATTTGTTTTTTTTGTAAACTAGAGTCTATTTATATCTATTGTTGGTAATGGTTTCCTTTCGGGTATATTAATATATCCGGATAAAAATAGACGCTAGTTTACAAGCGATTTAGCTAGTTTAAGCAAAAAATTTAAAACTAAATGAATGAAATTTTGGAAAAATCAATGTAGGCATATTATAAAAGAATGAGAGATTCTTTATAAGACTCGTTAATTATTTAACAGGCTTTTTTCTCCTACTATATATAGTTTTTCGATACATTTGAATAATCTATTCAATTATAATAAAAAAATCAAATTGAGAATATTAATGGGTATTTATTCCATTTATATAAATGATTTATTCATTTATAATATAAGTAATTTGTTTATAACATGATAAATGATTTTTTAAACGGTGTTCAAGTAAATTTTATTTTGATTGCGTATAAAAATCTTCATATTAATAATCTGGTAAACTACAAAGCTTGTTAAATAAAATAGTATATCAAATAAATAACTACAAAAACCAACTATAACTATTAATTTATTTGATTTATAAATGAGACTAAACAAAGTGAAATGGTTTTGGTTCGACGTAAAATGTTTTTATCATAAATAATATAAAAGTTTAAGAAACTAAAACCCGACTACGACAAAAGTATATTACACATTTCCGAAATCTGTGATTTTTTTTTGTTGGCAAGCGTATTATGTAATTTAAATCCGCCATGAAGGATTTCATATGACGTCACATATTCTATGACACGCGGAACGCTAAGACGAAGCGAACGGGTCCTCATTCATCAAAATCTAATGAGTAGTTAAGGCGCTACAGTAGAACATACATAAATACAAACATACACAGATTGCTAAATACACAGATTGCTAAAAACATAATCCTTCGTCGGGTAAAAAATATGAAGCATTTTTTTTTTAATTCTAGAGATGTATAGCTTTAATATACGAAAATATTGCAACTTAATAATAATAATATTATTAGGGCTTTACCTTTTCTGCGACTCCACAGTCTATAACAGAGCCCACCCACAACATTTTTTATTAATTTGTGGGTGGAGACCAAGAAATTGTATGCAGACCTTGATAGGAACTATGCAGATATTCATATGGATTTCGTGAAGGGAAACTGCAGAAAACCTTCAGAAGCATAGCCGGTTACTTTGTCTTTCTCCATATGCCGACAATTTAGTCAATTATCCGTCCTATTATAATTGACAAACTGTCGCCACCGGGTTGAACTCGTAGCCTTCCAGTTCTAAGCAGAGTGCGTTAGACCGTATCGCCACGTGAACTGGTCTTTGTAACTTATAAAATATTGCAACTTTGTGAAAAAAATGAAACTAATCTTTGGGAAATTTTCAACTCAATGAGCTCGACAAAAAAAGTACATTCCCGTTCATCAAAAGTGAACCAGTAAATCACATTCTGAGTATATATATATATATTACTAAATATATGTGTAATGTCACATAGAATTAAATATTGCATACAGTGATACTTAGAATGTTTCAACTTGTTCAGTTTTTATGAACGGGAGTGTTCTACTCTGACTAATACTTTTCACAGCGCCGCCACCAAGTTCTATTTTGTGACATATTTCCAAATTCCATTATGAAATTTGGTATCATTTCAGAATAGCATAAATTTGCAAGTTTCAAATTGATACTATAATTATTATAAGTGAGTTATTTGCGAATTTCTAAATCTTATAAGTAGCAAATAAGTCAACCTAAAAAAATTCGAAACATTGCTGAATTGACCGCAAAAAAGTATAAAAGGCCAAAAATTATGTTTGCGTAGACAATTATACTTTCAGAAACAAATGTCTAAATGGACGGGTAAGAATATATCATTATTTTAACAAATAGTTTGGTATTAATCATATTATTTAAACTGCTAATCAAGTGACAAAAGATTTAATTATATCGTAGGAGTTAGAATTGTTTATAACCATTTAGTGGTTGGCGCCTTTATGCTGCGTGTAAAAAAATATTAGTCAACTATTTCATACGAGTGAGTATGTACATAAACATTAACATATTATTTAATTATTTACTAGTCGCATCCTATATTAGCTAAAGCCATTGGGTATATGAAAACATGTTTCACACAAAATTTGTTTGTTCTATTAGGTTTTAAACACACTTTCCTCACAAGTTCGGATGTATGAAATGGAAAGTTTTTATGACCAATATGTTCTATAGCCTCCGGTAAATCCGCATTCAAATCGGCTCAAATTGAATAGTTATGCCACACTTTCAGCTCAAAAAGTTATAGTTGTTATTCTAACTTATTTTTCATCAATTTGTCTATTTTTATTGTATAAAGCTGTGCCCAAGAATATTTTTTATCGTATCATAAAATATATTGTTCAGGCACCAAATTCATATTAATTTTAAACAAATTAATAGCGGCGCTTTGCTCGATTAACCCAAATTATACTATTTTCCATCATCTTTTCTTTCCTCCTATTTTTTACTCTTTTATACAAAACATTTTTATAAAAGGTTGATATGCTCGTAATTATGTGATATTTTCAGTCAAAAATGTTAAGATGCCGACGTGATAAAAGAACGACCAGATAGTTAGTACAAACCATGGATGTTACGGATGCAAAATTTTTGTCATCAACGGATACGGATGCGGCCAATTTTAGGCTCACATCCGCGAATGCAGATTTATATGTCAAGTTTTTTTTAATGAGATCTTAATTTAGGTACAAGAAAAAGAGAAAAATATGGTAATAATTTTTAATAATCTGTTTTTGATTATTATCAAATTTTTAATATGAAAATTTAAAATGCAGTGCATCATATTTAATAAAAATCTATATCACTGCCATTTCAGGTTTCATTCTGTTTCGCTGAGGTTCATAGATTAATCCCTCGTTAATCAGGCTTTACAGCTCCGGCTGCATCGATTTTTAATGATTCCTTATAGACGTGGTTGCATGGCCCTTGCATGATAGTATATTTTACACTGAGATCTATCTGGTACATGCTCATCTAATTTAAAATAAGATTATATCAGACTTTGCGTCGATGGTGGCATTGTTAAATAGATTATTCAAGGCGAAATACTCAAACTTTAATGTAAATTGTTGAAAAAAAACCTATATAATAACTCGTCTAAACGTTGTGATTTATTTACAATCAAAAATGCTAAATAAAACAAAGTAGATCCGCATCCGCTAAAGCTCCGTAAAAAGCATGGATTATTGCGGATGTCGATTCGAATGCTAAAATTAATGTGGAAGTTCCACGATTGCGGATGCAGTAGCGACATCCCTGGTACAAACCCTGGATGAAAAAACCATCCGAAAAAAACTCAACGAACAATTACCCAATAGGTTTTAGCTTTGGCGGATGTTTTAATAGTAGATACTAAATGAAAATTAAGTAGTTATAAAATTTGGACCAACTAAACATCAAAAAATATTATTTACCGTTGATTATAGTTTTTCAAATACAATTTTAAACAAAGATCTTAAATAGTGTGTATAAATTAAAGCATCATATTATATATTTAACTAAAAGTTTTTAACTACATAATAGTACAAATGAGTGAACAGGCGCAAAGCGTATATAATACATATTATTATTAACATTGTTAATAGTAATTATAATGACGGAATTGAAGAACAAAGACAAAACGTAACAGCACAGAGTAGGAAGGAGAGGATATGTTATAAGAACTTCTCATAGGTTTTGTAAAAAACTAAATATAATAATAAATACAACCAGCTGCCATACTTTAATATACTTACAATATTATTTACCTCATATACATACTACATACATACATACATACATCCATACATTGCAGATGTCTGTCCAGTTTTAGTGTGTATGTCCATTTTTACTTACATTACGTAAGTTTTGTTTAATGTCCGTCCGTCTATCCGTCAAGTTTTATATTTTAAACTACTTTACTTCAAATGTTCATTATTCTTGAATACATATTCTTGGTTGATATACACATTTTTTTTGCAGGTACATGTTTTTTTAATATACCTAATATTTTAACATATTCATTTATAATACATAAATTGATTGTTTGCTTCTAAAACAGTGCTTTGTGTGTCCTTCAGGTGCGGATTACATTTTGTGTTGTACCACGGCTATTGATTGACGAACGAAGAATCATCTATGCTGCTGTAGATAGATAGATTGTAACGGCTGCTCTGGACGGACCACACTTCGACCATTGTGATGCCTAAGGATGTGAGGGTGTTAGTGGAATGGAAGAAATTTTGTGTGTAGACTAAGAATTGGTAGGTTGTGCGGGTGCAGCCGACTCTGATAGGGACTATGCCAATATTCATCTGGAGTTCGTGAAGGAAACTGCAGAAAACCTTCACAAGCATAGCCGGTTACTTCGTTCTTTTCCATACGCTGACAGTGTAGTCAATTAACCGCCCCCTTTTTTTTCTCTTAATAATTGACAAACTACCGATGTCGGGATTCGAACCCATAACCTCCCAGTTCCTAGTAGACATAACGCCTTAGACCGCTCGGCTACTTGGACGGTAACATTGACAAAGTAAAAAAAGACCTAAAAGTACTTAACTGGTCATTAACGCCTTTAAATGCCTTCACTTTTGGATGAAATATGACTGAATGAGAAAAAATACTCTCTGAAGAATTCACTGATGGTATTCACAGAACCAAATCAAATTTTTGGAAGTGCCGCCAGCTACTCAAACCCAATGTATGCCAAAATCAGGTTTTTTCTCCTAGCCTGGCCTCTGTTTCTTTATATATATTAGCTTTTTATTCTCTTTTTTTATTTTATAATTGTATTGTTTTTCAACTTAGCAAGTTGATTAATCGTATACCTGACAAAGAAATTTTTTGTTCGTATAGACCCTTATATCTTTGATTAAAAAAATTATTGAGAGATTGGCTTTATCGGTGTTTTTCCCTTAAAAATCTGACAAGTATGCTTTAATAACAGTATTATTAAAATAACTTTTATATGTAACGCATTAAAAGCACAATATCAAGTATTTCATTGTAACTACACATTTATGTAATTATCCTATCTTAAATTAGCGTTATAAAGTCGTCTTCAAAAAAATGTAACCAAAAAGCGTCTTTTTTTTCAAACAAACATTTCAACTTAATAAAGTCTTCCAAAAATTGAAAATAAAGACGAACTCAAACCAATTATAGATTTTCATTGTGCACTGCTATTGGTGATGAGACGAGAGGAACGAGACGTGACGAGAATAATGAAAGACGAAACGAAAATTAGAATCCTGATTTTCGATAAATAATCGAGAGATTATAATAGTCTGTACTAATCACAATAACAGCAAATCATTTTGGGTGGAACTGATTTAATTTTTATACCCAGTATATGTAAATATACAAGGTATATTAACTGTGTTCACGACTTTGTAACGCTTAAAAATAATGATCGTAGGCACTAATATTTGGCATATATGTTCATAAAATGGCCTAATTCGGCCATTACCACATGTCCCTCTGTCTGCCCGTCCGTCTATCTGTGTGTTCTAGAGTAAAAAAGTAGGGTCAAGTTCGTATCCCCCCGCTAGGGGAGAAAATATACATCTGTGAAACCGTAAGAGATGTAACAAAAATCTAATAACAAACAATCATCTTCTTTTGAAAATAAACAATTTTTGTTTGCAAAATTTTTCCATAAACTCAATAGTTTTCTCATAATAGTTTTGCTCAAAAAGCGAAAAATATGCCCATCTTTAAAACCATAAGAGATTTGTTTTAATTGTGGGACCATTCAAAAATTGTTAACAATTCAAACATTGATATACAACTCAGTATATACTGGGTATTCGAACTAAAATGTCCTTCGGCCTGTTCGTCCATCCGCCTGTCTGTATACATGATAACATATGAACGAAAAGAGATAGCGGGATAGCTGAAATTTCGTATGTGTGTTCTAGAGCTAAACAAGAAGGTCAAGTTCGTGAATGGGCAAAATCAGACAATGTTTGGGAAAACTGGTCTTGGACGCAAGACCAGTTTTCCCAACCGTCCAGTTTTAGAAACCGTAAAAGATAGAACAAAAATTTAGACAACTTTTGTTTGAAACTTTTTTTCATAAATTAAGAATATACCGGTTATTTAAGCAATTAACTCAAGTTAGCTGTTTTTTTCACTTGTTTTACTTCGAATTATTATTAATACAATTATTATTTTTACTTTAAGTACAAACATTGATTATATAAATTGTATTTTTTCAAGAGAAATCTTCAACTGTAAAAACGATACGAGACGAGACGATAGAAAACTTTCTACTTAAAACTTGTAAGTCAATACAATACAAGAGACATGCTACTCTCGTCTCACGGCATCACTAACTGCCATTACGGCCCTGTTTCACGAGTTCCTTGATCATTTAATTTGTGAAGAAGTTTGTTGTTGAATAACAAGTATTTTTAGAGTAAATGTAATGCTGCATGGTCGTCAGTACCTATAGTATCCCTTCATCAACCAAACATCATTGTGATATGATGATCTACTAGTGCACATACTTACAGTTTGTATCTGTGTATCTATGTATGTCGGTTACATATATATTACATGCAATCATTAGTTATTATAGTGGATTATTATTAGGCTAGGGCCAATAAATATTTTATAATTTTGGTAGATTTTTGTAGAAACATGCCAATTAATACTATTACAGAAATTTCCACTTATGAAATCTGCATGGACCTGTAACTATTTGAATTAGTGATGCCGGGAGTGACGAGAAAAACGAGATGAGACGAGAATAAGTCAGCGAGAGACGAGACCAAAATTAGAATCCTGATTTTCGATAAATATTCGAGAGGCACACGATATAATACTGTCTTTCCATAATCTCTATTAGATGTTTAATCTGTAAAAATGTACTAGCAGCCAATTATTTTGGGTGGTAGTGATTTAAATTTTTCTATAGTTTTTATTGTTTCAATTAAAATATGAAAAAATTAAATAAATTAAAAACATAGAAACAAGTGAAAATAACAACTAACTGAGTTAATTGCTTAAATTCCCGATACATATTGAATTTATGAAAAACAGTTTCAAATAAAAGTTGTTTATATTAAAAACAGATACATGTTTTGTCGTTAAAGATAAATATTTTTGCCCATTTTGCCCAAAAATGATACGATTTCACCCATTCATGAATCTGGCCCTACTTTTTAGCCTTAGTACACACAAACAAAAAATCAACTCGCTATCTTTTTGTGTTTTTTATTTATTGCGTATGTAGACAGACGAACGGACGGAGATGGACTAATTAAGTCTTTTTATGAACACCTATACCAACATTTTCCGCGATCAATATTTTCAACCGTCACAAAGTCAGGACTAAACTTCATATACCTTGGTATATATTATACATCGGATATACAAATATATTACTTTAAGATTTTATCGGGTACAAAAACGATTTTTTTTGTAATTGTTATTTTTTAAGAAAGTCAACAGTAAAAACGAGAAGATGGAAAACTTTTACGTCAATACAATACAAGAGACATACTACTCTCGCCTCGTCTCACGGCATCATTAATTCAATTCTCTATACATCATTCTAATCCTCGTCTATCTGTAATTTATCAATTTATGAAACAGTGTGAATTAAGCATAAAACATTAAATTTGGTCAACCCTACTAAACTAAGTTTAAGAAGAAGGTGGAGGACATCGGACAATGACCGTGGAGGAAGGAGTATGTGTATTACAATGTGAACATACATCATACACATTTTATTATACACATGTATGTAGTATGTAAGTACGTACGAGCAGCCCCACATATGGGTGATGGATACGTTTATTTTGATAGTACCAACAAGAATGGGTTGAAGAATGGTGTACGTATATAGAAGATGGTCAGTTAGTTAATTCGATACATAAACTCATCAACTCAAACAACAACGTTCAAAACATGACTTTAATAAAAATAACATTGACCAACAAACAAAACCATCATCAACAATAATCATCATCCTCGTCGTCATCATCATTATCATTATCATCAATGTCCTCCTCTAGGGCTTCTTACTTGAATTTAAAATTTATGTAAAACTATTATTATTATTTGTAACCATAAAATTTTGTTATTACCTCTATATAAAGGCTACTACATTTCGCGATATTCGTTCGATGTATACGTTTATATGTGTATGTATGTATGTTTTTTTTTTTTGAGGAGGAAAATCATTCAAAGATACCGTGTCGAAGTTTGAAAGCATGATGGATGGCAGTGTGGAATTTCTACCCAATAAAAACCTCCTTTCTTTCCCTTCCTTTTTAGGCAGGGAGACTGGATCGAAGCATTACTTCAACCCAGTCCGCGATACGTCGTGCGACGTCAATTCTGTCTTAACTGGTCTTTTTCTAAATTTGTTTTCTTTTAAAAGGGACTGCGCGTAGGCCGCGATTGCTGTCCAGTTTCTGTCGTTTTTGAGCATGTTTTCGACCAGGCTAGCAGGGTTGAGTGCCTTGCTTATAGTCTTACGTTTCTCCAGACTCGCACTCGTATGCTTTGCGTCATCGGTGATGTTTGGACAGTACTTACACGTCGGAGTATGGTGTAGGCCCATTTTATAAGGAAATGCGTTGAATGAGCCGTGACCCGTCAACAGTTGGGTCAGGAAGAAATCTGTCTTGCCATGGTTACGCGCTTTACGTGATCGACCCGTAATGTTATAATCAAATTTTTGGATAACATATAATTTTAAAAAAAAAATTTAAATTTAATGAAAATTTTATAAAAACAATTTTTATAAAAACCGATGTTTAAAAATAGTTTTGAAAAAATTAAATTAGTTTCCTGGTGAGCGGAGTAAAAAAGTATTCGAGCTAGAGGTACAAAATTATAAACTCAGATAGCATAGCGTTAGAGGATGTTAGAGGAAAATTCAGATTTTGATTGTTTGTTTGTTTGGTTGTATGTTTGTTTGAAACAAACAACTCGGAGTGGCCACTTTACTTTTAGCATGATTTTGGTTTGTGGAAATTTTCTCAAATACAGTACAACATAGAGTGAAAATTTAAATTACAAAGTTATTTAAACATCTTTTGTATCAAAGCCATTAGTTTTACTCTATATATAGAGGTCATGTGAGTGTTTCATACTTCAGTACATTTCAGACTTGTACACTTCAGTACTATTCTAAAATTTGCTCCACAAGTACGTTTGTCAAATTAAATATAAATTGTTGTTTTCATTTGATACTCTAATTGTGCACAGGTAGTATGTATCAAAATGGTATTCTGATAAAATCGAATAGCATTTGAACGAGAATTTTAAAAAATGACTTTGACTTGACTTCTATCATATATATTACAACCAGCCAAGTTATGGCCCTCTACTTGGAAATGGAAGGTTGCGAGTTCAAATCCCATCCCAAATCCTATCGGTGACGGTTTGTCAATTATAATTAATGGGGCAGATAATTGACTAGAACTGTCGACGTATGGACACGAACGAAGCGACCGGCTATGCTTGTGAAGGTTTTCTGCAGTTTCCCTTTACGAACTCCGGATGAATATCGACATAATTCCTATGAAAGTCCTAGTCTACAGACAAATTCCTTGTCCTCCATCCACATTATTAAAAAATGCATATTTATAAAATTATAAAAAGGTTAAAAAATAATGATGTGGGTGGGCTCTGTAATAAACCGAAAAGTCTGAGAAACGGAGGTAAAATTCCATTATTATTATATATTAGATAGATAGACAGATACATCTTGAGGTCTAAAAAGTATTGCACTTCGACCTTATAGTCCATTGTGGTCCCCTTTCTACTTCAATCCGATGAGATTCGCTTCTCCCATATGTTTGCAATAGCCAGGAGCTTGCTTATCCTTCTTGAAGGTTCATATATTCGGGGTGTGATGCACCGAATATTCTGTATCTGCTGTAACCTAGAGGTTTGCAGTGGAAGATAATGTGGCTGGGTGTTTCTTTCTCCTTGCCACACAATCTGCATATAAAAGACCCGTTAAGAATCATATACTAATTTGTCTGGTATATTCATTTCTATAAAATTATGTTTCTTTTTTTTTAGTAAAGTAAACGCTAGTCGCTTCCGTTGTTATAATATAACCGAAAGGCAACCATACTAACAATGGAAATAAATAGACGCTAGTTTACAAAAAACAATTTGAAAAATTATGTTTATTTGATTGGCATCAAAATAAACCAGAAAAAGTATTACTATCTAATCGCGCTGAGTAGATGTTACTCAGTGCTATGCAATTTGTCAGTTTTTGAGTCTATGACGAATCTAAAAAAATTAAAAAATGAGTAGATAAGTGTAATTATATATGTCTATAGGGGTCGCGTGAACATTTCTCACCATTTTTTTAAACAATATTTCTGTTATACATGAATATTCTCGCAATACTAATTTGATTTTAATTTGCATATAATATAGTTTTAAAATGTGTTTTGTGTTGTTGCAAGGTTTTTTTATTATGTTTTTTTTTTGTTTTAATTATAATTGATTACCTAACAATTTGCAAAAAATAAAATGTTAAACAATGGCAATCATTTCGTATATTAATTAATGGTTTTGATTCAATTGATTAATTAAATGTAATTTTATATGTGAAATGTAGGTAGGTATTTATTTATATATAAGCGCGGATGTGTGTAATTTTTTTTAGAATGTGTTTCTGACATGCAAAATTCAAAATTGCATACGAATCATCATTTATTATAATTGTTTTAACTGGAACATCGGCTCTTCTTTAATATGGGATTGTGATCAGAATTGTAAAAGATGGTAGATAATTTTACGGTATTTACAGCCTATTTTATCCATAACTATTATTAGTGATTAGCTGATCGACAAATATCAATCTAGTAATCGAAAAAGTACGCCACATGTCAAATTTTGTATTTTGTTTTCTTATATTCGGATATGTAATTTTGATTTTTGTATGCTTCTCGGTAAAGTCACGTAATTAGTGTTTCACCGAGGCTACGAGGTAACCTCGCCTCGCCTCGGCCCTCGGTTGCAAGGCACGAGGCGAGGCGAGGTTCAAAATTTTAATCCTCGTTACTAACCAAGGCGAGGCGAGGTATATTGTCTCAAAAACCTCGCCTCGGCCGAGGCGAGGAATTTGCCTCGGCCGAGGCAAATTTACAAAAAGAAAATTTAAAAAAAAAATTAATGTCGTAACATGAAGCAAATCAAAAAAACATGAAGCAATAGAAAGATTATTTTGCAAATATTTTTTCAAATATATATGTTTTTTAACCATATTATGTACATTCATGCAAAATAAGTCAAAGTTAGTAAACATTTTCCCTAGGCGAAGGCCGAGGTAAGGCTAGGATGATAACTAACGCAACCGAGGCGAGGCGAGACTAGCCAACATTCTGCCGAGGCCGAGGCCGAGGCGAGGCGAGGTTGATATTTAAAAAAGCAAGGCGAGGCGAGGTGATACCAAAACCTCGCCTCGCCTCGTGCCTCGTGAAACACTAGTCACGTTTTGAATGATCTTTAATAGAAAAGTGATATGTCGATTTTTTTTAATGTTATGAGTGCTTTAGCAACTAAATTTAATAAAGGAAACTGATTAAATATAGTTAATGAAATATAAACTTGGAACTTCTTAAAACATGGACTAACTGTTTTACAAAAACACCATTCAGATTCAACAAATGTCTGAGCTCACAATCCGAGACACCAACTCCTCTCAACAAAGGCACGATCTGGTAACATTTATTAAGCAAATGTGCTACACGTAGTGGTGTGTTACAGATTTCACAGATATGGTCTGTTGTTTCTTTGTGTCATCCTTGAGTTACCCATATGCAGTTGGGTCAGTACCATTTCTTCCTTTCTGAATAAGGATGTGCTCGATGGTTTTCCAATAATCGTGAGTTTTATAAAGCTCAACTTATCCAAGAAATTGTCCCACTGTATTCAGTATGTTTTTTCATTAACGGCAGCATCTTGAAACTGCACCTTCTTTACAAAATTTGAACAATTTCTCGCTTCATTTGTCAGATTATCAGTTTTTTCGTTTTCAGAGACACCCACATGACTTGATATCAGAATTACGCCGTTGCCCTGAGATTTTATATTATTTATGCTGTTCGTAATTTTAGTTATTCGATTTTTCTTATTAGGTCTATTGCAGATTGCGTTGATTGAACTTGGGGAATCATTCATTATTATGTACGATCTAGGGGTTGTTTTTTGAAGGGAAGAAATATGTAGGACAGTTTCATAAATAGATATTAATTCAGCTTTAAATATACTACAGGTTTTATCTAAGCCATATCTTTCCCATCCAAGTACCTTGATCGGTCTGTAAAAAATGTTGTAAGTTGCCTTATTTAAAAAGAATGTTGTTTATGATCAGTAATGGCAATATAGTTCTGTCCAATTCAGTCATTCTTATATCCGAGGTAATCATTCGATATTTCCACGGCTTAGTAGTGTATCTTGTTAGTAGGAATGTTAGTAAGAGTGTGTAATAATGTTTCTTTGAAAGAAATTTAATTTATCAAGAAAGTCATGTTCATGGATAGATATTTTTCGTTAAAATTGGCTCTTACTTCCTTTCTTCAATCGACGACGCCTCCAAATGATCTGTATTTTCTGAGAGGCATTCTAACAATGGATAAATACACGGCAGTTTACAAAAAAAAAATCGTCGAGGTCGTGGGTTCAATTCCCATCCTAGAAGTGTATGATTTTTCATAGCAGGCATTTGGTATCAAAGAATATTATCTATTAAATTTCAAATTTTGCCCCAATTTCTAGAACTATTATTTGTATTTTATAAATACGTATTTCGAATACAAGGTGGTCCTCATCAGTATGAATTAGCCAATCGTAACTATCTCTGGGATATGGAGTCAGATTTATGTTGCTCGTTGCTAATTTGGTGCGTGTCTCACAATAAAATTGAAAAAGTTTTGTTATTTATATGATCTGTCTGAGGTGGTACCGAATTATTATTTGAGTTGACTGACCACTTAAGGGATTAAGTGTGTGGTTAACCGAACCCATCTATTGGCGATATCCTTTTTTGACCATGCGGTGTTGTTATTGTCAATAAGGTGAGGGATAAGATGAATATGGTTTAATTTTATTAAATCAGAATTTGGAATTGGGCCATTGTCTAAATTCATTATCTGTTTTCTTAATTTGTGTATGTAGATACTTTCGTATGCATCTAATTCTGTGGGGTGTTGTACCGATTTCAGTAGTTTTAAATTCGAATTGTCAATTTTGTGGTTGTACTCAATAACGTGCGTAGCTATACACGATTTTACGGTTCTCCCAAATTCAAAAAAACCTAGAGTTCTCTTTGATTATTTTAATAGTCTTAATAATATTATCAATGTTCAGACATATTACTTAAATGTCAAATTTGGTAAACACTAGTCACTTCCGTTGGTATAATTTAACCGAATGGTAACCATACTAACAATGGATAAATAGACACTAGTTTACAAACAAACAACAACAAAAAACGATTGGTTTTTAATTCAGAAATTACTGTTTCTTTTTTACACATTTTTCGAACCCACTAGTTACAATCATAGTTTTCTTCTAAAAGAGTTTTGGCCACAAACTGGTTTGTTATTCAACAAATTTTTTATCTAAATATAATATTAAATTTTAAAATTGAAATCATTCATTCAGCTAAATAAATGGTTAATAAATAGTATATAATATTTATTTATAAGCAACGCAATTTATATAAATTTTCAAATGGCTTATAAACTATTATTAATATTTTGTATTTTAGCATATTTATAAATGACTTTTTGGTCAAAAAGGTGGATATATATATATATATATATATTTATATATAGATATAATAATATATATTATGTGTATAATAAATATATAACGTTTAAATATAAATGACATTTATGTTGGCCATTAGTAAAATTTACAATATGAGCGTGTATATATTTATACATATTATACCGACCGGCTATATGCTCACAAACATAATTATATGAAAGCGAAACAACACAACAAATTATTTTATTTCATGCATACAAATTATTGTGTACTTAAAATAGTTTTTATGTAATAGCCTTTTGTTATTTTCTATTCTCGAAATGACACTCATGTGTTTTTCATCGAGACCTACGTTGATTTTCAGTTTCTGAAAACCGCGTGAGATAGAGAAAACCGCGTTTTTATCATGCTCATAAGACTTTACTCTCTTAAGTTCTCTCCAGACAGCAATATGAACTCTTGATGAATACCTAATGACTTCTTATTTATGATTTGGACGTCTAATTAGAACAGTTGTTTAATAAGTCCTTCAGATGAACAATGCGCAACCTAATGAGCACATTGAGACTTCTTAAATAAGAACTATTGAGAAATTATTTTCCCTAACATGATAATTAAGAATTATTTAAGAGCTTTTTATTCTGATAAATGACTTCTTTCATATTTAAGAAGTCTCAAATAAGACTTCTTTAAGAGTCTTTTATTTGGAGTTCTTAAGAATGACAATTTTAAAAATGTAGTCACTTCCAATGTACCACTTAAAGAAAATATTAAGACTACTCAAAAAATACCTTTTGAGAAATTATTATTTTTGATTTCATAAATAAGAACTCTTTAAGAATAGTATTTAAGAAGTCTTAAATAAGAATTCTTTAAGAGCCCTTAATTTGGATTTCTTAAAAATGAATACTTATTGGCTGTCTGGGATGGCAATGAGCAAACTTGGAAAAAAAAATGAGAGGCTTCTAGGGAAGGGGGATAACACTTTTGAATTTCTCTTTTCATTTTATTAAAATAACAAAAACGATCATAAATCAAGCAATAGTAAATCAATTTTACAACAATTTAATACTTGGCCATATTAATATTCTTATACTTATAATTGATAATAAGAACAACTATGGTAACTGGATTTGATATTCATTCTAATTTCTTTCTCAAATTTCCTTAGCTTCTACTTTTGTTGAGTCTAAGGCTAGTTGTAGGGGTCATTGAATGAAAATGTGTTTGATGAACTTCAAATTTTGTACCCGTGCTGTCTCTGACATGGGACCGTTGGTATTTATGAGATATAAACAAATTAATTTTTGATTGCTGATTCGCAATTTCGATTTGGATGAAATTTGGAACGTAGCATTTTTATATCAAAATGAAAAATCCCCAAAAGGAACTCCATAAGAAGGAAATCCCCAAAAGAATAATTTCACAATACTCTACGAGATATGAATTTTCGAATTCGGAATAAATTTAACCATTTTATGCCTAATTAATACATCATAAATGTATATTGCATTCCTAAATACCAAAACTTGATAAAAAAAAATGGATTGAATTTAAATATCTCTAGAGAATTATTCCTTTTTCAATCAAATCTCAATCAAAACTTTGACTTAGACTGCTCAGAATCACACTACGTTTAAACAAACGGAAAATATACGTCTAAAACGGGTATTTAAGCGTTTTCATGGACTACGTTGACGACTCTAGACAGTTTATTCCTCCAATGGGATTTGCATACTCAATACCGGTTAGGTGCGCTGTTGTTTTGTTTATATTTTCTATTAGTTAGGTTTATGTTACCCTTTTTAAAACGTAAATAACATTTCTCGTAAAAACAATAAAAATAAATTTTTACAGATTCATATTGTACAAGAATGTATTTGAGAATCACGTAATAACACTTTAAATGTCTAAATTAACGGATAAGTAATGATTAATTATCATCGTATATTTATGTTTACTAACAAATTTATGATTTTAAGTTATTTTTATAGCTTCATAATTTTTATTTTATTGGTTTATTTGAAAAATTTAGGCCTTTGGCTCAGAAATTATGTAAAACAAAAGAATTTTATGGGATTTGATGAAGAAAGCATATGTTATTGACTGTTCAAGCCAAAATTTGTTTTATAATTTATGAAAAGGTTTATAAGATGAAGTGATATTACTGCATATACTAAATTTCTTTCTTTTTAATTGCCCGAATATCTTATATTTATTTTCGACAAATAATATAACAGAATAAGGTCATATCCATATATTATTTATACATAATATATGGATATAACATATTATTTATACATATTATACATGTTCTGACTGACTTTTTAATTCACCATCGCCAAGCCAATGATATTGAAGTTATGAAATTTGGATGTTTTGTCAGATATCGTAGAGGAGCACTAAGAAAGGATTTTTAGAAAATTACCCCCTTAAATGTGAAATAGGCGAATTATTTTTTTCTAAATTTTGAAAGTTTGAAACTTCAATTTTTTTTAAATTTTAAATTTATCAACAAATAATTTATTTCCAAATTTACAATTTGTTAAAACAGTCATTTCTATAGACACCATAAACAAGATTATCTTATTAATGGTTATATAAAATGAAATTTATACATATAAAAATCGGGATTAAACTTTCTCTATCTGTAAGGTCGAGACACGGAAATTGGTAGTTGGGATATTAATAATAAACACGTATTTCAATGCTTTTTGAAATTCAACCCATAAGGGTGTGAAATCCACGGTAAAAGTTTGTATTGAGGTCTCTTTTTTCTTTAAAGCTAGAGCCATGAAAATTGTTATTTATAAATACACAAATAAATACTTGTAACAGTACTTTAAGAAAATCAGTCCTTGACGTAGAGAAAACAATGTTATTCAGTTTTCAGGCCTTTACACAATATTCTCGGACGAGGCCGCAACAGGTAATGGTAGTTTTTAGTCTAAAACATTTAAAAAATTTATTTCTATAGCTTTATGATTTTATGGGGATTCATGATAGCGGTAAATAATTTCGAGTACTAAATTTCATTTAAACATTTTTTTTTTTACCACCAATTAAAAGCTGACCTGAGGGCGGGACTTGGCTGTTTATTGTGTGCAACCGAAATAGTAATCCATTATATGTGTTTATATTTATGTCAAATAATTATTTTTTTCTAAATTTTGACAGTTTGAAATATCAATTTTTATATTATTTAAAATTTATTGACAAACAATTTATTTCCAAAATTTTGGTAGTTTAGCTATTTCTATAGAAACAATAAACCATATTAGATAACTTGGCCGGCTATAATTTTGGAACGGTTTGTAATTTTGAACTTCTGATAGTTTTTCTGGACGCGTAAAGAAAAATTTACCTAGGGTCCTCTCTCAACATTGTTTTGCTGTCTTCTTCCATTTTCTCCAAACAATTAGACATTTTCTCTTTTATTTGTAAATAAAAAAGATAAAACTGCACACAAGACGTTCTTTTACCACCAGACGTCGTGATCGCAATGGTCAGTTTTTATTTCGGAAAATTATTGTTGATGAAAGTTAACATAAAATGTAAATGAAGCATGAAATTCTAGTCTTTACATAAAATAGCAAAGAACATTTGTAAATTTTAATTATTGGACATTTATTTGAACACTTTACTTTATTGTTTGTTACTGTTTTAATATTTGTATGTTAGTTTTTTTTTTGTTCACAAAATTAAAATCCACTTAAATAACTCCCACCATGGTGCAGTACACACAAAAATAAGAATAACGATATCCACGCGAGCTGAAGAGTCGCGTACAAAGACCTAGTAAAAAAAATTAAACAAAGAATCATAAAAAGAATAATAAAATAATATCTTTGTAAAACATATAAATTTAAATATCACACAAATTATGAATATTATAAGAAGAAGACGTTCATGTACGTCTAGATGGATGAGTGATTCAAAAAATAATCATAAAAAAAAATACATAAAATTATAGAAACGATAACTGACAGTGGAGACTCATAAATTTTATAAAATTGTGAATTTTTGTGTGTGTTTTGACATGAACGTAAAGTTTCCACTAATACTCTTTGGACTTTTATGAGAGGTGTGATTGTGACAATATGTTAAATATGTTAACTACAATGTTTTATTATATTGTTTTAAAATGTAAAAAAAAAAAAACTTATATTTTTAATGACTTCACAGATTATTTAGTTCAGTTCAGAATTTTATTATAAAGAAATATTGTTGTGTTTTATTATCTTGAAGTACCTAAATTCAGGCATACAAATGCATGTAATTTCCGTCATTACCTTCGAACATGATTCATCACCTTTTTCTTCTTTTATTGAAGAATTGTCTTAAATGATTCCGCTTGTTTGAATCCAATGAAACATAGTCTATAACAGAGCCCACCCACATAATTTTTTAACCTTTATAAATCTTAAATTCATTACATTGATGATGATAGAGAAGAAAAAGGATTTATATGCGGGCAAGGAATTAGTTGGTTGTGCAACTGCAGCTGACTTTGATAGAAACTATGCGATATACTCATCTGAATTTCGTTCAAGGAATCTGCCTTCCACCACCGCCTGGAACCGTACCCGCAATCTTCCAGTGCCAACATTCCTAACATTTCTATCTCGGATTATAATAATTAAGTACCTTATGTTTTGAGATATATTGTTTAAAAAGACAGATAAATGACGTTTAATTGGCAATAATTTCATATCTCTGTAGAATAAAAAAACTATAACTCGATTATTTTTCGATATATCGAAAGTATTAAAATTCAATGAAAACCAAGGCAAATATAGTTTTTGTGTCGGAATACAAGTCAAATCTATATTATTGTAAAGAGTTGTATTTGAAAAACGAGATGCCCACTATTTGGATTTATCAACTAATGTTATAAACAAAACAAATGTAATAGGGAATATGCATGAAAATTTTTTTTCACATTTATTTTTAGAATATGAAAATACTGTTAATACTGAAATAATATTTAAAACGAAATTAAAATCCGACAAATATCAAGGAAGCTATAAGCTTTTAAAATTATTATCTGTCTCTTTCTTGCAAAAAACGGAGTTTTACGTGTATTTTAAATGGTGAAAGTGTAATATGACGTCACATAACATATCAAGAGGGCTATCACCCTCTTTGTCTAATCGGGAATTTCAATCATTCATATCTCGCTTATTTTTAAAGTTATTTAAAAAGTAATTTTACCTTGATATTTGTATAAGTTCTCAAAACAATTATTAATGTATTAATAACAGAATACAAAAATGTGTATGCGTATAAAGACATGTAATGCAATTACTAAGTTAACGTGGTGGTATAGGTTAGCGCACTGCCCTCGATAGACAGAGGTCTATGGTTCGAGTCCTAGTGGTTGCATTATTTTTTAAACAATTTGAATTTATAACGAAAATACTTTATAATGAATTTTTTTATAAGAAACTATGTACTATTAAAATTATATATTTTTTACTTAAAACCATTTGGTTAATGATTACAGCTTAAGTATGATTATATAATGCTTCTACTCACCATAATTAACCGCGTGTTTTACAAAAATAGATGATAGTTTCACTTTTCTCTGCATATAATACTCAATCAATAATATTGTAGGAGTCTTTTGCAATAAATATGTGCATATATATATATATATATATATATATATATATATATTCATGTAGTATATAGATATACTATATAGTTATTATAGTAAATATAGACTATCATTGTATTGTAGGCAGTTATTAATAGTTTTGATACAAGAGGGTTGCAATAAACATAAATCAGTTTTGTTATTATTGTCAATTTATTTGTATTCTAGTATTGAATCTAACCAAAGAGATTTGTAAAAAATATCGAATGATTTGATAATAATAACTAGTTGCTTAAATACCTGGTATATATTGAGTTCAAAAAAAGTGTCAAACAAACGATGTTATTTTTAAAATAGGATCATTTTTGTCTTTTTTCTATTTCTTACGATCTCAAAGATGGTTATTTCTTGTCCTGAAGGGAAAGTCCAGTCCGATTTTGTCAATTCACAAACTTTTCCGCACTTTTTGCCTCTAGAACACACACATACAATTTCAGCTCGTCAGTAAAATAAGAAGCAAACTTAATTTAAATTTTGTTTTAATTATTTACTGTAGCAATGCCCGGGATTTAACAATTTGTAATATTTAGAATTAAAAATACTCTAAGCAGCCGATATTGGGGGCTTTGTTTATTTAGGAACAGCTAAACTAACGGTGCAGTACAATTTGTCCATTTAAGAATTGCTTAAAATTAAGCCATACTTAAACGATTCGGTGCAAATGAGCATTAGTACTGTGTATCTATAATATCAGCAGGTGGTTGTGATTTTTTCTAGTTTTTTAGTGCCGCCACCAAAGCTTTATATCCTGGTGTATAGAATTCCATGATGTGATGTTCTTGTAATAGTAACGAAGGGAAGATACTAGCCTGGAAAGTAGGCCTATTAGACCTTTTTTACCGACCCCTAAAGGATAAGTTATTTGTATGTACAAAGAATTGGTATGTTGCTGCCGACTGCAGCCGACTTTGGCAGGAACTATGCCGATATTCATCTGGAGTTTATGAAAGAAAACTGCAGAAAAAACTTCACAAGCATAGCCGGTTACTTTCGTTCTTGACTATACGCCGACAGTTTTGTCAATTAACCTCCCTATGAATTTTTATTTTTTATTATTTTAATTAACAAACTATCATTGTTGGGAATCGAAGCAACAACCTCTCCGTACCGAGCAGAACGCTTTTATTAGTTCGACCTCTCGGATTGATCGTTTGTGCTCTATTATTGTATTTCTATATAAGAAATTATATATTTTGTAGATGAAAATCGAATTACAAGATTTCTTTAGAAATTAAAATATTTCGTGAGATGTATATTAAAAAGCGATACGAGTGTTTAATAGGAAATTGCAATTTTCTCGCAATTTTTCCAAAAATATTATTCAATTAAAAGAATTTCTTTACAAATGACTTTAAATTTACAATTATAAAGCGATTTTGAAATACAGTAGCAACAATACTGATATGGGGCATGTCAGTATGCATATTACTTGACCAATTTTGGAACAATTGCATGTGCATGCATCAATAATTAACATTTTTAGAATTTACATATTCTAAATATGAATAAACTGCATGTAACAGAATAAATAAATTGGTACAAATAAAAATATTAAGCTGATTTTTGTTGTTGTTGTTGTTCAACGTGTGGCGCCATACGTCGTGAATGCAAATTGGGTATGGAATTAACATGTTTATTACATTTTTATTGCCTACTTTAAAACATTACATGCAGTTTATTGACACCAATTTTGTTTGTGTTGTTATATGCATTTTGCCATTCTAAAAAAAAATAAATAAATAACAAAACATTGTTTCAATCACATTCTTAGATATTAGGATAACAGTTCAAAATTAATATTAATAATTCTTATAATTAAATTACAGTCAAAGTCTAGTATAATTATACTCAATATATGTAAATATACAAGGTTTATTAAGTTTAGTCCCGAATTTGTAACGCTTTAATATTTGGCATTTGTGTTCATAAAATGGCCTAATTCGCCCATTTCTGCCTTTCCGTCCGTCTGTCTATCTGTCTGTCCGTGATAACAACATCATTTCAAGACCGAAACGAGATAACAAGCTGATTTTTTGTTTGTTTTCTAGAGCAAAAGAGTGAGGTCAATTTCGTTCATTGGCAAAATCGGAACGTGTCTCCCCCGACAGTGAGGAAAATATAAATCTTTGAAACCGTAAGAGATAGAAAAAAAATTGATGCAAAAAAAATCTTATTCTTTTTAAAATAAACATTTTTTGTTTGAAAAATTTTGTTGTAAACTCAATAATTTTCTCATAATTTGTGCTCAAAGAGTAAATGACATGCTATTCATAGTCGAACGAAGGCGGACATATGTAGATACATAACATCTCATATACTATTGGTATAACCAGGTAAAGGTATTAACAATTCGAACATTGATATACAACTCAGTATATGTTGGGTATTCGAACAATTAGCTCAGTTAGTAGTTACATTACTTGTTTCATTACAATTTAGAAATAAATAGTTGCGTATAATGTTGAAAATGTTCTATATCCAACTAAGTTGTTATATTGGCTGTATTACGCCAGTCTCGAAGAGGTATTGTATGATGCAAACGGTGGTATACTATTTTTATTTTTTTAACTTGTATATGTAGATAAAAACATGTAAAAAACGAAAATGCTATTACGAGCGACATCGGGACAACTTTGGCAGTAAAAAATCCTCGGAATTTATGGACTTTTTTGCTTTTGTGTCTAAAACTTTTAAATGGTGTATCCTAGCGAAAAAATTATGGTGTAACTAATTAAAGATCATTAAATTTTGCGCCGAATAAGTAACACAGCTTAATAATTCGGTCAAGTAGTATGGTCGAAAAATATGGTCAAAAACGACGATTTTTTCCCACTTTGTTAAAAACTGAGATAAGTACTATATATGAATGAGTCTGCAGCTTGGAAATGAGTACTCTAAGAGAAATATTGAAGTGGTGACTTTTCAATTGATCACAAGCATAAATTTTTTGTTCCATGCATCCCTGTTATAACCTATCTTTTAAACGGTGTGAGATAGAGTAAATTTTTACATTAAAAATATTTATATCAGAAAATCAAACAACTTTTGTTTGAAACTTTATTTTCCACTGGGTGGCGTATATTAGTAAAACCCAATATAAAATTACATGCAGCGGCTAGATGGATTTTCAACGGCCAGTGAGATGTCGTTCGAATCGTATTATTATTAATTCGGAGAGAACGTAGGAAATATAAAGTGCCATGAAAACGATTATTATAAGTACAAAATATGTTAGGACGAAACTTTTTGTTATGTACAAACCAATATATAATATATATACCAGGGTATATTAAGTTTAGTCCCGACTTCGTGACGGTTGATAATATTGATTGCAGAAAAAAATTTGGTATAAGGTGCTTATAATGTGCCCTACTTAGTCCATTTGCACTTATCTGTCCGTCTGTAAACACGGTAACTCAAAAACAAAACGAGAGAGCGAGCTGAAATTTTTTTCGTGTGTTCTGGAGCTTAAAAGTAAAGTCTAATTAGAATGGAAAAAATCGCAACCTGTGTGGGCAAAATGGACAAGTAAGAACTTTCCATCTTTTAAACCGTAAGAGATAGAACACAAATTTAGAGACAAAAATGTTTTTTTAAATAAACTTTTGTTTGAATTCGTTTAGTAATGTGTTTTATTATAATTACCTATTAATAACAGGCATCAACAAAAACATTGCGAATATATCGATTTCAGCTTGGTTCATTTTTATTGCAGGAGAGTGTACATTATGATAGTAACAAATATGCATTAATGAAACCGCAAATTTGGGAAATTAGATGTGTTGACAACGAAAAATGAGTGATGTGGTTGGTTTTCTGTAACATTTTACTCGTCTAAGACTGTAATTGTAAAATGATTGTTAATAATTGTAAAATCAAGTTTGGCGCAGATGAGTATATATATATATATACATATATATATATATATATATATATATATATATATATATACATATAAATATATATATATATATATATATATATATATATATATATATATATAAAATTATATCTACTATTTTTTACAAAACAATAGACATGGTTTAGGTGGACACTATACGTGTGTTATACAAGTACACACGACGGGTGTCACATCAGGGGGTTATGTACCATTTATACAATATATAAGTTGACCTTTCAACTTGACCATAGGTCAATAGAAAGGGCCGCATAACATAAATAAGTTGAATATTAAATTGTACGTGAAAATTTTTAATATTTGTTTACATATCGGAAATATTTATTATGTGTAGTATCAATATATTAATTTATTACAATAAGAGTCATATGGAGTCATATTATTATCTTGTATACAATTCTTTGAATTAAAGAAACAACATTAATATTTCGCTTGTATGAAGTCTGTTGCTATATGTTACTTGAGTGTGAAAAGATTAGTTATACAAGATAAATTTATTTGATGTATAGAAAACTCTTTTTATTGTTAAGTAAAGATTCAATAACAAATAAATTTTTTTATGTAATGAAAATTATGAATAATTTATCATAATATCGTATACCGTTATTAACTTTCTATAAAAAACTAATGATCAAAACGCTTAAAAACAATCATTAGCATATTAATTAGATATGTCGATATGGACACTTCTTTTTCGGTCTATAGATACACTTACGAAAAGATTGCCAAACATGTATTTATAGATTCAGATGGACGTTTGCACATTTACCAACATCGACACCGAAACGACATCAGCACATCACCGATACCGTCACGAAATTAGTTGTCGCGTGTCGTTTGAGGAAACTATACATGGTGGGAATTAATTAATTGTATTTGCTTTATTTGTTATTTTTAAGAGGCAAAAACGAAATAAGCAAAGGCAGTTATGGGTACATCCAATTATATAAAAACTTTTATACGAAAAATTAAACCTTCGAAAAAAGAAAGGAACTGAAAAACCTAAATAATTTTGAGTCGGCGCCAAACAAACAAAATATTACAAAATGTAATATTTTGTAATATTTAATTTTATCCGAATATCAGATTCACCCTTCGCCCATTTCGATGGAGGTTTAATCGAAGGTTTAATTTTTTGTATATAAGTTTTTATTTTTTGCTTTTCAGTTACTTTCTTCTTTCGTCGATTTATAATAAGAAGACAATTGTTTAAATAAAGCGATATACATAGTCAATGTTAAAATTTAAATGGTAAAATAATTTGATATATTTGGAATATCTGGAGTCTTAATTAAGTACCATAATTAATTAATTCCCAGTTTTCGGCTTTCAGTACAAAGACTTAAAAACAAAAGATTAAACCATCGATTATTTTTCGAAACAATGATACATGACAGGACAGCATATCGCAACATGAGCACCGTTTTAAAACATTCGCAGGTATTTTGTATAAGATAAAACGATAGTGACTTTTTGATAAATGTATTTTATTTTAAAATTTATCAACACACTCTAAACTGTTTTTTTTTTCAAAGGAAAAAAAAAGAACATTTTACAATTGTAGTGAATGATATATTTCTGTTTACAAATGTTATGATCAACATATTATTAATTAACAGGAAATTAACTAAAGGGAGAGATCTATTACTTTATGTAATTCCGATGGTGGTTAATTCACCAATGTGTATTAACGAATGACATATAATATTAATGAAGGTTTGTTTCTTAACTTTTTTGAATAGCCTAGATATGTATTTAGATAGGTGTTATAGCTATTTTAATGATAAACAATGTTTCTGCTCAGTTGGAGATATTTCTTAGACGTGTTACTAATATTAAAAAAAAAAAAAAACTAACCATACGAATATTAACACATTTGTTTAAAAAAAACCACACAATTACCTAAAATTCATGGTAACTTCTTCAATATACTTAAATTATAAATTATTACCGTCTTGAAATTTAATTCACATCATGCATGTACCTAATAAATATAATTTGCTATTATTCAATCGATGAATAACGTGAATAGTAATTAGTTCAAAGCATCCACGAACGGTTGTACTATAATTAAACTTAAAATGTGAATTACACCAAGGTCGCAGTTTCGTACCACATCAGTAAATTTTCAGTATTTTTTAGCTTTTTAATAATAAATCAATCTAAATAAATTAAAATGAAATGCTGCCAGTTGGTAAGCGCATAACTTGAGAACGGCTGGACCGACTTTTTTTTTAAATGTTCGTTATAGTCCAAATAAGTTTTTAAGGGAAAATTTGGAAATGTTGCCGGAAAATGTTGGAAAATTCGAAAAAACTGAAAGTGCTTATTCCTATCTTTTGTACGATTTTTTATGTTTATTATTTTTTTTTAATAAACAACATGCAATGTCAATCATTGTCCCTTACACACCCACGCCTTCCAGAGGTTGTGGAAATATCTAACTTTAAAACCGTAAGCGATAGAAAAAAAATAAAAGACAAAAAACGTCTCCGCGTTAAAAATAAATAACTTGCAAAGTCGATCATTGTCCCCTACACACTCACTCGCACGAGAGTTGTGAAAATATCTGACTTTAAAACCTTAAGAGATTAAAATTAAAAGACAAAAAATGTTCCTTTTTGAAAAATAAACAAGGCCCACGCCAGTGAGTGCGAGGCTCGGTAAATTTTTGAAATATCTTGGCTTTTACCAGAATTTATTTGAAATATCTTTGCTTTTACGCGTGCGAAGTCGTACAGGTCAGCTAGTCTTTTTAAATCCTTTGAAACATTTATGAGTTGTCTGAAACATCTTTTTTAAATAGTATATAAACAGTGCTGGGTCGTAGAAGAGCTACTTGGTGGGGTGATATGTTCCAGTACATATCACCCCACTAAAGTCATTTCATAGTTATATTTCAAATTTTGCCCCTATTCCTAGAACATTTGTTTGTATTTTATAAATACGTATTTATAAAATACAAACAAATGTTCTAGGAATAGGAGCAAAATTTGAAATATAATTTCAAAAAAACCTAGAGTTCTCTTTGATAATTTTAAATAAGCACAAATTATTAAAATTTATCACATAAGTTAAGTATCTTCGATAACAAACGGTATAAAACTTACAAAATGTACTCTAAAAAATATAAAAACAATTCTTAATTCGAGCTCAGGAATTGAAAAATTTATCACATTGAAATTTTATAGTTAACTATGATGTCAATAAAAAATACCGAATTAGGCTCTTGGCTGAAATCTTAAAACTAATATCGTAAATTAAAAAAATAAAAGGCTAATTTCTCGGTAGGATGATTTCGACTAAAATGTAAGTAGTCCCTACCTATAGTTATTATATTTAAAAATACATTTTTTGATAAGTCTAAACATACCTGTGATTTGGTATTTTTGGCTTCAGATGGTCTGAAAAAGTACAAATCCGATGAAAACTAATACTTGACGTCGTAAACCACAAAATCGTATCGTAGTCTTTGTAAAGAGGTAAAATGATTTTATTATATAACTAGCTATCCCTCGCGATTTTGTCCGCATTTATATGAAAGCTAAATACATATGTATTGAAAATAATAATAATAATCACGCTATTTGATATATATATATATATATATATATATATATATATATATATATATTTTCTTCGGACTTACTTTACAAATTTAAGTAAATTAAATCAAATGAAAACAAATGAAAACGTAATAAATACATTATTTTTAAAAAAAGTTTCCCTCCATACGGATTTGAACCAGCGACCTGCGTATACCTATTCTATTGAATATATTTTTTCTACCGAATGACAAATATCAATATTTAAGGCTAACTAAGAATTTTAACGTAATGCTAGATAGCCTATAGCCTTCCTTATGAATGTGGCTATTTAACGCAAAAAGAATTTTTCAAATCGACCTGGCAGTTTCAGAGATTAGCGCGTTCGAACAAACAAATAAAAAAACTTTTCAACTTTATTACATTAGTAAAGATTATATACTAGATAATATTGAAGGGAAAATATCATCAAATGATAATAACGCTGTACAGTTTGTAACATATGTTGCAGTGTTTAAAATAAACAATCCTTCACTGTTGTTCATTTGTTTATATAAAATATAATTAATATTTAACCATTTATATTTATTTAATTATATTATAAAGGATGTCCCATATTTTAATCCGTAAAATTAAATAGGCGATAGATCTCCCAAAAATAAGAAGAAAAGTTCATATGAACTTTGATGTTTTCGAGCTTCGTTCTCGAGATGCAGGCTGCTCGATTGCAACCTGTATATCCTGTTATTGCAACCTGTACTTTTTATCTATTATATTTTCTTATTTTATTAATAAAACAAGTAATGTAACAACTAACTGAGTTGTTAATTGTTTGAATACCCAGTATATACCGAGTTTTATATCAATGTTTTAATTGTTAACAATTTATGACTTGTCCCACGATTTAAAAAAAATCTCTCATAGTTTTAAAGATGGGCATATTTTTCGCTTTCCGAGGAACTTTCGTGCACAAATTTAGAGAAAACTATTGAGTTTATGGAAAACTTTTTCAAACAAAAGTTATTAATTTTAAAAAGAAGAAAATTGTTTTTTTACCAAATTTTTATTTTAGCTCTTACGGTTTCAAAGATGTGTATTTTCCCCTCCAGCGGAAGGGGGGCCACATTCCGATTTAGCTCATTAACAAACTTGACCTTAATTTTTTGCTCTAGAACATACAAAAAAAAGAACTAAAGAGAGAAGTTGTTAATAGCTCAAGAACTTTTCGTTCTTGAGCTATCGTATCCACGGATAGACGGATGGACATGCGGAAATGGACTAATTAGATCATTTTATGAATGAGTGTTGATATTTGAAAAAAAAGTTTTTTTAAATTAACTTTAACAACTTGTGTCTCGAAAACGATGCTCAATAACATCAAAGTTCATATGAACTTTTCTTCATATTTTCGTGAGATGTATCGCTTATTCAATCTTCCGGATTAAAATTTGGAACACCTGCCTATCAGTAGAAGTTTCGTTTATGGTCAAGTATTTTTGATTTGTGTTCATAAGATTTTTTTTTCATAACTTATACATCCTGTCCAATAAAGTACTTTGGACTGATGAAATTATCTTGTACAGAAATTTGTAAAAAATGTTATTATTTTTAAGTTTACAGTTGGATATATTGTTATGTGGAGAAAACTGCTGGAATTGTGATTAAACTATTTTGGATTATATCAATAATGAATATTAATCACCCAGAAGTTATTTATCAATTGCCAACCTTGATTATATTTGATTGGCGTATTAAACCAAATCGTTTGATTACATACATTATAAATGTCGTACACTGTAATATATATGAATACCTGGTGAGTCAATTCATCCAGTAAAATATCCCCAAAATTAAGCGGAATCGAGAAATATGTTTGAAACAAAAGTTGCAGAGTTTAGAGGGAGGAAATTTTCCAATATTTATACATTCGTTCTATGCATCCGTGCCGCGTGGTGAATCATATCTTTTAAACGGTGCAGGTAATGTGGAACATCTTTAAAAAGATGTTCATCCCATTAAATCAAACAAATGTTATTTGAAACTTTTTTTCATTCATCGTTTTCATTTACACTGTGAGATGTATAAATAAAAGTTTCTAGCAAAAGAACAAGAATGAACAAGATGCAACTGCGGAGGATTACCGGATTCCTTACCAGGCATTATCTTCTGCGGAAGCATCTGCACACAGTAGGACTTCATAACGAGTCCATTTTGTGCAGATTGTGTGGCGAGGAGGAAGAAACATCCAGCGACATTATCTTTGACTGCGAATCTCTATGTTACTGCAGATACAGTATATTTGGTGCATCTCACCCCAAATATATGAAACTTCAGCAAGACCTGATAAGCAAGCTCCTGGATATTGTCTACATATGGGAGAAGCAAATGTCGCCGGACTGAAGTAGAAGGGGGAGCACAATGGACCATTAGGACGAAGTGCAATACTTTTTAGACTTCAAGATGTATCTATCTATCTATTATGCACCGGTTAAAAGATATCGCGTGGTTTATCTTACACCAAAACTATGGGATGTATGAAAAAAAGTTTCAAATAAAAGTTGTTTGTTTTTATGAGATAAACATATTTTGTATTGAAAGATTTTCCATATCCTGCACAGTTTAAAAGAAATGTTATACCACGCGGCACGGATGCATGGAAATATAATTATAGTATTATGTTTCCACCTTTAAACTGTGCAACTATTGTTTCAATTATACTTCTCGATTCTGTTTAGTTTTCGATATATTTAACTGGATGAATTAAAACGAATCATCCTGTGTATACTACTTAAGTTATTTCTATATTGCTTCCTTGCTTATATATTGTACATGTATATATATATATATATATATATATATATATATATATATATATATATATATATATATATATATATATATATAAACTACTCAATATTTTTTAAATAAAATATTTCAAATGTTTTATAACCACACACATATAATGCCTATTCATTTCATCATTAATTCAGTTTTATGTGATAAACATTAATAGTTAAAATTTTTATTTTATTTTAGTGTGACTAGTAAACATTATTTTATTATTCATAAAGAAAAAAAAAACATTGGCTTTTATAATGTGCATATAAAAATCAGTATAATTTGTTATAATCTGAATGAAATATTCTTCATAAAAACTAATTAAATCAAGAGAACGTCAGGGATTTGTTATAAGAGCTAGTTGAAAGAGCTAATAAAATACTTATATTGATGAAATATTTGTGATCAATTCATATTTATTTTCTATATTTTTTTTGGGTTTAGTTATTCCTTCGATAAGTCGGAAGTTAAATAATTATTTGTCCGATAGTCGGATGATAGAAATAGTTTGTGATGATTTTACACTGTTATATAATAATTTTATCCTAATGTCTACACTAGTCGTACGTTAATGCATATAAGTCTAAGGGTCAAGTTAGTGTAGATTGGCCATGCTTTGTAGTTATGGCTTGAAATTATCGTTAAAATCCATAGATGTACAGATTTTACCGGCTCATTGAACGGATTTTGCCAATATTCATACTCTTGTTATTAGGGAGTATAGGTTTAGTGATCGTGGATCTTTAAATTAATAGTATTGTGTATTTGATTATGAATAATTTATTGAACAAGCACATCAAAGGTATGTCCTTCTTGATTTAGGAATCTATTTATACTATATGTTGAAACTATAAATTACCCTTATATTCCAATATATTCCAATATATTTTTCTTGCTCCACCCGCCGAATGTACGCGCTTTCTGGCCGCATTTTACGCCAGAATGAACGATTTTCATGGCCTTCTCGAGCTGCAGTGCGCTTTTACAGGCTCGAGACTTTCTGGCCGCTACCATAGCAATTGTTTTTATAACATAGCAATTATTCATTTGTTTACAATAACACAACCACAAAAGTCATTATGTAAGAAATGTCACAAAGTAAATTTACTATTATTTTCGGATAATAATAAGATCAGAGAATTTTTAATAAATGTGTACACAACTATACGCGCATGCATATTTATTTGATGGCTTCCATTCACAATCATAAATATTTTTCCCATTTTCCACAATTTAAAAAGGCGTATAATTAAAAAACAATTAATTTTTTTTTGACTCTTATTTCCTTATAAAATTTTCTTTTATTTCATTAAAAATCAATTTGAGAATTAAAACCACACAAAAAATGCTTTCTTTTTTATATTTTTTATTTCATTTAACTTCGAATAAGTTGCTGCTTTGGAGGTTTTTTTTTGTTTTATTTATGAGCATACTGTGAAAAGGCGTGAAATTTGATTTTTTTTTTTCGTGATAAATTGAAAAACTTAATGAAGATCGATTAATTATATGAAAAGTTGTTTACCAAATTAAAGAACAAAGTTTTTTTTTACATTGACAATTGTTTTATTTTCTACAAGTTTTATATCCAAGATGATTTTTTTATATTGTAATGATAATGATTATTTTAGTGGGATGGGATAAATAGTTTCATGTCCGAAAATGGTATAAACATTGATTTAAGTCCAAAAATTGGTATTTATTTAATCATTTTTATAAATTAGGTTACAGCTCGTATATACCAGGATATCTTGGTATATTTAAACATCGTCCTTGTAAATCATGGGTCTAGAGGAACCAAGCAATGTATTCCAAGCAATGTATAGTTGTTATGATAACACTGAGATGAATATTCAAAAGCTACTAATAATTATTATTTATAATTTCGGCGGGGGAGCCAGAAAAATAGTATACGACCTACGGCCAAAAAGTTGGATGCCCTGACGTATGTGATATGATTGCCTCGGCTTCGCCTCGGCCATCACATCACATACGCCAGGAAATCCAACTTTCTGGCCTAGGGACGTAATATACTAATCCCTTTATATTCCAAATTCTTGTATGATAAAACACATGTGTACTCTGGGCATGCAGGTCCATGTCTATAAAAGTATAAATTGGATATCAAAATGAATTTTGGTTTTATTACAGTCGTTAAATATATTTTATCAAATATAAATATAATCTTTTTTGAGGAAACCAAATGTGTTTACCAAATGTTAAAATATTCAAAACATCTTTGTATTTGTCATTTCCTTAATATAATATATAATCCATTTTCACAATAACTTAACAATAAAAACAGGGTAGTTTTCAAGGATTGTGAAATAAAATTTCTTCTTTTTAAATTCTTTTTTGCGTTTTTCTACTGTTATATTTTTTATTTTATATTTAACAAAAATGATATGTTTCGCGTTATTCACGTATTCTCAAACTGTAAAGTATGATTTTGAAACCACAGTTTGAGAATGCGTGAATAACGTGAAACATTTCATTTTTGTTTAATTTAAAATAAAAAATATAACAGTAGAAAAACGTAAAAAAGAATTTAAAAACAATAAATTTTATTTCACAATCCTTAACAATGAATTTCTACAAATTGAGACTCGATACGATACAGTATACACAGGGTAGTTTTTGTTAATAAATTTGTTACAAATCCAACGCAAGTCATATTTATTTATGATATATATCAGAAAATATGTAAATTGAGTCAAAAAGTTACAGTATTCGTTAATCTTAAACCTTTCAACGAAAAAGTAATAATATCTACATAGAGACTTAGTCTTAGAAAGCTTTTTTTTAATATTAAATTTCCAAGTTAATATGTTACGATCTATATAATAAAACTCGGAAGCAAGGTAAATGTTAAGTAGCTACTAATGAAAAATTTACAATGGCATGTCTCTAATAAAAATTTATGTCCTATATTTACTTTTACTAATTTCAATTCTTGACTATAACTAATTAATTAATTATTAATTATTACTAATTAAAATTTTTGAGCTCCCTATTTTGAAATTAATAAATTCCAATATTTCTCTGTGACAAATAACAGGTGTGAATTTCGTCTCAAACAATTTCTAGTATTTATTAAAAAGCAAAGGATATTTGTATAAAATAAACGAAACACCCACAGTAAATGCAAAACAATAACTTTTACAAAATACTGAATATTTTCTAAAAAAAAATGTATGGTGTAAAAAGTATTATGTGTAGGATTTTAGTAGGTTATTAAACCCCGGAAACATATCATAATAATGTGCGTGAATAACTTGATTCATAATAGGCTTGCTTGTTGGTTGGCTCTTGTATAGGCACTCAAACCTAAGCAATGCTTGACTAATACCATAGGATATATACGTTAAACACAGCAGGATAGCTTAATACGGAATTTAAAAAAAAAAAATTATGCATAATATGGTGTCCGAATGGCTACAATGAGAAATATAATAATTATTATAAAAATATAAATAAATAAATAGTCATATTATTTTTAATAGCCGTTAGTACAAACCAGTTGTCTGTAAAACTATAAATTATATTAATAAAAACTAATAGCTTTTTTATTAATTAGATTTTACTATTTGATATAATTCATTACAATAAACTGTGGAATTTAATAGATAAAATGTCTTAAATTCATTTTAATATATTATTTAATAATAATAACAATATTATATTCATATTTACATAAAAATTTATTTTTTTATGAAGAAGCAAGCTAGAGAGCTATATAATCATGGACATATAAACTGTTTATTTTTGTGATTTAATACTGTTGTATGACTTACCCACATGAAATATTTAGGTTGTAAATTGAGTTTTTTTTTGTATAATCTAAATAGTTTTAAAAAATTATTTTTAATATTTCTAAATTATATTCAAAACATATTTTAGAGATTTCAATTTAGTTTTACTGTCATATAAACACACACAAATATATATAAATATATATATATATATATATATATATATATATATATATATATATATATATATATATATATATATATATATATATATATAATTTGGTATGTGGTATTTTATAGAATTTGTATTCGTTAATCTCGAATTAATTGAGGCCTATTCAAGTCAATTACGTAGACTATAAAATAGCATGGTGTAAAGGATGGTACAAAAATACCTTCACAATTTTTAAATTCAATAATTCGTTCTGGACTTAATATTTATTTAGTTTCTCTTTTTTAGATTATAGTAAATTAGGAGTTTCGACATACAGCAATACCAGCCTGCCGAGAGGATAAATTTCGTAACTTTTTATTTGGAAAACGGAAAAAGCTTTATTTCTACTCAGAGAAACTATCGACGATATTTTAATGTCAGATATGATATTACTTCTAATCATATGATATTACTGATTATTTTCTTTGGGGTAATCTGAAAGAAATGGTTTATGTTGGTACTTTTGGGGATATCTCTAGAAACTTTACGAAAGGTCAGATGTGCGGAAAAGAGTTCATAGTTTTCAGCACGAAAGGGGATATCATTTGATAAATATCATTTTTCGTAAATAGTTGGAAAAAACTTTAAGAAGCACACTTTACATTATGAGTTGCAAAATATAAATTTTCTTAACTTCTCATATACTTTTTTATATTTAAAATCGTGAAGGTACTTTTGCGCCACCTTGTACATATAAGAGGTGGGATTTAATATCTGACGTTGAAAGAAGGCTTACAATTAATCCAATGAAGTAGAATTACGTAGTTCACAGACCTGATCCGCAACACACGCCCGCTTTATTACGGTGACATTTCGGCGTTAATGTCAGATTATTGCAGTATTCAAAAGAAAAAAAACTCTACGAATGAATGAATGATTACGGGGGAATTTGGTGCACTGCGACCTATAATATCTTTTGTGCTCCACCATCTGGTGTCTAACGAGGAATGGTTTCGAATTAAACAACCTCATCCAGCCTGGTTTCATTCAGGAAGTACAGGATCTGAATTGGGTCTAGGGATTGTAGATCTCCTACACGAATCTGGTATACTCCCAAACATTTTATTCTTTTGTGTATGAGGTCTTCTATAAGAAGGTGCTCCGGATTTTCCTCCATTTCTCCACAAAACCTGCAGTTACCCTCATTTCCCAAGACAAACTCAGGTCAATGCAGGAGTTGAATCTTTTACGGTTATAATTCCTGAGAAGATTCTTGTCCTGCCTGAGCCTCGGAATGTTCCTCTAGAGTGTGGTTCTCATGGTGTCCTCTGCCTTTCTGATTTCCTCTGATAGAAGTGATCACCCAGTCCGCAGATTGGCTCCGGCCCTGTAAGGGATGTCGATGCTCTCTTCCTCGCCAGACCATCCGCCATCTCATTTCCAATGTCTACGTAAGTCGGAGTACAAAAAATTGAAATGCAAGAAAAAAGTACAGACAGTAGTAAAAGTACTAACAGAATAAAGCATAAATAGTAGTATTTAATGAAACACTCTTATCGAGAGTTTCTGTATGAATTTACTAACGTTTTAAAATATTAAAGCACAAATCGGCTTCGACTTTAAAAAGTACGAAATATGTTTTCAAGAGAATTAATTGATACTCCTGTAGTTTACGATTACATATAAATGAACAAAATTTATTCTACATACATTTCTTGTCCATTATTTCTAGTAGTTTTTCTGTCGACAATTTTACCTTAAATAAATATAACGCGTTATTTAACGTTAACTTTTGACTTTCGAAAATTTCAAATTCGAATTCGTCTATTGTTTAGGCGATAAATAAGAACCGATGACTTGAGTACACGAAATTCATAGCAATTGTTAATTTAATATTTTCGGGATTATTCCATGAAAAATTTAGTTTTTTTTTGTAATCTCGTAATTATGACAAAGATAAAACCACTTTAAATAGTAATTAGTCTAGCTAAAAACAAGAGAGTTGACAAAATTTCAATTATTTTCAAGGAATAAATTACAATAAAAATCCTATACTCAACTGGATAAGCGTGCTTTCTGGGTTCTATTTATCATATTAACGAATTTCCATTGAAATGACTTGTGAGCATTTTTTATGATTTTTCCGATTTTTTTTAAGTGTACCTTAAAGAATCTTTGGTCCTGATTTGGTTGAAATACACTATATAAGGTAAATAAAACAATATATCTTGATAAATATCTTGAGATTAGAGATATCTGAAATCCCATAAAAGTTGACAATAATAATTAATAACGAATGGTTAAGTAATTAAAGAGTCACATCAAATTAAAAACTTTGAGTCGGTATTTTCCCTAATTGAGACTTATATTCCTTGGTAAGGCGAGGTTTTTATGGATTTCCAGGTCGCTAGCCATCTTGTGGTAACGTACCAGAATATTTATTTTTATTTATCACATATTTTGTTTTTAATTTTTCTAAAAGGTAATTAATTATATAATGTATAAATAAATTAACGTAAACAATTTCCAAGACTAGAAATAGGAGCTTTCGAATATTGCGAAAAAAAAAGTAATGCGGGTACATGTCAACATAAATGTTACAATTTATGTCATTTATCACAGTAAATTAACTATTTTAATTGAACCATTTTTTTCTTACTATAGTAACAAAAAATTAATGAAAAATATTATTACTTTCTATGTACTTGCAACAGGATATTATAAATTTTAATTGCAATTAATTATCATTTATTACAATTTATTACACACAAATTTATTTTTTTAATAAGTTATTACTGTTTGAATTATGAAGTTAAACCTACATTCGCCATTGCACTGAATCTATTTATTTTGCGAATAAAGATTCAAACAAAATAAATGTTGTTCTTTTATATTTCAAACCATTTTGGGGAATAATCTTTGTGAGCGAGTAAAAGTATTAGAAAATACTATGAAATTACTAAATTAATTAAAAATGGTGTCAAGTACACCCCAAACCCAAAACACATAAATGTTAAAGGTGGAAAGTTTTTGTTTTTCTAATTTCTGTGGTATCTATCTACTTGAAGACCGGGCCAATTGAGGTTTTTCTTTGTAGGTATTTAATCTTTTATTTTAAGTATAGGTATTTAATATTTTTCTACGAAAAAAGCGTGTAAGATATTGATTTTAGAAAAAACTTTTTAGCATTAAAATAGAAGAATGGTAAGTATAATAAATTTCCTTATTGAAACTTTTCGTATACCTTTTTTTTGTTATGTTAAGCGCTGAAATTTAGTTGTCGATTTCGTAAAAATTAATTTAAAATTTGTAATAATTGATTTAAATATATCAATTATTATGAAAACTTCCACTGAAAAAGGTAAAATTAAACTGAAAAAGGTATTTATCTGCATATACATTCGATGTTTTTTTGTTGGTATTACCCTAGCTATTCCATGCTCGAAATTTGATAAAAAATATATCCAAAAGAACACTCATGAATTTAAAATAATTGCTTGGAATATTACAAAACCAATTCAGTTTCCTCTGAAATACCTTCCTAAATAGAGCAAAGGAAGAGAAATTGGATGTTAAAAGATTCTCCTCCGAAACTCATTGCCTCCACCATTGTCTAACAAGTGCGAACGAATATTGTTGGATGATTTTAAGGTGGATTTAAAAAAATCTCGCCGTTTGCATAAACTTAGCGTTGCTTTTAGAAGAATGTTAATAACTTTTGAAATAAAATCGAACAAATTAAAAGAATGATGACTACAACAGACAACCAGCAACCATGCTGAATGGGTCTGAGAATCAGTTAAAGTGCGCCGCCAACATCTTGGAGGTATAATTAAAACGGATAAGTCAATCAAAAGAACCACCTCGTATATTTTCTTATTGCAATGACCTAAACATACATGACATAATGTATGTTATAATGGAAGCTTTAAATTAAATATTTAGACAGGAAAGACAATGTTATATTTAACAATTAATATTTAATTTCGATTATAATTAAGTATATAAATATTTTTTTTAAATATTTATAAAAGTATAATATTTCAAACAGATAAGAGTGTATAGTAGTAAATATAAATGATAATTAGTATTTAATATTTAATACTATTTAGGTATATCATTTAAACGATCATATTTTGGGTTTACCATGGTGGACTTGTTTATGTGGCTATCGTTTATTTTTAAAATAATTCATCTAATGTTTTTGTAGTTGGCATATAAGTAAATAGACACAGGCTATAGGCAGATGTTAAAATTCTTTTTACTTCTTACCGTCTTTTACGAATATGATTATTATACGTCTGAATGAATTAATAAACTAAATGTTAAATTATTATTATTATTATTTTTTGCTTTGTAAATTATATCTAATTAATTTCAAGTTATAATTAAGTAAACAGTATTTAAATAAAACGTTTAATAAATTAGATTATTATAAGGAGTATTAAGGAAACCAATTTTAAATAGATGTGTCGCATGATCTCGGGGAAACAATGAGTTAGTACAACAGTTTTCAGATGTAATGTCTCATGTAAAAACAAAATTGTGCCAACTTTGACTTTAAAAACAAAAAGATTGGCGCAATATCGATTTCAATATAATAACAATAATAATTATTATAACAGGGTTTAACTTCCGTTTTTGAGACACGATGATCTATAACAGAGGCCTCCCACATAATTATTTTTCAATCTTTATTAATTTTTACTTTACATTTTTATGATGTCAGTGGATGATCAGGAATTCTATGCAGACGTATGCGGAATTGGTAAGTGTGCTGCTGCAGCCGACTTTTGATAAGAACTATGCTGATTTTCATCTGGAGTTCGTGAAGGGAAATTGCAGAAATCCTTTACAAGCATAGCCAGTTACTTCGTTCTTGTACATACGCCGACATTTTAGTCAATCAACCGCCCCATTAATTTTTTTTTTTAATTGACACACTGCTGGCGTCGGGATCCGAACCCATAACCTTCCAGTTCCAAGCAGTCACAACACCTTATCAAGCGCGGACACTTGGCTGTTATCGATTTCAATAAATATGGTAGTCATTAGTTGATCATTCGTTTCATGAGAAGAAGTAAGTGGAAGTTGAGCCACTCAAGCGGCCATAGGTTGCCATAAACATTAATTAGATACAAGTTAATTGAGATCTATTTCCAAAAGAGTAGTCATGCATACTATACTGAGAAAGGTAGCTTAGTTGACGCAGCTCCTGCCTTATAAATTTTCTTCGTTTAAAGTTGTTCATTATAAATATAAACATAACTAATAAATTCTGAAACATGAGCGTTACTTTTGTTTCCCATAGTACAAAAAACAATCTGGTAAAGACGAAATTTTGCAGTATATTTACAAATACTTAATAATTAACATTAAAACATTAAAAAAAACGTTTTTAAACGTAAAACGTTTTTGAATATTGAATTATTTGCTATGAAATAAAGTAAAGCGTCTATTTTCTTTTTAAATTTTATTTTGTACACGATTTTAATTTTTTTATTTTTTACTTTCTCATTAAACATAAAAATAATATGGGCCTGGTGTAAAATGGACTTTTAATACGAGGTGTTGATAGATTTTATATTTTTTTATAGACATTTTATGATTTTTTTAATAGTTTTATTATAATCATATGCACTTTCATTAGAATTATAAATATAGAAATTAATTTTAATTAGCCACGAGTTAGACATTTGTATTCATGAATAGAATTAGAAATTAAATAAAATGTTCGGATCTGAGATCTGAAAAAAAAAGCCATTCAATGATATTGTACAATATTGGAAATGAGATAGAAAGTAATTTGATAGTCGATATCTGTTATATCATATGTAAAATCAAGATAGAGATCTGTCAAGTGGTGTATGAGAAAAATGTTTAGTGTGGGTGATGGATAAGTATAAAATTAGTTAAAGTTAAAACCATACGGGGAAAAATGAATTAATGATGCTGGTTCATATTTTTCTTTGACAATAATCCGAACTTTTTTTGTGTTTTTTAGTCAGCTTAGAAAGTAGTCGGTTTTAGCGAATTTACTCCAAACGACATGCAGCTATTGTTTTTGTACCGATGATGAAATTTCGTAAAAATTGCTTCAATTGTCTATCGATCCTACCAACCAGATGTTAACAATCACTATCGTAAAAATGTTTATGTAGACTCTCCAGCGGTCTCATTTTTATTCTGATTGGAATGAAATTTAGTATTTGAAAGGTTAAGTTCGTTAATTGGTAAAATCGAAAAATATAGTATTTGTACGTACTTAGTTTGACTCTAATTTTGTTTCTTATCATTTCTCTGTATATATAAATATATATATATATATATATATATATATATATATATATATATATATATATATATATATATATATATATATATATATATATATATATTTATTTATTTATTTATTTATGTATTTTACTTTACAATTAAATATCAAAAGTTAAAATTCTAAATATCTCTGTACACATTACAGTTTCTGAAAAAATGAAAAGATAATAGCAAACATGATTTTCTATACTTTACTCCCAATAAATTTTTCGATTGTTCTAATTTTTTCGCTAAGTTGAAGCAGCTCTTGCGTAACGAATTTTTTTTAAATTTATATAATTTATATAAATATAACATGTCAGATGTCCATGGCTATAACGAGTCATCAAGTAGGTTTTATTTGAGTTCTTGTCAACCATCCTAGGTAAGTAAAATTAGAAGAGATGGATAATAGTAGTAGTACTAGTACTAGTAGAGAGGAGGTCGAAGCCTGGCAAATTTGTCTTTCTTGACCTTATTTACCAACCCCTGAAAAATCAGAAATTAGTTTAAAAATTGTTAAGTTGTATGACTGAAGCTGACTTTGATAAGCACTATGCCGATATTTATCTGGAGTTTGTGAGAGGAAACTGCCTGTCAATGTACACTTCAAAGCTAAGCTATTTGAACTGATTGAAACATTCTAAGTGCTACTACAGACAATATTTCATACGTAGGTGTATTATTAAATATATTGAATTAGAGTATACCTAATTGATTTAAGCGTTTAGAACATTAGCTTTCATTGAGAACGAGAAAAAATACCCATCAAATAATCAACGTAAACGAAATTAACTCCTGTAAAATTTATCGTCTTGGAAACTAGCTCATTCACCCATTCGATATAAAAGATCTACCTGCATGCAACGCTATAATTACCTAGGTAATTACTAAATTTAAAAAAATTGGAACCTTAAAAAAGCAAATAAGGTGTGTAATAAGATTTATTAATAAACTTCTTGAATTTGTAGAGCAAACATCTAACCAAAATTTTATATTTATAGAACAAAAAATCGTGATTGGTAATTAAAATGATTTGATACATGCGTATTAGTAGTGTACGCATCACAGTAGGTAGGTTGTAACTGACAACTATTTTACATTATACGTTTAATAAAAAATTTGGTCTATAAAACACGTCATTATAAATAATTTCAAATATTATCTCATTAAACTGTAAAATATTGTTAAACGATTTTAATTAAATTTAAGTGGTGTTTTTGAAATATATAATAATACAAACAAATACTTTGATTAAGGTTGTTGGGAAAATACAGTAAATAAAATACAGTCTTATGCCATGGATAATTTTAGTAATTGTTAATTGTTAATTTTAATTTTATTCATTATCTTAAAACTGGATATTAATCTATTTAACAATTTTATAATAAGAAATAAAAAACAGATATAAATTTCAAAGTTTGTCCAAATTTCTAGATCAATTATTTGTATCTACTAAATAAGTACTAAGTAGGCATCATCAGTATGAATTAGCTAAACGGGAAAATATGTTACTTGATATGTCTCTTAGTGAGACACGCAACAAATTAGAGTAATGTATCTTCCCGACGAGTAATATATCTTCTCGAAGATTCATTACTATTGATTATTCATACAGATGACAGTCGAAATACATATTTATATATATTTTTTAATTTGATTTAGGAATTGGGGCAAGTTTTTAAGTTTAATTACAAAAACTAAGATTTCACCTTGATTATCTTAAATAATTTAGATATTTTTACAGTTTTTCGATAGCTAAATACAAAAAATCTCCAATAATACATGTTAGAATGCTTTGAGCATATTTTGAATACCATTAACGATAGTTTAACCAGTTAAGTACAAGAATAATAAATCATTATCTTTAATTTTATCTTAACGATGATTTCATAACTTATCTATTACGTGAACATCAGATCTCTCGTAAAAAATTATTTTATGTGTATTTACTAATGAGTAATAACATATTAAAGAGTTAGACTATCCCAACAACCTTAAAGTTTGTTTTTGTTTTAACTTCTTTTTAAAATAGTTTTCTTTTTAACTTTATTGTTACCAAACACGCAATAGCTACGAATTATCTTTGTATAAAAATTATATTGTATCCTAAAATACGTATATTATTAATGTGTGTAATATCAAAATTATAAAAATGTACTTGTTTGTGAATTTCTCTGTATATGATTGTTGTTTTTTTTTTGGTAGTCTGTCTGACTCTGTTATTATTAGGAATATAAAAATGCTATATTAATTAATTAGCCGTTGCTCATGGCTGCAGAACCAAAAGTAAGAAGAGGACACATTTCCAATAACGAAATTTAAAAATCATTCAAATGAGGCCACACTTTATTAGTTTATGAAACCGTGGCCATAAAATTATCATTCGATTACTATTTTAAGTTTGAATTTAAAATCACTGTTTTTATGATCCTGATAAAAATTAAGGCCACCATCTTCGTCAGGATTAATGGAAATGATTGACATCAGATAGTTAGAAATTGATATGCATCCTACCACAGCATCTCGGTAACTTATTAACAAAAGGTAGTGAATTCGATCCTTATCGAAGATGTATATGACTTTTCTCATATATTGATATCAAAAAAACTATAACATAATACAGTTATATTGAAAGTAAGAATAAAATTAACCTTTAAATAGCGAAAACTTGATTTTATTCAAATTAGTTTCTTAAACGTATTTACCTAAAATTAAAAAAAAAGAATGTTTCCATCCCCTTAAAATATGTTGTTTTATTCATTCCCTTATATTATGAAGTTGAATTAAAGTATTTAATGAGCTACATGTTTCAATATAAAAATATAGAAGCCACATTTAAGGTGACAAATGAACAAAAGGTAAGTAAAGTTGTTTGAAGCATTTAACTTAAACAGAACGGTTGCTTCTTTTTTGAAATACGAACATGAAGTTCCTTATATTTTACAACATTTTAATGTAAATTCGTTACAATTATATGTATAAACTATCATTCTCACTGAATGGGCAGATTAAAAATTGATCATTTAAATTTCACTAATTTAGTGAGTCATCGATATCTTACATTCTGTTTCTTGATTTTAAATGAATATAATTAAATATCTATAAAAGTCTTTAATAATTAATTGACACTTATTTAATAGTTTTTTTTTTTTTTTTTAATTTTCAAGTTTTATAAATGAGGGAATTAAACAAGAAATGATTAAATAGATAATTAATATTTAAAAACCATTTAGAAATATTTATACAGAGTGATTCAAAATGTATATAATATGACCATTCGCTTCGCTAATGTTTATTTGATTTTCAAATTTCGTATTGGCTATACACGAAGGTAAAGAATGAGGTTAAACGAAGCAAGGATATGGGCCACAAAATTCTTTTTCAAAATTTTATAGTTGATTTGTGCCTTATTTATACGGTTTCGGGGAAAATAAAAGTTTCTCACTCTTTATACGTGGTCTTTTTTCGAAAACCCCATGAATAAGGTACAAATGAATTATAAAATTTTGAAAAATGAACGCTACTTTTTACTATTGAAATCGTTGTATCTTTACACGAACTATTTTATGATTGTTCTAATATTTAACGAATTATTGTCATAAATTTTAGGTCAAAAAATAATAATTATATCCCCATTTTTATTTTTTTGTTAAATTCTGTACTGTGATTCCGCTATAGATGTTATATAAGATGAGCAACCATTTATTTGAAAAAAATTTAAATATAAGTATAAATATAAAAGCCAAGCAAATATTGTTGTTTTGGAATACCTTTCGAAGATATTTGATACTGAATGATATTAACTTAGAACTTCTTAATTTTTTATATTAAGGATGTTGCAATATGAAACCACTTTTCGAGAGATTTTGCTCATTTTATTTAACATGTTAAAAATAACATTTTAACCGTTTAGAACGCGAGATAATTAATAGCAAAGTAATCATTCCCTCTCACTCTGTCTCATTAGAAGCATGTAAAACCTCATGCCCGCCAACTATTATCTGTTGTATTAAAAAAAAAACTCGACAGAAAAACTAGGATTGTAAAAATAAATATTTATTTAATAATTTTTTTTAAATCGCATTTTACCGTTTTGTTTTCGAAATATAAAACTTTTTTTTTTTCAAAATAACATTATTTTGTATTTATGAACTGTGAATTTGTCAAGTGCTGCATATGTGTGTATTTGTTCTATAATAAAATCAAACCGGTTTTTTGTCCTGATTATATAACACAGTGTTGGAACGTCCTTAAGAAACAACCTATATAAATAATAGTGGAATTTTTAATCACACATTTTATTATTTGATACCTTTAGATTTTTAATGAGTCTTTTGTTTCGTGATTGGGGACAGTTACCACTTATTGTAGCGAGAAAGAATGTAATTACTAAATACTTTTAAAATTACTTTGTATATAATAAGTATTTTGTGTGTTGGTTTGTTAATTAACGAACAATTTCAGAGTTGATACTGTTTGTATAACGTCAATTAATTTAATTTTAAATAACAACAGAACAGACTAAAGGTATTTTAAATAAAGACAAAATATATATTTTCAAATAACTTTTAATATTATTAATGTTATCTTATTAAAATATGCAAGTTTATATGTTCTAAACATAAAATAATTTCTTATAGGATATTAGTTGAACCCCGTTGAAACATCAACCCTCAAGATTTACTTTTAAAGGAAGTTTTCTAATGTACTTAAATGGTTCAGTTCAATTTTCTAATATTATTGCATGGTTTCACCAATAATATCAAATACTTAAGAAATTTGAAAAATCGCTGAGCCGGTTTGATATTGGGTAGAATTTCAAACATATAGACAAATTTCATATTATATACATTCTAAATAAATTTATTATCCGACTGCCCTAGAAGGAGAATAATGTTTTTCGAGTGTATCTATGTTTATTTCTTTCGCACACCCTGTGGCGTAAAAGGCATTATGGATGTTAACATATGAGGTGTCGTTAGTATTCGTTTCAATTATGGGAGAGGATAATCAGTACAGTGTACAATGCTTTTATTATATTAGCAACGAATTAAATTAGCAACGAATAACATATCCTGAGATAATATAAGAATAATTTTAATAAGAGTGATTAACAAGAGTAAATCGAATGAAAACAATTTTAACAAGAGTAATTTCAATAAAATTTATTATATTTTAATTTATTTAGTTGAATTTGTTTATTTTTATTTTTGTCTATTGATCTCTATTTTCTATTTATTTCTAATTGTCAAAGAGTAAATTACGATTAGCTAATTTATACTGATGATGACTACTTTGTAGTCGGAATACGTATCTATAATACAAAAACTAATCTAGGTATTGGGGCGAATTTGAAATTTTATTTCAAAAACCTAAAGTTCTCATTAATTTACATTTGATAATCTAATATTTAATCTATAACAAAACAACGACTGTTCTTTTTTCCACTTTTTTCTTTAAATTTTTTACGAGGAACATTTCCATTTGTGTACGATATATCTTTTATACAATACACAATGTAAGCCTTTGACATAAGGTTTTCCTGAATGCAAATACGCTATATCTTATTTGAAACAATTTTTTCAACGAACTGAACATCGGACTAACATGGAAATTTGATGTATATTTTGTTGGTTAAAGTGGGCATTTTACATGTTCTTTATATGTCGCTTGTAATTAAAATGGAAGATAATTTATAGTCGTGTATTTGATTTTTATTGTGTAGAGATTGTGTGTAAGCGGTTTTATGAGAGATTTAATAAAATTTTAATGTTCAGATGTGTGATTGGGGTATAAAATTAATTATATGTATACCAATAAAATACGATAATTATCATGTTAATAATAATACTCGCTCCCGCAAACTGCAAGATTCCATGCTGAGAAATTTCTTAATTAATTGATTTAATTAACCATTCCGAGTGACCGAGCTATTGCAGGCGCTCTGCTTGGAAATGGGAGGTTGCTGATTCGATTCCCAACGATAGCAGTGTGTTAATTAAATTAATTAATAAAAAAAAAAAACAAATTGATGAGGCGGTTAATTGATTAAACTGTCGGCGTATGGACAAGATCGAAAGTAACCGGCTATGCTTGTGAAGGTTTTTCTGTAGTTTCGTTTCATAAACTCCAGATGAGGATCGGCATAGTTCGTATCAAAGTCGGCTGCAGTCTCACAACTTAGATATTCCTAGTCTACATACAAATTCCTTGTCCTTTAGGAGGTCGATAAAAAATGCTACTTGCCAGGCTTCGACCTTCTACTATCGCTTCTACTACTAATGGCTGTAGTTTTTCTTTTGTCCTTCAGAAAAGTTTAAGAATGAACTCTTCAAAAAATTATTGCTATGAAATGCTTTTTCATTTCTTTTCATAGCATTAATCAGATTAATAGCTTTATTCTCATATCAAAGTTAACAACTTTTAAAAGTAAATAGCTTTTTTATTAATCTATATATTAAAAACAATGCTCCCTCAAATCAACGATAGTTTTAAAAATATTTGAAAATTATTTATTACAAAGTCTTTTGAAGCTTTTTATAAAGACTCTGTGTAGTTATCCGAATTATAGAATTGGTTCAGTTTATAACCCAAATGCAAATTTGTTAAAATTTCTGCACCTTTTTGAACAAACTCCTATTCAAAGCTTGATTTTGTACCCTCAAACCTATTTTTATACCCAGTATATGTAAATATACAAAGTATAGTAAGTTTACTCCCGACTTGAAAATAACGCTTGAAAATATTAATCCTTGACAAAAATACTTCACAAGGGTATTTATAAAATGGCCTAATTCGGCCATTTCCGCATGTTCTTCCGTCTGTGAACACGATAACTCAAGAACGAAAAGAGATAACGAGCTGAAATTTTTTCGCCAGGGGGGAAACTTTATATCTTTGAAACCGTAAGAGATAAAAAAAAATTGTTAACAGAAAATCTTCTTCTCTTTAGCGTAAACGACTTTTGTATGAAATTTTTTTTCATAAACTTAATAGTTTTCTCATAATTTCTGCTCAAAATTCCTCGGAAAGCAAAAAATGTGCCCATTTTTAAAGTCATGAATTATTTTTTTAAAATTGTGACACAATAAACATTTACAAATAATTCTTATTTTATAAATCATCTAGCTACCCGCACTGAAAAAGAGTTTTATAAAAAAGTTGTGTATAGCTGAACCATCGTCTCGACAAAACAAATATACTGTGTGAATGTGACCTCAATCGGTCAAGTCGTACAGAAGTTAAACGATCACTAACAGACGCACCAACGATCATATATATAAAGATTTAAAACTCACAAATTATTAAAGGTCTCTACGAACATCTACTAGTCGCGCTTTTCAAAAAATCCTCAATCACACTCCGATCACTTACATTGAACGTACGGTCAAAAACTTGAATGTAAATATACAAAACAATAATCATGAATTAATTACCTTTATTAATTAATTACAATGGAAACTGTCAAATTCAGTCCATTTCTGAGACAATTAGCAATACATTGTTTTCATTTGTTTTTTTTTTTACACAATTAGATAACAAATGAGAATTATTACAAACAAATAATATTGAATTTAACAAATGGTAATGTTGCGATTTTATATAAACATGTTTTACATAAAATAATACGCCCATACAAATATTTCATTAGTAAATGAGTTTAGTATAAAACAAATAATCCTTTCCTTAACAAAACGACGAAATCATTTTGATTAAGATGTTAGAATATTTATTTTTAAAACAAATCTGGTGCGTGTCGAGCTCTGGCATTCAGTGTTCCGTTTTTGATTTAAACATAATTTAGTAGTTTAGATTTTTAATTGAAATATAATCGTTAACCTATTTTATGGTACAAAAATACAAAATCGTATCATAAAAAAATTACTTCAAGTAATTAATATATTACGTTAGCTTTAAGGCTGCATAACTAATGTTATGTGACCTTAACCTTGTAATGTAACTGATCAAATTAAGCGGAATGTGATGGTCAACTCCGAACAGAACCCGGTTTAATGTTTGGCATTATTTAAATATTTTGATAATAATAAAGCAAAAAATTAATTAAGAAAAATTTTAGACTTCTCTTAATAATTGTAGGTGTTCATCATAGTAAAATATATGGTTGAATTAGGGATGGGCAAATAAAAAAATATATCGATATATCGAAATATCGATATTTTTTACTCTACATATATCGATATCTTTTAAAAATATCGATATTTCGATATTTTTACCCCATGATGGTTACCTAAAAGTACTGTCAAAATATTCAAGAGTGAAAAAAATAAACACATCCTGGCAGTTTTATTAGTTTTATTTTTATTAAAATACGCAGCATCATCAGTTTCATTGCCGGATTTTGTTGTTTTGAGTACGTATGTATGTACTGAGCTCTTAAAAAAATATCGAATTTGATACAAATTTGATACTCGGAAATAATTATCGAATATCGATATTTTGAGATTTAAAATATCGACGATATATATCGATTATTTTCTAAAAAAATATCGATATTTTGAATTATCGATATTTTTTACCCAAGCTTAGCTTGAATAGACGACTTAAAAAAAACTTGGCATTTTTCACACAGACGTGAAACGACAGCGAACTTTTTTTTAAATAAAAGGAGTTTATTCTATCATATAGGTACTTTTCACATATGATTCAAAAATATTGGAATTAAATTAGTAAAAATTATCGTAACAGTATACGCTTTCCAGCACACTCTGTATCAAAACAGTTTGAATCTTATGTTAGAGAAAAACGAGATTTACAACCGATACTAAAAGGTAGCAAAGACATAGTGTAATGAAGACGATAAAAAATTTTTTTGTAGTCAGTGCGTGTTTTGAAGATGATATAATTCTTCTTTGTTAAAAAGTACTCTTATCCAAAGTAGTTTAGAAAAATATTTCATAAAAATATTTATGAAAAAAAATAGTTTTTCACTTAAACTTTCAGATTTTAAGACTCTGAAAGTAATATTATTTTATAAAAAAATTAAGTCGTCACGGCGACGCCTGGCAGATGTGAAACACCGAACCTATTTTGTATAGAAAATTTGCATGAAATGATGGTTTATTAAAGGAAATAAATATGACATATTCAAAAACAAAATATTCAGAAGAAAAAAAGTATTCTTTATTTAAAAAAAAACATGTTAATTTAAAACCAAAAAATTAAAAATTTAATAATGTCTAAAAAATTGAGACAGCTCAATTCTTTCAATCAGTTACTTAACTATTATTATTATTATTAACTATTTTGTATAGAAAATATGCATTGCCACCTATAAATGAGTTTTTGAACTTGCATATGTACCGCCATCTAGGAGCATCTTTTTAAAACTGATTTGTTTTATGTAATATCACCCATGAACGCGTGGGGAGAAAATTTCAGGTCATTGCCAGGTAACAAACGATCTAACTCGCCGCAATAAATGTTTCACATCAATAATAGTTGGAATTCATTTATATAAGTATCCTTTGGCTCACCGCTAGTTTGTAGAACGACATTTATCAAAAAATTGTGTCTATGCGAAATCTATAAGATTTTTACGCTACCACAGATGAATTATGGGGGTGTTTAAGAGATCCAGAGCCTTCTATAGTCTACGCAAAAACGCTGACATTCGCCAAATATCCACCTATTGTTTGCTTGGCAGCTTTACTGCGTGTGTTAGGCATGTTTATGCAATTTTCAATTAATTTATTTTATTGGCATTTTGAGCTCTGTTTTTTTGTGGCGTGAAAAACTAGGTTACCTTTATGCATTGTTAGACGCCTCCCATGTGAAAGCTATAGCTACGCCTGTGGATGTTATAATTAGAGATTAAAACTTAAAGTACACCAAACTCAGGAGTCATTTAAGTATTGTTTGTCAGACGTTAATGAATATTAAAATTTCATTACCATCATTAATTTCATAAAATTCTTCAAAGATTAGATACAACATAATATTTCTGTACGTCTTATATATGTAAAACTAATAGGTAAGTTTATAAAATATGGATAATTAATAATTATAATAAAAATCTGTTTACGTATTTAAGCTAAATATTATTAAACATATAAAATGAATGATATTTATAAACATAATATTACCTTGCAGCATAAATAATTTTTTTTCTCTTTGAATTAAAAAACGAAAAGATAAATTCCAGCTGAGTTTGTCCCATAAAAAATAAACATTTATAAATAGCAAAATTTAATTCTTGAATAATATAAAGAAGTAAAAAAAATAATAAAGAAGAAAATAAGAAGGAATATTGCACATTTGTAACATGAAATAGTTTAAATATAACTTGCAGTCAGTATATGTGCATAGATAATTCATGGTTAAATTTTAGTTGATTCTCTCTTGTGATAAAGGACTTATAAAGGTCTCTCTTATAAGAATAAAGGTATCTTATTCAGAGTTGATTGGGGCTACAATATCTTAATATTAAAAATTATTAAATTTCAAATTAGCAACGAGTAACATATTTTTGACTTCATATCCCGGAGATAGTTAATAATTAGCTAATTTATACTGATTATGTCAACTTTGTAGTCGAAATACGTATTTATAAAATACAAATAATTATTCTAGGAGCTGAGGCACAAATCCGAAACAAATATAAGTTATTCAATGAAAATAATTTTAATATCACTATTGTTAAAACCGATTAAATAGTATGGCCATATATAGCAGAATTCATCTAACTAGTTGTGGCCACGTCGGCGCAGAGATCTTAAAATATTCCGACTAGATATTTTGGATCACTCGATATTATTTCAATATTCATTGTTACAGTACACTATGTAAGAAATTCAATTCTTTTCTTCACTGAGTTCACAGAACATAAGAATGATATTCAATCACGATCTCAATTAAGTTTTATAAATAAAATAATCACATTACTCCAGGTTTCATAACAAAAAACGTTTGAGCTATTAAAAAATACTCTAAATTAGCTACTCAAAATTGTATTTATTATAAAAGACGTATATTTTTTAGATCAAACGGTTTTCCTCTTGTAGTCAGTCCTCGCAGTATCCCATTGAAGACACCAAGAAAAGTCTGCAAGTATATGACTGGTTCCCATCAACCTTGCTACGCCTCTCAAATAAGTGAAGGAATTAACACAAATGTGAGAATTTTGTAAATTTCTTAAATACCCGGTATATACTATTACTTTATGTAAAAAAGATTATAACGATAGTTATATCAACACTTATAGCCAAATTCTTTTTTGCGATCAATATTTTCAACCATTACAATTTGGGACTTAAGTTAATATACCCTGGTATATATTATATACCGGGTATAACAAAATACTGGTTATGGTACGTTGTTATGGTATGATATGGTTTCTTTTGTATAATAGTTGTACCTAATATGAATCACTATTCGATATATAGGTGAACTTTTTAGTTTTACATAGTGAAATCAACAATTTAGAACAAATTCAATATCAAAATTAATTATTAAACAGTATGTGAAAATAGTCAACGCAGAGAATTCCTCAGCAGGAATAAAAATTGTTGAAGAATCCAATTTGCAGTAGACAATCATAAAATAATTTCAATTTACCTTGTTAGGTACTATTTTTATTATATTTAAATATATATAATATTTAAATTTTATTTTTCATAATAATAAAGTGATAACATACCAAAGCATTAAAATAATAATTTTAAGTGGTTTGAAATTCTGTTTTTAATTAATGTCAACAACAATAGACGTTGGTTAAGTTTATTTTCTAGGTTCTCTATACATGGGATAAAATAACATGGATCATAGTGCGAGATTTGTAATATAGTTTTATGTGATAAAATACTTTAGAAAGTATACTAAAGTACTTAAAGTATACTAAATACTTTTACTAAGTATTTTAGAAATTCAACAATTGATTTTTGTTAGTTGGAAAATGATGATAAAAATTGTATTACGTTATTTTTCATGATTTATCAGAATGACTAGATCAGCTTCTGTTTGATATAGGGTTTTACCGAGACTACGAGGTAACCCCGCATTGCCTCTGTCCTCGGTTACGGTTAATTTTAATCCTCGTTACTAACCGAGGCGAGGCGAGGCATATTGTCCCAAAAACCTCGCCTCGGCCGAGACAAATTTACAATAAGTAAATTTTTTTTTATAAAATAAAATAGTAACATGTATTTTTACAAAAAACATGAAGCAATAGATGATGCATTTTAAAGAAAAAAAAAGAAATTTTATGCCGTGATTACTTTTTATAATAATAATCATAAATTTGTTCATCGCCGGTTTGCTAATTTTATAGAGAAAAGTAAATGTATTATTTTTATTTTGTTGATCGAGTGTTTATTCTTAGTTTAGAGAAAAAACAAAAATATTGCGGTCGGGGGACCCCGTCAGGAACGAAGTCCTTTATGTTATTTTTTCAACTCTAAACGTGATTTAATATGTTGAATTCTATTCATTATGTTAGTGTATTTTTGTCACGCCAAAAACTGCAGCGCTTTTTTATTCAACTCTCTCTGTAATTTGTGTATTTTAATTTATTTTAGCGAATTTCCGGAATGGAAATAGAGCTATTGGTCTCGTACCAAAGTCAAAATTTCGCAAAAATTTCTTCGAATGTTCATCGATCCTACCTAGCAGATGTCGAAAATCATCGTCTCTAAAATTTATATATATATAGAGATATTATTTATACATATATATAGTTTACCATATTATATATATTCATGTAAAATAAGTCAAAGTTAGTAAAAATTTTACCTCGCCTCATGCCTCGTGAAACACTAGTTTGATAACCTTTAGCATAACTTCCTGGTGTGTTCACAGCATCCAATAAATTCTATACCAATAGATCACATTGCATAGTTCCTTATTGCATTTAACGAAGATTTGTATATTTCAATGGACATTACTGCATAAAATTTGATTAAAACATAAGTGAAAATCCCAACTAACATGTTAATTGCTTAAATACCCGGTATATGTTGAATTTATGAAAAAATATTCACAACAAAAGTTTTTGTTCTATACCTTACGGTTTCAAAGATAAACTATGTTTTCCAAACATAGTCCGATATTGCACATTCACGAAATTGACAACCTTTCTTTTTAGCTATAGAAAACACATACGAAATTTCAGCTCGCTATCTATTTTGGTTTTTGAAATATCGTGTTGAGGGGCGGTCAGACACATTTGCGGAAATGGACTAATTAGGTCATTTTATGAACACCTATACAAACATTTTTTTTCTGCGATATTTTTTTTAACCGTTACAAAATCGAGACTAAACTTATCATACCCTGGTATACATTATATACCGGGTTTAACAAGAAATGTAACAACTGACTGAGTTGATTGTTTAAATATCCTGTATGTAATGTATTTTCTATTAATACGTGTACTTTATATATTACTTTTCCACATGCAGTGCTGAATAAAAATATTCTGTATTCACATGTTTCAGCTGAAGTTGTAGTAAAACTTTAAAAAAAGATTCGAGATTTTCCTTACAATATTTTTATTTTAACTAAATAGTTTCGCAATATATAACAATGAAGAAACAACAGTGATTGCAAAACTGTATTCAAAATGAAAATATTTTAAGAAATTCTCAAATATTTTTTTAAAATTAATAATTATAATGGATTTACGTCAAGTAACGGTTCATTCGATACAAAATTTCCAATTTTTGTATCGATTCAAAATCGATAGAGTTAATAATTATTGATGACTTTTTGGATACTTTATAAGTGGTTAAATACACGTACTAGCCACGTTACTAACTGTGATCCATGTAATTACAAATTTTTCCCAATTCCTATAACATTTATTTGTTTTTTTAACCAGACTTCAAAAAGGAGGATGGTTCTCAATTAGTCTGTATTTTTTTTTTTTTTAAATTTTTTTTTAATGTTTGTTACCTCAGAACTCCGTCATTTATTAACCGATTTTGAATTTTTTGTTTTAAAGAGTTTGATTTCCGATTGGTCCCATTGTCACCAAATCGTATTCTGATGAAGGGATCCCCTGGAAATCGAGGAAAATCCTCATTTTATATGTAATAACCGATATCTGCGAAATTTTTTTGAAGGATATAGTCATTCATAATGGAAAAATAAGAAAATTTTTTTAAATGCGACTTTTGTAAAAAAATTTTTTACAAAAAAAAACCGACCCCAAAAAAAAAAAAATTTTAACAAAAAAAAACCAAATGCTTGTAAAAAAAATTGAAAATTTGTTATACAAAAAAAATGCACTACAAATTAAAAAAAAAAAACGGATAAAAAAAATGTGTTATAAAAAAATGCACTAAAAATTAGTTGGTCGCTTGATTGATTGATTGATATCTGGGTAAAAATTATTGCACTTCGACCCTATGGTCCATTGTGCTCCCCCTCCTAACTCAGTCTGACGAGACTCGCTTCTCCCATATGTTGGCAATAGCCTGGAGCTTGCTTATCAGGTCCTTCTGAAGATTCATATATTCGGGGTGAGATGCACCGAATATCCTGTATCTGCTGTAACCCAGAGGTTCGCAGTCAAAGATTATGTGGCTGGATGTTTCTTCCTCCTCGCCACACAATCTGCACAATGGAGCCGTTATGGAGTCCTTTTGTGTGCAGATGCTTCTGCATGGGATAATGCCCAGTAATGAACCCGGTAACCCTCCGCAGTTGCATCCTGCTCAGTCTGAAGCAGTACCTTCCCGAGCTCTTGCCGCGGTACTTTTTCCCAGTGATCACGGTGTTTAGCATTTGACCACTCGTTGATCACTTGTTTACATGCAGTCTTTGGAATTCCTAAAATAGGCTCTGGGCCTATGAATGGCATTCCGACTCCCTTCTTTGCTAAGGTATCCGCTTTTTCGTTTCCTTCGAAACCACTGTGACCCGGCACCCAGATCAATTTAACATTGTTCCGTTTTGCCAGTTTCAGAAGTTCCTCCAGACAATCCTAGACTACCCATAAGGTGACCTCAGTTCCAGACAAGGCTTTTAAAGCAGCTTGACTGTCCGACAGAATACATACGTTCTGGTTTATGTAGCCTCTACGTAGGTTCTCACGGACGCACGCCAGTATGGCGTAGACTTCTGCTTGGAAGACCGTAGCATATTTCCCCAAGTTGAGGCTTATGTTTCCTTTTGGTCTCTCACCGTAGATTCCCGCCCCGGTCCCTTCTTCAGTTTTGGATCCGTCTGTATACCAGACGATTCCTTTCCTGAGGTAGGATGGTTCTCCTTCCGACCACATGGCCCTATCACATACTACAGTGAAAGGTTTTGAGAAGGAGTATGTCTTGGGAAGTATATCTGTGCCCATTTCAAAGACGGGGTCTGAGATGATTGATGTTCCCACGATACTTGCATGTCCAACCTGATTTTTATGAATCCAGTTGTTATTGCAAGACAATCTATAGGCGCTGGATCTCGCCTTAGCTGTTACTACAATGCTTAGCGGAGGCAGCCCCAGTATGACTTCCATGGCAGCTGTAGGTGTACTGCTCATGGATCCAGTGATGCACAAGCAGGCCAGTCTTTGGATCCTGGACAGCTTTATGCACGCAGTAATCTGCTTAACTTTTGGCCACCACACTAAGGCAGCATAGGTTATAATGGGCCTGACTACTGTTGTGTAGAGCCAGTGGATCATTTTGGGTTTTAGATACCAGACTTTTCCACATGCTCTCTTGCAAAGCATGAGAGAAGATTTGCTCTTATTTGTTATATATTCCAGATGAGGGTTCCATGTTAGTTTGGAGTCCAGCATTACTCCCAAAAACTTGGCTTCCCTTGTGATCTGTAATCTTTCACCGAAGAGGATTGGTGGTTTTATGTTATCCACCTTCCTTTTACGTGTGAATGGAATTAGTGCGGTCTTACCAGGGTTAATTTTCAATCCCTGATTGATACACCATTCCTGTGCGATTCTAAGAGCGTTTTGCATAAGCTCCGAGATTGTGCCATCACAGGGTCCCTGGATTGCAATTACAATGTCGTCCGCGTAACCCTGTGTGTAGTATCCATTTTGGTTGAGGTTTGTCAGTAAGCTGTTCACTGTCAGGCTCCACAGGAGTGGGGATAAGACACCACCCTGTGGACATCTCTTTGTGGCTCTCACAGTGACAGACTCTCCAAAAAGAGAAGTTTTTATTCTTCTTCCTATCAGCATAGATTTTATCCACCTGCAAAAGGTGTCTTCAACTCCGTGCCGACCTGCAGAATCAACCATGGAATTGTGAGAAGCATTGTCAAATGCCCCCTCTATGTCAAGAAAAACGCACTAGGTGGTTTGTTTGCGATTCCCTCCTCAATCCTGTATATTAGGTTGTGGAGGGCTGGTTCACAGGATTGCCCCACCTGATACGCGTGTTGGTTGGCATGAAGCGGATTTCTTGACAATGCCCCCTGAGTCAAATGAAATCCTATTAGTCGTTCCATTGTTTTCAGTAGAAACGATGACAGACTAATTGGTCTAAAGTCCTTTCCCGTGGAGTGATTAAGCCTCCCCAGTTTTGGCAAAAAGGTCACTCTTACTGACTTCCATACGGTTGGGATATAACCCGTAGCCAGGCTTGCCCTGAATATATGACCAAGCAGAGTTAAAAGATGCTCTGCTCCTTTTTGTAAAAGAACTGGGTATATCCCATCTGGTCCCGGTGCTTTGTAGGGGTCGAATGAGTTAATTGCCCATTCGATTTTTGAGCGGTTAATGGCAATCGCCGCTCTTCTCCAGTCCTCGCCAGTCGGCGGGAGACACTGGTTAAACTGCTCTTGAGAAGTGTTTTCATCGTCCACTGTCACCGAATCCGGGAAATGAATCCGGAGCAGTGTCTCGAGTGTATCCTTCGCGGAGCTAGTATACTCACCACTGGGTTTACGAAGTGAGCCGATGGTGTCAGCGGGTTTCTTCGCCAGGACACGATGGAGCCTTGCTCCCTCAGATGTGTTTTCAACATCATGACAGAGCTTTCTCCATGAGTCCACTTTGGCTTTCTTCAGAGACCTTTTGTATTCGGTAAGGGTTTCATGGTAATTATCCCAGTTCCCCAACCTCCTTGCTCTGTTAAATAGCTGGCGAACCCTTCGCCTCTGACTCCTTAGGCCCTCATTCCACCAACAAGTCGACCTGCTGATGTCTTTTGAGACCTCCGGGCAGTTTTCTTGGAAAGAATTAATTATTGCATGCTGAAGCTCAGTTGCATTAAGCTCAATGTCCAATACTGTTTTAACTTTCTTCGGAATTGTGGCGAGTTTGAACTTTAGTGTCGAATTATATTCGTCCCAATTGGTTCTCCTCGGATCCCGATATTGTATATTACATTGGTCCGTTCTTACCTCCACATTGTAATAGATTTGTCTGTGATCCGATGCAGATGGTTCATCGGACACTAGCCATTTCTTGATTTTACCACTGATTGCATAAGTGCTCAGTGTTACATCAATGACTTCCTTCCGCACTTTGTTAATAAAAGTCGGCTTGTTGCCTTGGTTAACTATATCTTAGTTGTTAGCTATGATATAATCAAAGAGGTACTCACCTCTTGTATTTGTGTTTGTGCTGCCCCACGAAGTGTGATGCGCGTTTGCATCGCATCCCATGATCAGTTGGTAGTTTTTTGCCTCACAATACTGGATCAGGTCTTTCATCTCTGTTGATGGTGGTAGAGTAGATGCATCATAGGGTAGGTAGACCGAAGCGATGATTACCACTCCAGTTCCGTTCTCCATGTTGTATTTTACTTTTACTGCTGTTAGATCTCTCTGACAAAACTCTAACAGCGGCAAGACATTGATGTTTTTTCTTGCAAAAATGCAAGATCTGGGTCTCTCCGAGGTTTTATCGTAGATAATTTGTCCTCTAGTATCTCCTAGTCCAATAATCTTATGGTTAACAGCCCAAGGTTCTTGGATCAGAGCTATGGAGATTCCCCTTTTCAGCACATTTTGACAGAAGACAGCGGAGGCCGCCTTACTGTGCTGGAAGTTTATCTGAAGCATCCGAAGATCAGACATTCTTTTTCCTCTTTGAAGTATCCAGTGGTCTAAGGTTGACTTGACCAAACCCGAGGTATAATTTAAACCCTCGGTCCTGAATCACCCGCAGATCCGCTGCATCCACTTCCAGTACGATGGTATGTCCTGCATTGGTTCTCGTGCTGTTGATACTTCGCCATTCCTGAGTGTGCAAGTTTGTATTCTGCACTCCAAGAGCTTTGATCACTTTGCCCGTTTCAACGGTGTTATAGATCTGGGGAGTATACAGCAGAACCTTTGATGTGTTCATCATGGCTCTTGCATCCCCGACCACAAGTTCCGCTCCGTCCCATGGTCTGATATTCGGGACGTTCTCCATGAGCCAGTTTATAGCTGTTGATCCTATGCACCGCACAACGACGGCCCCCTGTCCAGGTGGCAACCCCGATATTGTGGGCCCTCAACGAGCTCTTGGCTAATAAGGGTTTGTAGCATCGAGAGTTGAACCTCTTCGGATTGTTCCTGAGTCATTTTGACCTCAGGATACCCCCGCAATGCAATGCATATCTTTGTTGTTGCGGCGGTTTCAGCAAAGGTATTAATAGCACTTGCCTCTTCCCCCTTTCTTCGTTTTTTCGAGATCTGTTTCGGGCTTGGAGTCCCATCTTCAGATCTCAGTCTCTTTTCCTGTGGGTTTTTCGAGGGTTGATTCCCTGAGTCAGACCCTACAGGTATCACTGTTTTTGACAAAACCAGGGCTGTGGGGTTTTTTGTCCGGATTTTCCTCTTTATCGGAGGAATCGGTTTCTCCTCAGCTCTTGCTTTCTTTTCAAATACTTTTCTCTGGGCTGCACCCGAGAGATTTTTCATTTACACCTTCAGGAAAGGATTCTGGACTTTATCGTCCATATTTTCTGCTGGGCTGGATGCACCTGCAGTTTTTTGTGTCTCGGCGAGGTTTGCTTGTACAGCCTCGGTTGATTCGATTTTTTGAGGGGATTTGAGCCCCAGACTTATTATTTTCTTTATTGTGTTTATCCATTTTGTTCCCACGATAAAAATCGGGCCATGTACTACCCCATAGGCCACTTGATGGGGAGGGCATTGATACAGTGCAGTTCGCCAGTTGCTCCAAGGGGATTGTTTATGACAGCATTTAACCCTGCTGCCCTAGCCTTCGGCTAGATCTCTTGGCACAATGCCTCGCACCGTAGCTTGGGTTTTTTGCATGGTTTCTTGGTCGTGCTTCTCGAGGTTATCCTGTCCGGCGTGGGTATTCCTGCCAGTAACATAGTTACCGACGGCATAGCATAGCCCTTCATCAATGCACTTAAGCCTCTCCACCAACTACAAGGTCCTACCATGCCCAGGAGAAGAGTTGGTCGCTTAGTGGCTCTAACCGTATTTAGACAAATAAAATGAGTTATAGAACTTAGTCAGTCTTAACAAAGTCACTAAAAAGCGAGAAATAAAACTGTTTTGACAAATATAAAATCCCCTCCAAAAATAACAATAATTGTACATATATATTTAAAAATTTTTGCTTAGGTGAACTAAAATTGGCACAAGAATATGCAATTATTTTTTTACTTTTTAGTGCATCTTTTGTTATAGAATATTTGATTTTAGAAGTCGGGTTTCCATTTTGTCTAAACAGGTTTTATAGAAATACGTATTTCGACAACAATAGAAATAAGATATAAGTTATTAACAATTGTTAATATCGTTGACAAAGATAGAAATATACCAATATATTGTGTATATTGAAGCTGAAAACTATGTTATTAAGAATTAAATAAAATGAATGAATTTGTGAATTTTCAACCAAAACTTTTATTTTGCCTGAATATTTAATAATGAATTATGAAGACTCAAGTTTGTTATTGGTTACGACTTGTAACCTGGTGAAATATGTATGGTATCTTGATATTGAAGTCCAAGATTGTCCACGATTGAATGTACATGCTGTAAATAAAATTTCTTATTTTTTTAAAAACATTTTCTATATTATACCTTATTATTTTTATTACCGATGCACTTATATTTACATATTTTCATTATTAAATTACATGAGTGTTAATTATTATTTATGCATACAGTAATATTACAAACTACATTATATATTTCTACGTCATATAAATATAAATAAATACAGTTAAAAAAGAAAAAAAACATATCATAGGAAATAACGTAAATTAGAACTATTTTTAAATAACATGTTTTATTAAAAAAAATATATTCTAATATTATTTTTATTATACAGATCGTAATAAGATCGTTGCTCACATATTTACATTTAACACTTACAAATAAAATTCAAATTTTCCTTTCCTCAAACATTTTACCTTTGTATTAGTATTCTTGTAGAAACAAATTAAAATTCGATAACTTGAGGATATATGTCATTTGGAAAACATTCCTAATACCTTATCCGAGAAATGGATGGTTTGATAAAATAAAATTTTAAACATTGTACATTTTTTCAAGTAAGTAAAAAGCAGTTTTTTTACATGTTTATTAAAATTAATCTGTTTGATCTAATCATTATAAAAATAAACATTGTTCAATTCTGATATAGATAATGAACCCTTAAAAAAAGAATCATCAAAATCGTATTTGCGACCAGTAGCCCACAACATACATTCATATGTGCAGTTTAAATAAGAATTCATATTTCAAAAAAAATTTTCTAGATTTAAAAAATATTTAAAAAACAAAAATGTGTTTATATTGAAATCAGTTCTTGTAAAAGTACTTTAGGTATAATTACTTTTGTCAATAATCTCGCGGTAGTCGATTATGCTTAAGAGGAAGAAAAATAATTATTTCTCAGGCCAGTATATGCACAAATCAACAGCCGCAAATAATGTGTACGAGTGCCATGGAACTATAAAATGTACAAATTCGATGTTAACTTGAAATAAAACCTTTAAATAACATATTTCAGTCTATATTTAAGTGAAAATAACTACTGAGTTAATTGCTTAAATACCCGGTATATACCGAATTTATGAAAAAAAAGTGTCTTACTAAGTTGTTTATTAAAAATGGAACATTTGCTGTCTTTAAATTTTTGTTCTATCTCTTACGGTTTCAAAGATAGGCAGGTCTGTCCATTTTGCCCAAACATGGCCCGATTTTGACCATTCACGAACTTGACTTACTTTATTCTATCTTTTACGGTTTCAACGATGGACAATTCTTACCTGCGTTTTGCCCATTTTTCCCAAACATATTCCAATTTGGCCCAATACCTTTTAGCTCTAGAACTCATACAAAATTTCAAATCGCTATTTCTTTTCGTTTATGAATTATCGTATTTACGAACGGACGGGCGTACAGACATATTATCGGAAATGGACTAATTGGGTCATTTTATGAACACCTTTACCAAAAATTTTTTTTCTGCTATCAACATGTTCAACCGTTTCAAAAACGGGACTAAACTTAATATACCCTGGTAAATATTATTTACCGGGTATAAAAATATTGTTCCTTATAAAATAAGAAATTACTATAAAAGAAACGTCTTTCAAATCAATAGAAATGGTTCATAAATAACTACAAATGTATGAGCATCCAATAATTGTTAATTTCGTTTGCTCATGTATTCACAATTAAAAGCAAAAAAAAGTAGCACTTTGTTCATATTAATAAGATTTAATTGGTCGTATCACAAGTAAATTAGCTAGTTATTGGGCTTTCAGCTAGCTTCCATCAGAACTTTAAGAACGAAATTTTATAAAATATTAGTTCTTTTTGGGGTTATTATTTTGACAATCACTAGAATCAACAGCAGCTGGTAATCGTATATTTCTTTTTTTGAAATATTTGATTCTATGTAAACGAAAGACCAGATTTTGGGAAATTCTCTAGTAAAGATTATTAAAACAATCAAAGAGAACTCTAGGTTTTTTGAAATTACATTTCAAATTTTGCCCCTATTCCTGAACATTTGTTTGTATTTTATAAATACGTATTTCGACTACAATGTAGTCATCATCAGTATGAATTAGCTAATCGTAAATATCTCTGGGATATGGATTCAAAGATATGTTATGACATTAAAAAAGTTCAGTCTTTTATACGATTTGACTGAGGTTATAATCTGACCTGAGGATTATTTTAGTTGACTGACTAACGGATTAGGTGTCTGAAGAGCCCCACCTATTTATTGACGGTAACCTATGGTGAGTATGCGGTGTTTGTTTTGTCACTAAAGTGAGGGTATCGAAGCTAACCTTGATATTCAGGTATTAGATTTTTTTGAAAATGGTTTAATTTTATTAAATCATAATTTGTCTTAATTCATTATCTGTTTTCTCAATTTTATATGTAGATACTTTCGTATCCAACTCGATACGTTAGTCAGTCAACTCAAATAATCGTCAGGTCAGATTATACCCTCAGTCAAATCGTATAAAAGACTGAACTTTTTAATGTCATTGTGAGACACGCACCAAATTAGCAACAAGCAACATATCTCTGAATCCATATCCCAGAGATAGTTACGATTAGCTAATTCATACTGATGATGACTACATTGTAGTCGTAATACGTATTTATAAAATACAAACAAATGTTCTAGGAATTGGGGCAAAATTTGAAATGTAAATTCTCTAGTGCCAACTACAAAAATTGTTTAACTTAATATACTTAATATTATGTTACATTCTGTATATTGAGTACGTTTTATTATAAGTATTATTTTTAAATTATATAACAACTATATTAATATAATCTATTTTTTTAAAACCTATAATATATATAACATTCATTAACATTTCCTAACTACTGGACTTGATATGAATATTACACACGTAGTTTTGAATTGTTTGGTTATAATTATAACTTGCCAGGTAGGTATGGTATGTGTTCTATAAATGTTGAGTGGAAAGACACTTTTAATAACAACATAATTTTCGAACTGATGTTATTTTATTTTTGATATAGTTGTCACTGGAATTTACATATGTTTTTGAGAATTTTTCATATCAAATGAAGTTATATTTTAATGTTCCATTTTTTATTAGTTACAGGAAACGGAGTTTGTTATATTAGAGCTGATATAATATGTTAATATAAAAATCTTGTAGCTATAAGCGCTTGAAAATTTTAGTTATCCACGTTCATTAATTATTCCGTGTATTGATTAACAGCAAAATCAATGTGATGTTATTCAATGTTAATCTTTCATTTCTTAAATTTTTTTTCGATAAAAGTGCTTGTTTCATAGTGCAGCCGCGAGAGAAACGAGATTAGATTACGTCAGTGAGAGACGAGACGTAAATTGAGAATCCTGATTTTTGATAAATATTCGAGAGACAGACGATTGTAATCTCTATAGATTTTTAATCTGTAAAAATGTACTAAACAACGAAACAGCAAGTCATTTTGGGTGTTAATTTTTTCTGTAGTCTTATATTAATAGATAAAAGATTTTACTTAAAGTTGATCGAACAGTACCCCACAAGTCAAAACAAAATCTAAATTTTTTTTAACAGATATTAAAAATTTTAATCTGTAAATTATTTAAATTTAGTTGGCATCTAACATCAATGGTAATCGGATTTATGTAATTATTTAATTACTAAATATAATAAATAATTGTCTTTTGACCGTCGTATTGTTAATTTTTTATCTTTTTAATTAAGACATTTACAAAACTCTTTGTCAGACTATTTTTTTTAAATTTTAACGTAATGTACGCGATTTACATTATAAAATTAGAAGTTTTTTACTTTTTAATCTATAGAAGGTGGAGCAACATTATCGAAAATGTATGCGTTCATTCAACATTTGCTATGCACAACATGTTAAAATTCCAATTTTTAAGGATTAATTACATGAAAACCCTTCATCCTTTCCAAAAAATTATTTTACGTATGAATTAGCAATTAACAAGATATCAAAAATTCAGATTTTTATCTATACATTGCCCCTTTGTCCGATCAACCTTAAGTACAAAAAAATGATTTTTTTTATGTGTGATGAAAATTTGCGATTGACGTCTTCAACCGCCATACTCTTTATAAATCAAACGGTCATTCTAAAAATAGAGTAGTATGTCTGTAGTAAGTCCCCCAAATAATAATAATAATAATTAAAATGAGGGGTACCGCAATTGGGTTTCTGGCACCTAGACCAAGGGGTCCTCTGTGCCCTCCTTGAGAACAACCAGTCACCCGAAGGCGAGACGTCTCCGGATAAGAGGTGCTATTTTAAGCAAATGAAGCTATAGGATTCTGTTGAGGCCAGACACCACACAGAAGGCCCACAACTTCTCCACCGTGATTGCTCCCAGGATTGATAGATCCAAAGTTTTGGACCCAAACATTCTATATCTTACACCCTGGAGGTTTATACTGGAGCAAATAACATGTATAAAGGTCGCATCGTCCTCTATACAGGCCCTACAAGTGGGGTCAGCAGAGATCCCCAAATTATGAAGGTGGTAGTTCAATCGACAGAGTCCTGTCAAGAGCCCTACCACCCTTTTCAACTGCATTCTATTGTGTTTCAACCGAGCACAGTCAAATGGCTTAGCTGTGCTTATGCACAACTTGGCCTGTGGCATGCTCTGCGCAAAGTCCCAGTAATCACGATGAACTTGTCGCAGCCACCCCTTGATTCGGTAAATTACGGTGCATCTTGCTATGGGAATGACAGGCTCAGGTGAAAGGGGCGTTTGAAGCCCCTAAGTAAATAGTCCATTTGCCCATACTATTTTATTATTTATATGTTGCCGTATCTCCTAATTTAGTATTTACAGTATTTTCTAAATTGTCTTTATATTTTTAATACGCCTTTGCTGATGTTACCTTTCATGTAAATAACTGACAATGGAAATACATTTAGAAATGCATCCATCTGTCCTAATGTTAGTTAAATGCAAAAGTATATCAATAGTAAAGTTGTTAACAATACAGTTTACTACATTTCATTACCTGACTATATTTTTGGAATTTTAATATTTACAGATATATTTGCAATTTTAATGGCAGCATTCAGATCACTCAGAAGTTATTTTCTTTTGAATGGTCCATAAAACGATGGTTATTATATTATTGGTCAGCGGATTGCATAAAAACAGCACAATTGAACCTTTAAGTTGATTCGAACATTAAAGCCGATTAAAAAAACATAATAAATCTAAATTATCCATACTAAACCAGACGTCAACATTGTATAACTAATTTATAAGAATTCAGCAGAACCCGTCAGTGATTGCTAATTGCTGCGTAAGTGCTTTCTACTCATTGAGTTAGTCCGAATGCAGCAAATGTTTTCATAATAAGCTATATTATACTTGTTTTCATGGTAACTGATTTGATCTTAATAAATTATAACAAAATCTATTGGTAAAGTTACTCATCACGTCATATTCCAAAATGGTGGCTTTAGTGAGGTTCGTTTAAATTTTATTAACAAAATAATAATTTTTGTTTATTTTATTAACGTAAACCTAGTAACGCATATGTAACTATCACAGTTGAGTCCGTCTACTCTGTTTCTAATTATGGCTACCAGATGTCATAGTCCTAGGAAATTTTGCATAAACTAGAAAAAAATTTAAGATATATTAAAAACCGTTTGTAATACATGTTTCAATTAATTCGACTAACTGTTTGAAAATTGACCGAAATATATGTAAACATATGTTCGTTTTATAAAAATTTTCGTGAATTATGCAAAAATAAAAAATATATATCAGTATAGATATTATTTTAATTTAATAATAATGTATTTGTTCAGTTTTGAGTATTATTGCATTTCACGTTTTGGATTTCCCATCACAAATATTTGGGAAAGTACAATGTTTATTTGAAGACCCTTTATATCAGAGGTGGGCTCAGACAGCTCGTCTGAGCCTTACGGGCTCTCCATAAGCTGGGTGAGAGTAAGTATAGAAGGTATGTTTTGAAGCAAGACGGAACGATGTTTCAATACAGGTTGTCCCTACCGATTACTACCCATTAATTTATTCAATCAATTTAGAAATAGTTTTATAAAATTGTTTATTGTTTAAATATTTTTTACAGTATGGAGAGATACACAAAAACATAATAATAATAATAATAACAATAATAATAATAATAATAACAATAATAATAATAATAACAATAATAATAACATAATAACAATAATAATAACATAATAACTAATAAATAATAACATAATAATTGATGGAAACCACGGGAAGACGGTAGGCGTCTTCCATCAGGAGAACGATAGGAATAGGTAGGGAGATGAAATAAAGAGATAAAATGGAAAGGGATAAGTACAATATAAAATAATTAAGAAACAAACAAAAAATTATTCGTTTTCTATTATTATTCTTTGAATAATTTTGATAAATTTTCAATATCAGGAATATATGTATTTTGGGATATTCGCATTATATTTTCTAAATGTTTATCCGTAAGGGAATTTCGCGAATCTGATTTTATATGTTTCATATGTGAAAATCCCGATTCACATAGATAAGAAGATGCGAAACAACTACTACGTTTTTTATATATTTTTAATAATTCCGGATATTTAAACGAAGATGGATTTTCTGCGACGATTTCCCAAATACTTTTTGTGCTTGTGTTCATGGCTCCTAATAAATTATAATTTGTTGGAAGGGTAATCATTTCGTTTAATAACGCGCAATCATTGGAATCCGGAAAAAATTTGAGAAAAACTTCTATTAAAGTGGAAATTTTAAATTGTCTATTAAAAGGGGCCATTAAAAAATCACTCATTAGATTTATATTTTCAAAATCTTTAAATCGATTATTAAATTGTAAAATTACCGTTTCTAATAAACATTTATATTTTAAAAACAATTCAGTAAAATCACTCTTCACACATTGTTTCGCAATGTGTAATAGTTTAGGAAAATTATTTGGAATTTTTAAACCACCAAAAAAATTTACCGCCATCTCTAAAATTTTTTTCAATTCTATAATAGTTCTAACCGCGTCCCAAATATAAATATTTTTGCCCTGTAATTTTAAATTATGTAAATTAACTATTGAAGTTAAATCTACGAGAAAAGCTAAAGTTGCTGTAAAATCAAAGTCTCTTAGTTCAGGGCAAGGCTCACCGATTTCTTCATGAAATTTTACAATTACATCTAAATTTTCATAAAATCGTGCAAACATTTGTCCCTTACTAAGCCACCTAACTTGAGAATAATATTTTAATTCCCTAAATTCCGGATCGTTTTTTTTCGCGAATTCGTTAAATAAACGATGTTTCAACGCGCGCGTTTTAATCGAATTAATTTTTTTTATAACAATATTTTCAATTTCCGTAACTGAAAGGCTTTTCATGCATAATGCCTGCTGATGTATGATACAATGAAATGATAAAAGATTTTTTAATTCAGGGATTTTTTTAAAAAGTGCAATTAAACCGTTATTACAACCCGTTATATTACTTGCACCATCCGCGGTAAGTGAAACAAATTTTTCTAAAGGTAATGATTTTATTCGTGCAAGTACTCCGGCATAGAGATTTTCGGCGGTCGTTTCGCGATGTAGAGAAATCATCGCAAAGAGTTCTTCTTTAACAAATAAATCATCTAAAACCATACGAATGTAAATTAACATTTGCGCAGTATTTGTTGCATCGGTCGATTCATCCAACTGCAATGAATAGCAATAACAAAACTTAATGTCTTCATTTAATTGACTTGTCATGTTATCATCAATTGCTTCTACTCGCCGTGTTATTGTTCGACGAGAAATTGGGACTTCTTTAACGAATTGTTTACATTCTTCTTCAAGTTCGGTCCCACCGAACATTGAGTCCACATAGTCTTCCACTACCGTCTGCATAAAGTCACATTCACTAAATGGCTTTCGCGATTTCGCGATTCTATACGCTGTTTTGAAAGATAACGCGGTTTTTGTAAACTCATCCTTATTAATATATAGCAAACGGCGCCGCACCTCCACTGCTGAACTTATCCAAGACTGCTTGCGATGTCTTCTCCATTATTAAATTCACTACTTTTATTTTTTTTTAAAAACAAATTATGCGAAAAATAATTTCCACTACTACAAATAGTACTTTTCACTTTTTCAATTCAAAGTAGACTAACTCGAAGAACTCAAATTCCTACTTTATGTAAAACTTAACTTAATTCATCAAATTCCCATGACATTATACTGAGCATACTCCATATGAAGAAAAAATAATTAAATCAGGTAAATAATTCTTTATTAGTTATTGGATATGAATAGTAAAATATTTAGACAAATTATTTGGAATTTCCAAAACTATAATTATATTTAAATTATCCTTTGCAAAAATTTCCCTCTTTTAGTTTTATTACAATGGTCCAGCGGTAAACTTAAAGGTTCAAAAGATATGTATTGAATGATGTATTGAATGAGTATGTATTGAATTGTATTATTTACTTTGTATAATAGTGACCATAAAAAAGATTTGGTATTATTATATTTTTTTCAGAAAATGTTTTAATTAAAAAAAGGAAATATTAATAATTGGTAGGTTACCCTGTAGTAACTCTATCTCTCTTCCCTACCTCTCACTCAGAGCTTGGCCGAGTCAACTCCTGCTCACCTCTGCTTTATATAAGGGATTTTATGTATAGTATCTTACTATACATATATTACGTTAAGTGTGTTCATATGGATGGTTATATGAGTTTTAATTTAATATCATATTTATAGTTATTAGTGTGTGTATTGAAATATTATTGAATTCATCTTTACATTTTGGAATTTCCCATCATAAAAATTTGGGAAAGGACACTGTTTAATTTAAGGCTTAGTTCAGAGGTGGGCACAGGCAGCTCGTCTGAGCCTTACGAGCTCTCCATAAGCTGGGTGAGAGTAAGTAAAGAAGGTATGTTTTGAAGCAAGACGGAACGATGTTTCAATACAGGTTGTCCTACCGATTATTGCCCAATAATTTATTCAATCAATTTAGAAATAGTTTTATAAAATATTTATTGTTTAAATAATATCTTTTACAGTATGGACAGATACACCAAAAAACATAATAATAATAATAATAATAACAATAATGATAATAACAATAATAATAATAATAATAATAATCTGAACTTATCCAAGACTGCTTGCGATGTCTCCTACATTATTAAATTCACTACTTTTATTTTTTTTGAAAAACAAATTATGCGAAAAATAATTTCCACTACTACAAATAGTACTTTTCACTTTTGCAATTCAAAGTAGACTAACTCGAAGAACTCAAATTCCCACTTTATGTAAAATTTAACTTAATTCATCAAATTCCCATGACACTATACTGAGCATACTCCATACGAAGAAAAAATAATTAAATCAGGTAAATAATTCTTTATTAGTTCTCGGATATGAATAGTAAAATATTTAGGCAAATTATTTGGAATTTCCAAAACTATATTTCTATTTAAATTATCCTTTGCAAAAATTTCCCTCTTTTATTACAATGGTCCAGCGGTAAACTTAAAGGTTCAAAAGATTTATATATATTTTTTATATATTTTTATTTTATTCATACACAAATATGATATATACTAAAAAGGTTCATTTTATGACCCAAATTACCAGCCCTAAATTCCAGAGTATGTATTGAATGATTGTATGTATTATTTACTTTGTATAATAGTGACCATAAAAAAGATTTGGTATTATTATATTTTTTTCAGAAAATGTTTTAATTAAAAAAAGAAAATATTAATAATTGGTAGGTTACCCTGTATTAACTCTATCTCTCTTCCCTACCTCTCACTCAGAGCTTGGCCGAGTCAACTCCTGCCCACCTCTGGCTTAGTTTAAGTATTTTTTCTATCCAAATGTTTGCTGATTGTAAACTTTAACGGAGTTTCGTGATATTTATTTTATTATAGAGATTAAGGTATTTTTTATAGTTAAAGCATATGTTTGGAAATTTGTGGAGTATACACGTCCCTTGAGGAGTATACACGTCTAGTGACCAATAGACGCATTTTATAATTTTATGCGAAAACCAATAGGATTACAGGTTTGGTCCACCTACATTTTTGTAAATATAATTTAAGAAACATTTTTGTAAAATAAAAATAGAGTCGAAATACACGTCGGAGAATGAACTCCAAATTTGTTACGAAACAGAGTAAAAATACACGTCGGAGAATGAACTCCAATATTGTTACAAATAAATAGAGTGTAAATACGCGTAGGAGAACGAACTCCAACATTGTTAAAAATAAATCGCAATATACGAAAACGAAGTTGACAATTCTTTCAAAACCCTAATATTGTTGAACGGCTTATTAATTTAAGTTTGTTCCGCATAATTATGAGCTTGTAATAACTTGACTCAGAGTTATGCCAGACATCACAAAATATTACATGGTCCTTCGAGCCGGATGAAACGGAAGCCAATTTGGGAATACGTCCAATTCATCTGAGAAAACATTCATTCATCACAATTGTGAAGCGTTATGCGTTTATTGAAAATTACACGTTTAGTAACCGGATGAAACGGAAGCCAATTTGGGAATACGTCCTATTCATCTGAGAAATCATTTGTTCATCACAACTGTGAGAAGTTATACGTTCTGTGAAGAATTCTACATTTAGTAAAAAAAACTTATGCGTTCAATAAAATCAAACAATTGTTTACTACAATTATGAAAAATTACACAACCGGATGAAACGGAAGCCAATTTGGGAATACGTCCAATTCATCTGAGAAAACATTCATTCATCACAATTGTGAAGCGTTATGCGTTTATTGAAAATTACACGTTTAGTAACCGGATGAAACGGAAGCCAATTTGGGAATACGTCCTACTCATCTGAGAAATCATTTGTTCATCACAACTGTGAGAAGTTATACGTTCTGTGAAGAATTCTACATTTAGTAAAAAAAACTTATGCGTTCAATAAAATCAAACAATTGTTTACTACAATTATGAAAAATTACACAACCGGATGAAGCGGAAGCCAATTTGGGAATACGTCCAATTCATCTGAGAAAACATTCATTCATCACAATTGTGAAAAGTTATGGGTTTATTGAAAATTACACGTTTAGTAACCGGATGAAACGGAAGCCAATTTGAGAATACGTCCTATTCATCTGAGAAAACATTTGTTCATCACAACAGTGAGAAGTTATACGTTCAGTGAAGAATTCTACATTTAGTAAAAAACTTATGCGTTCAACAAAATTAAACATTTGTTTACTACAATTGTGAAAAACTACACAACCGGATGAAGCGGAAGCCAATTTGGGAATACGTCCTATTCATCTGAGAAATCATTTGTTCAAGTCATTCGTTCAGTGAAGAATTATACATTTAGTAAAAACTTATGCGTTCAACAAAATCAAACATTTGTTTACTACAATTATGAAAAATTACACAACCGGATGAAGCGGAAGCCAATTTGGGAATACGTCCTATTCATCTGAGAAATCATTTGTTCATCACAACTGGAAAAGTCGTTTATTGAAAAATTACACGTTTCGTGAAAAGACATACGTTTAGTGAAAAATTATACGTTTTATGAAGAAATTATACATTCAGTGAAATTGTGAAGAATTACACAATCAGTGAAATCACCGTGCGCGAACAGTACGTTAAAAAGACAAGACTTACAGTGTAGATTATACAAATCAAACAAAAGAAGTACTCGAATCTAAGGCTTCTTCGAGACCAACAACGGAAGTGCACATCATCAGTTCAACAGCAGATCAGGGAGAGCTCCAGAGTATCATCAATCAAATAAGTGTGAAATATTCTCCATTCCTCTATATAATCTTTACCCTTTATCTCAATTCAGTCGTATAATTATTCGGATTCAGATAGTATTTAATTAATAATTAGTTCTTAAATATCTTATAAATATGCCAAACACGGAAGAATTGTCCCAATTAATGAAACAAAGAGCCGTCCTCAAGACCAAGCTCTTAAGATTTGGAAACTTTATAGATAACTCGCAGAATAGAAATAAATTAACTGAAATCAAATTACGCGTAGAAAAGGTTGAGCCTATTTTAGATGAGTTTGAATCGATACAAACAAGTATAAATGCATTAGTAACCGAGACTTCAGACGAATTCGATGAATTTGAAACACTTTATTATGCAACAATAAGTCGCGCCCGAGATATGTTTCAACCGAGCATTTCTCCAGAATCGAGCATGAACGCGAACACTAATTCAAACAACATTCGTTTACCTAAAATTGAACTGTTAACCTTTGATGGAAAATACGATAAATGGTTAGATTTTTATAATTCGTTTAAATCGATGGTTGATGACAACAATAGTCTTTCCAATATTCAAAAATTACATTACTTAAGATCATGTTTAAAAGGAGATGCAATCTCTGTTATAAATGCATTAGAATCAACCCCAGAAAATTATACTGTCGCATGGAAATTAGTAAATGACCGTTTTAACAAAAAAAGAGTAATCATTCAGAATCACGTAAAAACATTAATGGAATTACCCAGTATTTCGCGAGAATCTGCTGATGAGTTGAGAAAATTATTAGACTCGATACGAACTCAGTTACGTGCATTAAAATCATTAAAGGAACCCGTTGAAAAATGGGACACATTATTAATTTATACAATTACCTCTAAAATAGATAGATACACGCATAAAGAATGGGAAAAATCGCTGTCAGGAACCGAAATGCCAAACATGGAGGATTTCATGACATTCTTAGAACAGCACTGTCAGGTATTACATGTCGCGGCAATAAATACGAACAGTACAAATAGTTCAAACACTCCATTTAAAACGCGAAATAATTTAAACAAAAAACAAGCGTTCACAACAACTCAGAAATCAACAACATGCGTAATTTGCAATGGGGCCCATAAATTATTCGGTTGTGAAAAATTTAAACGAATGACAATTCAGGATCGTACTGATAAAATAAAATTCGCACGTTTATGTTTTAATTGTTTTCATTCCGGGCATAGGAATAACGAATGTAAATGGTCAGGATGTAAAAAATGCGGAAGAAGTCACAATACGCTTCTTCATTTCGAAAACGAAAACGATATAAAACGAGACGAAAAAAGTACTGAATCAAATCCTAACGCAGAAAGCATTAAGGCAGATAGCGCGTTAGTCTCCACTCAAGTACTATTGTCAACTGAATTGATAAAAGTACAAGGAAAAAATGGTGACATGGTCCAAGCACGTGTACTATTGGATAATGGTTCACAATCTCATTTCATTACAAAAAGTTTTGCTGATCGTTTAAAATTACCATTCAAAAATATAGATCTACCTGTGGAGGGTTTAAATCAATTAGAAACGCGGATAAAATATTCTGTTATTGCAGAAATATATTCAAACTATAACGACTATCGTGAAAGAGTCGAATTTCTTGTTTTACCACGAATATGTAATTACTTATCAAATCAATTAATTGATAAACGAAGTTTAAAAATACCTCCAAAAATAAACCTTGCCGATCCGCAGTTTCACGAGCCAAAAGACATTGATGCGTTGTTAGGAGCTGAATTATTCTATGACCTCTTATGTGTAGGCCAAATTTCAATACCAGGTCATAAAGCTCGATTTCAAAAAACGAAATTAGGTTGGATTATCTCCGGGAAGGTAGGCAACAATGAAAAGCTAACTAATAAGAGTAATTGTATGTTAACATTTAATTCATTGCATAAAAGCATAACTAAAATTTGGGAAATTGAAGAAATAGAAAACAAAACGTTCTTATCAGAGGAAGAATGGCAAGTCGAAGAACATTTTAAACAAAATACAAAACGCGATTCTGCCACTGGGCAATATAGTGTTCGATTTCCAATTAATAAAAAAATAAAAAATTTAGGAGAATCTCAAAAACAAGCAGAAAGACAATTTTATTCATTAGAACGAAAACTTGATAAAAATCTTGAATTGAAAACACAATATATCGAAAATATGCGCGAAGCGATTAAATTAGGACACATGTTAGAAGTTAATGCACATGAGATAAAAAGAGAACACTGTTTTTTGCCACATCATCCTGTAGTGAATAAGTCAAATTTGACGACTAAAGTTAGGAATAGTTTACACGATGAGATAACATATAAAATCACGGAGGAACTTGATTCAAAAATCACTAAACGAAGCGGATTATCAAAGATCGCTCGACTATGCGATCTAGTAGGTTTGTTAGGCCCATTAGAAGTTAAGGCAAAAATTTTAATGAAAAGTTTATGGCAATGTAATTTTGGATGGGATGAGTCATTGCCACAAACCATTTACACATCGTGGCTTGATCTAAAAGGGCAGCTTACAAGACTAAATGAAATCAAATTTTATAGAAACACAATAATAGCGAATGAAATTCGTACAGAAATACACGGGGTTTGTGACGCGAGTGAAAAGGCGTACGGTGCCTGCACAAACTTGTTATGTTCCAAAAATCGAACTGCTCTTTTAAAAACAATATCTGTGCCAAAATCAGAATTATGCGCAGCGTTATTACTTTCTCGCTTAATTAAGAGAGTTTTAAACGCGATTCGTAAAACAATTAATGAAGTATATTTATGGTCAGATTCGTCAATAACGTTACAACGGATAAACACGCAGCCGTATTTATTAAAAACCTTTGTTGCGAATCGGGTACGATTGAAATACGGGCCTATTAAGGGTAAAAACACAATTAAAAAGATTATAAGAAAATGCATAATACGCTTTCGAGTAAGGCCACCCGATTGTACTTATTTCATGGGAGATCTTCCCCGCAACAGAGTTGCTCAGACACGTCCATTTTTGAATACTGGAATCGATTATTGTGGTCCGTTTTATACAAAAGAAAATAAATTTCGAAATCGTGGAAAATTAAAATACACGCATCCATATTTGTTTGTTTCGCGGAATTGGCATTTTATACCCCCACGGTCACCGCATTTCGGCGGACATTGGGAAGTGGCAGTAAAATCACTTAAATATCATTACAATAGAATAATAGGTGATAAATTATTTACATATGATGAATTAGAAACTTATACGACTGGAATCGAAGCAGTTTTAAACCCACGTCCTATCACTCCTTTGTCTGAAGACCCAAACGACCTCCTTGTCCTTACTCCTGCCCACTTCCTTATAGGGGATACATTCACAGGCGTATCTGATTTAGAGTTAACGGACGAACCTATCAATCGTCTATTCAATTGGCAACATATTAAGTGTATGAAACAACACTTTTGGAAGCTATGGTACAAGGAGTATTTAAATCAACTAAATACCCGATCAAAATGGCAACTGCAAACAACGGGCAAAGTAAAAATTGGTACCATGGTTCTAATGAAAGAAGACTACACACCACTACTTCAATGGCCTCTCAAAACGCGAGTGGTAACTGTAAAGTCTCACTCGGAAACTTAAAAGCGTTGAATTACACGTGCGGCACCGCTGCCACTAAACAATTTATAAGTTATAGAATTTCTTTGTTTAATTTGATTGTTTAAGTTATCTTGTTTAATTTTATAATTTTATTTTCCTACAGCATAGTTAAGGAATCATAGAATGTTCACATTATATTTAATTATTCGTAATTTTGAACGTGGTCCGTTCAAGGCCGGCGGGATGTTCAGTTTTGAGTATTATTGCATTTCACGTTTTGGATTTCCCATCACAAATATTTGGGAAAGTACAATGTTTATTTGAAGACCCTTTATATAAGGGATTTTATGTATAGCAGAGGTGGGCAGGAGTTAACTCCGCCAAGCTCTGAGTGAGAGGTAGGGAAGAGAGATAGAGTTAATACAGGGTAACCTACCAATTATGAATATTTTCTTTTTTTAATTAAAACATTTTCTGAAAAAAGTATAATAATACCAAATCTTTTTTATGGTCACTATTATACAAAGTAAATAATACATACAATCATTCAATACATACTCTGGAATTTTGGGCTGGTAATTTGGGTCATAAAATGTACTTTTTTAGTATATATCATATTTGTGTATGAATAAAATAAAAATATATAAAAAATATATATAAATCTTTTGAACCTTTAAATTTACCGCTGGACCATTGTAATAAAAGAGGGAAATTTTTGCAAAGGATAATTTAAATAGAATTATAGTTTTGGAAATTCCAAATAATTTGTCTAAATATTTTACTATTCATATCCGAGAACTAATAAAGAATTATTTACCTGATTTAATTATTTTTTCTTCGTATGGAGTATGCTCAGTATAGTGTCATGGGAATTTGATGAATTAAGTTAAATTTTACATAAAGTGGGAATTTGAGTTCTTCGAGTTAGTCTACTTTGAATTGAAAAAGTGAAAAGTACTATTTGTAGTAGTGGAAGTTATTTTTCGCATAATTTGTTTTTATTTCATCTACCTACCTATTCCTATCGTTCTCCTGATGGAAGACGCCTACCGTCTTCCCGTGGTTTCCATCAATTATTTTGTTATTATTTATTACTTATTCTGTTATTATTATTGTTATTATTATTATTATTGTTATTATTATTATTATGTTTTTTGGTGTATCTCTCCATACTGTAAAAGACATTATTTAAACAATAAATATTTTATAAAACTATTTCTAAATTGATTAAATAAATTATTGGGCAATAATCGGTAGGACAACCTGTATTGAAACATCGTTCCGTCTTGCTTCAAAACATACCTTCTTTACTTACTCTCACCCAGCTTATGGAGAGCCCGTAAGGCTCAGACGAGCTGTCTGCGCCCACCTCTGATGTATAGTATCTTACTATACATATATTACGTTAAGTGTGTTCATATTTATGGTTATATGAGTTTTAATTTAATATCATATTTATAGTTATTAGTGTGTGTATTGAAATATTATTGAATTCATCTTTACATTTTGGAATTTCCCATCATAAAAATTTGGGAAAGGACACTGTTTAATTTAAGGCTTAGTTTAAGTATTTTTTCTATCCAAATGTTTGCTGATTGTAAACTTTAACGGAGTTTCGTGATATTTATTTTATTATAGAGATTAAGGTATTTTTTATAGTTAAAGCATATGTTTGGAAATTTGTGGAGTATACACGTCCCTTGAGGAGTATACACGTCTAGTGACCAATAGACGCATTTTATAATTTTATGCGAAAACCAATAGGATTACAGGTTTGGTCCACCTACATTTTTGTAAATATAATTTAAGAAACATTTTTGTAAAATAAAAATAGAGTCGAAATACACGTTGGAGAATGAACTCCAAATTTGTTACGAAACAGAGTAAAAATACACGTCGGAGAATGAACTCCAATATTGTTACAAATAAATAGAGTGTAAATACGCGTAGGAGAACGAACTCCAACATTGTTAAAAATAAATCGCAATATACGAAAACGAAGTTGACAATTCTTTCAAAACCCTAATATTGTTGAACGGCTTATTAATTTAAGTTTGTTCCGCATAATTATGAGCTTGTAATAACTTGACTCAGAGTTATGCCAGACATCACAAAATATTACAGTATTTCCACAAAGTAACGTTCAACACATAATGTGTTGAGCTTTTTTATTTCAGAGCAATTTCAGTTGTCTATGCAGCTATTACCTAACGAACGGATTTAAGAATGTTTTAAGAAGTTCATCTCAAACTTGTATATAACGATTTACAGTGTGTTTAAGTTTATAGTTTCTATAGAAATGTCATCAACAAAATTTTAATAAAATAATGACATTTTCAACTGTTAAAAATTTGAAGAAGAAAAATTTGACGTAAATTGCCTTTGCTATATTCGATATACAGAGTGTACCACGTGTAGAGCTGCAAAAAATAAACAAAAAAGTTTAATAAAGTTTTTCTATTTGACGCTTTATTTTTTAAGATATAATCAATTAAACATTGATAAATTCAACGAATCAAAGAGCGCATAGTGAAAGGCGGCGGGACCTCTTATCATCTGCGAACCTTTAAAAGATAAAGCGCCACGATCTACTGCTGTGGCCACGCCTCCTTAGACTATGCGCTCTGTGTGCTTGGTTGAATTTATCAATTTTTAATTGATTATATCTTAAAAAATAAGCGTCAAATCAAAAAACTTTATTTAACTTTTTTGTTTGTTTTTTTGCAGCTCCACACCGTGGTATAGTTTTCTTGAATGAATTTCAAAACACTCTGTATACTTTTTTTTGATAAGAATTGGATTCATTCCATTACCCGTGGGAATAATAATGAAGAATGAAACAACAACACACAAAATTATTTTGTTTTAAGACTAAATAACAAGAAATAAAATTTATAGTTTAAAAAAACTAAATTGATTATATATGTGATAAAAATACATGCTTTTATTGGATTATGAACTAAAAAATGCAAAATAATTTAAAATAAAATAGAATAAAGAGATTGACTGCAAAATTAACTTTAATGTTCCGAAATCATGGAGTGCTCTATATTTACGTTCTTCATAATGGCTCTACTCTTACAATAGTAGAAACGAGTACCCATGCTTTACATTACACTAAATTTAATTTTGTTGTCAATCTTTTTTATTCTAATCTGTTTTAAATTATTTTGCATTTTTTAGTTCATAATCCAATATAAAAGCATGTTTTTTTAGTTTTTTTAAACTCTAAATTTATTTTTTTTTATAAATTATCGTTAATTTTTTTGAAAATATAAAATTTTTTTGTAATTTAAATAACTTAAAATATCTTAGTCACCAAACAACAACAATTACAGTCACAAAGGACAACATACCCTTATTGTCAGTTAAACTACATTGTATGCAACAAATTTTAAATAAATAAATAATAAAAATAACTAAATATATATAAATAAAATGATAATTATCAGTGAGATGTGATCACCTGTATAAGAGCAACATAAACATATTATATAACATTTTATAAGTTGTTTGATGCAGAATGACCAATTAGTAAGATCTCAAGCTGTAGGAGTCATTCGCCACCTGCTAACATATGTGAACCACACGCGTATGTGTCTCGTTTACTCATTATATACATTTCTGGTTCGTCTACCATTTCTCATCATCGTGTTGGTTAGATATCAGTGAGAGAGCTAGTTTAGGTTTTATAGTTATAAATAAATAAATAAATACCTTTTAAAAGAAATAAATAAGATTATTGCAACAAACTACAAACTTACACATAGGCAGTTTTAAATACATTGTATTTAGTTAGTCGATTATATATAATGTCATTAAACACATTCTTAACTTTTATACTCTGTGCATGTGTAACTTATATAAGGGTATTATACGTTCATCCCCAAGAATGTAGCAATTGGAAATATTGCTCATCAAAAAAATTCCATACTGGTCAATATCTAATACGTCTTGAGTATTACGCGTTAGTTTAAAACGTGTTAGTTTAACGTCAGTTTATGAATTTCCAAAATCGCTTCATTGCACAAATAAAAATTAATATTTAAAAAAAAACAATGGTGCTTCTTTCAATTGTTTCATAAAATTAAGATATTAAGCTTTTAGTAGAAAGCATCAAATTAGAACAGGCTTTCGTCAGTATCCAGCTCTTTTTTTATTGTCTTTTAGTATCCAGCCACTCCATCCAAAAAATAAGGAGTTTTTTGATACCAAAATATAAAGCTCTCCAAAAGACCAATCAAAGCATCATTTCCAAAAAAATTCCTGTTTTACCAAAGTCCCTTTTTTGTTGGGGCACATTTTTCGAGATAATATTTTCTCAGGCATATACTCGTAGACAAATGGCGGAAAATGTTATTATTATGATATATTTATTATTGGGCCGCAAAGTTTAAAAATGATAAATATATGTTATCAGAGATGAGATAAAACTTTAGCTGTTAATCCATATCACATAAGTGATTACCTCATAAATTAATGAACTCGGGTGTATGATGCCGCTGCATATATTTCAAGCTTGCCGGTTCCTAGAATTATTTAAAAAATGATTCTATCCTTGTACGTATAACGTGCAATAAATACAAAATTTTCTTCAAAATAAATATAAAACTTGTTAGGCCTTATAATATGGATATATTTGACTCAGCTGATGAAGGTCAACGAATATTCATGAATATTAATATATATATATATATATATATATATATATATATATATATATATATATATATATATATATATATATATATATATATATATACAGGGTGACCAAAAAGTATGGACACGGCATATTAAATCGTATAAGCTGGTTCTAACTAAAAATTTTCAAACGGTAAACCCTAGTAATTTTTCTCGAGGAATCGAATGCGGCAATCAGATTTCGGTGGTGGACCTACAAGGGTGAAACAGGGTCGATCTTCGATATTTTAAATGGAAACCCATATTTTTTATTGCATATTCGTATTCTACGGAAAAACTACGTAACTTTTGTAGGCAAACTTTTTCTTAAAGTGATTTGTTCTCTCCCTAGAGAGCGTTTTTTTCGATTTATTATTAACTTTATTTAATACTTCGATTTTAATAAATTTATTATTATAAATAATAATAAATTTTGTTATTAGTAACCGTAAATAATAAATTTAAAACGCTCTCTAGCGAGAAAACAAAGCACTTTTAAGCGAAAATTTTCCTACTAAATATACGTATTTATCCCGTAGAATTCCAATATTCAATAAAAAACATGGGTTTCCATTTAAAATTTCTAAGTCAGACCTTGCTTGGCTCTGATGTGTCCATCGGACCCGAAATCTGATTCATTCGATTCCTCGGGAAAAATTACCAGGGGTTACCGTTTGTAAATATTTAGTTATAACCAACTTAAACGATTTATCCGTGTTCAAACTCTTTGGACACTCGATATACATATATATGTATCTATATATATATATATATATATATATATATATATATATATATATATATATATATATCTATATATGTATATATATATATATATATATATATATATATATATATATATATATATATATATATATATATATATATATATTTATATATATATATAATACCAATAGCAGAAGAGCTATCTCATTATAGGAAGGCTTTAAGACTTTTAGCCAATATGCATGATATAAACAATCCATCAAATTTTAATTTTATAAAAATAAATTGTTATAATTATAACATAAAAGAATTAAATGAAGTAAAGATAGCGATTATTATTTATGAATACTAATAAGAATATACATATTTTATTTATTTCAATTTATAATTTTTCCATATTTGGTTGGATAATAATTATAATTAATACTTCAACAATTTATAAATATATTCTATATACGACTATTAATATGTAAAATATACTTTAATTAATTCCTTTTGACGAGGACTTTTATTTTTTTAATTTTTATTTTGTTTTGTTTTATTTCACTTATCAAGCATATGTTAAACAATTTTTAAGTACTTATTTTATTTGATAAAAATATTACACAAAATTCATTTAATGGTTGTTTAAGATGAAAGTAGTTATACCCGATTACAGAAGGAATTATAACTTTATTAGTCTACTTTGCCTATATTATAAAATGGACTACAGCGTTGTCGTTTCTTTGATAAAAACGTTAGGAGAGTGTTGAATTAGGAGTATAGACTCTATACTCCTATAGAGTATAGAAAATGACGTTTAAACAACCAAATAAAATTATACTCGTATTTCACATTTATATTTAATATCGTTTATATTTTATATTTTATATTATTAATATCATTTATATTTTATATTCAATCGTAATAAATATCCTTGTTTCGTTGTATTTTTAGATGGTCTTCTTCGAAAATCTTATGGTAAGTTATAGAGCAAAACTCAAAATAACAAGGATATTTCTAATAAGATGACATTTTTTCTTGAAACATCTTTTAAAAATCAAACCACACATACAGTATCAAAGCAACGCACTAGATTTCGATATTATGTATAAAAAAATTTATCGCCTTCATATATTCGAAATTACTGGCTGTAACAAAACAGTTCTGACTTTGTAACGTTTGAAAATATTAATCGAAAACCAAACTTTTGGTTTAGGTGTTCATAGAAAGATCTAATTAGCCCATTCCCGTTCGTCTTTTCGTGGACATGATTCAAGTTCTTGAATGGGCAAAAATCTTTTTTTTTAATAAATCTTTAAAAATAAACAACTATTGTTTGAAACTTTTTCTTAACTCAGTATATTGAAACGATATAATAATCATTATATGTATTCATATGAGTTGACAGTTAATTAACATATTGAAGGGACTACATAATTAGGATGCTATATCCGATAGTTGTTTTAACGGGGTATATTAAAAATCGAACTTTAATAGCCATGATTTCGTTATTTCATCTCTATTTTTACATTAAATACCATCTTTCGTTTAGTTAATTTCTTGATGTTCATAACAGTTTTTTATATTATATGTCATAATAAAGCTCTTCCGCTACTTGTACGAAATTTTAGGTTAAATTTTTGTCCACGGGAATCGCATCGTAAAGTAATCGATCTGTTTGTATCTTTAGAGGGAATTATACCGGATCAAGAACCTGATAGTTGCAGGAATTAAACAAAAAGCTATCTTGCTAATAATCATCAAGCTGAAAAGGTTGTTCGTCTGTTTCATGGAGAAATAATTTAATATTTCAACCCGTGGATTGCAGAACTCCGTATATATTTAATTTTCTTTTGTTGATTTTAAAAAAATTAATTCACACGTTGTAAATAAATGTTTTGTTAATTTGTATAATTGTAAAATTTCCGTAGGTACTAAATTTTTGATGATTGTGAATTCCACTTTATTTTCACAAACTATTAAATAACAGTGGACATTTATTTATGTTTTGAACTATTATATTATGTTTAATAAAATATAAATTAAATAATACTCTATAAACTTTTATTTTGAATTTGTGTGTGGTGTAATTATAAAAATAATTGATAGGTTATATTAAAACATTTGATATTTACTTTGATAATAAACGTGAAATTAGTAGACACTAATCACAATTATTTCACGAAATAAAAGTGCGATTTTAAGATAGAACCTAAATAGAATCGAATTGTGCGTATTTAATAACCGAACATCCAAAAACTCTACAATAATAATATACCGGATATTTAAGCAATTAACTCTGTTAGTTGTTAATTTAACTTGTTGTTTATTCTTTATGTATCAATACTTTTTGAATTTTATAGGCGATGATGGTACGCTCATAAAACTTCAACAACTTAGCTCACAAGTAACCTTTACTATTGTGTCAAATAAACATAATCAGTCACAACATTTATGGTGATAAAATATTATATTCTTTGAAAATATAAATAATTTTAAGTACCTACATGAATAATTAATTGATTTAATATCGTTAATATGGATGCGTGCATAATTGTTTTTTATTGACTAATGTATGCAGTATTTTATAATTATTGACGCTATTACATGATTAATTCATACGTCAAATAATCAACCCATATTGTTTTCAGTGGTAGATTTTAATAGCTGTATACTTATACCCAGTATATGTAAATATACAAGTTTATAACGCTTGAAAATGCTTAAAAATGCTTGGAATGTGTATTCATAAAATGGCCTAATTCGGCCATTTAGACATGTCCGTCCGTCTGTGGGTACGATAACTCAAGAACGACAAGAGATAACGAGGTGAAATTTTCTATATGTGTTCTATAGCAAAAGAGTGATTGTGTATTAATATTTATTTATTGACTTTTTGGCCGATATCTCTGCTAATAATTGTTTAAACAATAAAATGTTAATAACTTAACTTTTAAATCTACAAATTACCTACAACTATTATTTGAAACTTGTTTGTCTAAAATTAATATTTTAAACTTATAACGCGTTTAGTGTTGCACTACTGGGTGCAAGGTTAAAAAAAACGAGGTATGCATAAATATGTTAAGAAATATGAATGATAGTGACATAATTAACAATAAATAATTTTCTTTATAAACAAGTATTAGAAGAGACATCGGTCAAAAAGTCAATAAATAAATAGTAATAGTCTTATAAGTCGTAAACGGTAAGTGGTACAAAAAATTAAAAATTAAAGGAAATTCAATTTACAAGAAATGTTATTACCATTTTTGACTTAAAGTGCACGGTATTGGTGATATAGGCCGATACAGTTTTTCTCAAAATGGCGGTACTTCCGGAGTCGAAATTTGTAAGAATTTTGTTCATTTACATTCAGTACGTGATACTGAACCTAATTTTTTTTAAATAACTCCTGTAATTTAGTGTAATGCGGACCATAGTAACGGGCTTCTCTATTGATTGTACTATATTTATTTTGGTTATACTTCTGTGTAGTTATATTTTTACAGGCTTTATTTCGTAATGCTCAAAGAAGCGCGTATATAAATCAGGTAAAAGAATTGAATGGGTGCGATACTTAAAGATTATTATTCATTCGTCATTTGATTGGAATATTTTGTGACATTAATCTTGAGATGTCAAATAACGCAATCAGAGATTTATATATTTATTACTTTCGTTGGAATAATAATGTCAATATATCGATGTAAAAAAGGGTGGATTTGACAAAGTGCATAATAAAAAGTGATCTTATTGTTTATGATATTCATATCTGCCGACTTGAATTGATTTATGGCATAGCATTGTTTATATAATAGTGTGTCTCTGAAAGGAAAGGCCTTGACGCTTTTCTTCAGTACCATATGTTTTTTTCATTGTCGTTGTGAAAAAGAACAAACCTATTTTCGATTAAATAATATTAAAATGTATTTTGTTTGTATAAACAGTTGAGTTGGTCAAACTGAAGCATAATTATTATTTTTGTTTAACGTGCCACTTACAATTTCATTATTTTAGTCAAACTCTCAGCAAATGCCGAATATCAGAGAAGTAGTTAAAAATTTGAGTTTTATACAAGTGGCATAGTGAATTGTGAAAATTGTTGATTAGTTGGTAAATGCTAACTTAAATATTTTTAATTCTTTTTGTAAACATAACGTCTTTCCATACATTGTAAGAATGGCTGCCATTTAGGTCAACACTATGTTTACAAAAACAATGATAAAATATGAAACTATTATCAAAAAAAAGTAATTATTTACGTACATCAAGATATTCAAAATATTGAGTCGTACTTCAACTTATCGTATTGATCTTTAGACATTATGGCATGGTGGAAATATATCTACATTATTCAGCAAAACAATTTCTAAAAATTTTAGTCCTATATTTACAATTTCTAAAAATAACTATATTTGTTGGAACACAATAATTATAACATACCAGCCAAGTAGCCGAGCGGTCTAAGGCGTCATGTCTGCGTCATGTATGCAGTACTTGGAAACTGGGAGGTTATGGGTTCGAATCCCGACATCGGCAGTTTGTCAATTATAAAAATATAAAAAAAGGGGCGGTTGATTGACTAAACTGTAGGCATATGGACAAGAACAAAGTAACCGGCTATGCCTGAGAAGGTTTTCTGCAGTTTCCTTCACGAACTCCAGATGAATATCGGCATAGTTCCTATCATAGACGGCTGCAGCCGCATATCCTACCAATTCATAGTCTACACACAAATTCCTTCCTCTCCACTCACATCCTCACATCCTAAGGCATCACAATGGACCTTATGATCGAAGTGTAGCCCGTCCAGGGCAGCCTTTACAATCTGCCATAATTATAACATTGGAATAAGAAGCGATATTTGAATAAATCGAAAGCTGTTGTACTTGGGAAAACCTATGGTAAAACGTTTTCTATAAGTTTTGGTGGAACGGTTGTTGTATTGAAAATTAGTGAAATAATTTTAAGGTCTCAGCACACAATTATAATTACAATAAGTAAAAATATTTCAATATACAAGAGAAAGTATAATAGAAAAATATTTAAGATGAGAATATTTTTCTCGTTGAAAAATAGGACTTTTTTTTATATAATCGCAAAAAGAAAATGATATCCATAGATTTTTTTTTCGTAATTACATATTGATCTTAAATCTTCTTTTTTCAAAAGATTTTTTTTTTTAAATCAAAAATTGAAAAAAATTATTATCAGATAGAATTTATTCAAATATTAATTGAAATCAAAAGTCAAGTAAATACAATTTGTAAAAATACAAATTAAGTTTGTTAATAAAGTTTTACATAAATAAGTATAATTTGGTACACGCTAGCTTATGATGAAATGTATATACAAGGTTACATTTGACGTTGTTCAGTTAAAAATTACCATTGTTGGTTTAAAATAATACAAGCTTTAAAAAAGCGATTGTTCGATTTAGTCCGTTTCGAAATTACTATTGTACGAGCTATAATGTCAAAATTGTTCCGTAAAGTGTGCTAAAAAAAATAAAAAATTAAATTCAAATTCTTTTTTATTGAAATCAAATAAACGTCAGGTTTGAATTTCATAAAGTATTTTGTTTTATTTAATTCTTTTTCCAAAAGTGCGTGTTGTTCCAATGGACATAAATTTAGTAAAATTTTACTAATATTTGTGTTTTCTTATGTGTCGAGTATCGGAATCTGTTCTACGTTCTACAGGGCACCTTTTGAAGGCTAAAGATAGCCAAGATACCAATAAGTACCAATAAATGTCTATTAAAAAAATAATAATATGTTACAATAATAAGTTAATTTTGACTTCAAATTAATCTGTCAATGATACGAAAAAGTTAACTCATTCATCAGTATCATCCGCGGTATAAAGGTAGCAAACTGAGCTTGAAATCGAGGTACAGGGTTTATTTTAATACCTTGTGGTTGAGTTAACTTTTTCATACCAATATATAATTAGAAATTTCCAACCTAGATTTTATGAACAGAAATAAAACTCAACAACATATGTAAATATTTTATATAAAACATTTGTATTTCACATAGATTTTACAACTAAGAAATTATAAAATAAATTTTATGTCAATAAAATTAATTATAAAAACATAAATATTCCAAAAGTACCAATGGTAGTACTTGTTGTAAATTTTATAAAGTAAGTCACATTAAAATATATTTTATAGTTGCCGGTTATAAATACAAAATTTATTTACAATAATAATTTAAAGGTGTTAATGATTAGCAATATGCCAATTTGGTACACGGCTAAAAGAAAGAAAAAAAAATTGAATATCACCTGCTTCGTTACCATACCATATGAGCTACACATATAATTGCTATTTTTGCTATTAAATGAATAACTTGTACATTCATGTACGCAAACAACTAATGCTGACTTTATATGCAAGTCAACCAATATTGTGTTTAAAAGCCTTAAGCGTCAATAATAATTTTATTATTTATATGCATTCATAAATATGAGATATTAACGTTATATTTTAAAACATGAAGATGGTCAGTCGTCTCTCGTTTTCCTGTTATTTTAATGCAAAATTATGTATTTTTATTTTTATTTTTTTGTTTAAATTAATGTAAATGTTACAGAGGTAAAATATTAAAAAATCAATATGACGTAGACATATTTTAAAAGCTCTCCTTCTGTTGGAATAGGCAACCCGCATTAAATTGAAGTTGATTCAATATATATCTATCAAAACTAATTTAAGTGTTTTGTATTGAATTTTTACTGTACCAACAAAGAAGACATTTTCAGGTACTTAAGGTTGTTATGAAAGTACCTGGCACAAATCAACCAAAATTAATGGTAAGTTCGTGTAACTCAAAATACACGAATTCTAACCATGTAAGAAGATTTTTTAAATTAATTATTAATTACTAATAAAATTATTATCAAATAAAATAATAATTTTAAAAAAATTATTAAAAATTAAAAAAAATTATTTTAATAATAATTTAATTATTATTATTATTTTTTATTAATAATATTTATTTAATTTTAATTATACTGACGTTGCCATACCTACTGTGACAATCTAAAATAAAAGTGGCTTTAGGACCATTTTTCGATCTATAAATTTAATTATCTCAGAAACCAAAAACAGAATTGTTTTGAAATTTGATCCAGGTATTTATAAGACTTTGATAATTATTTTAAATGTTTTTCATAAACCTGACATTTCTGGTGGTCGAGATATAGATTTTTGTATTAATGTTTTTACCGACGAGTCCATTTAAGCTATGGTTTTTTACTCAAAATTTTTTTACTAAACATTTTTTTACTCAAAAACTAAAAACAGGATCAAGTTCAAACTTTGACAGGATATTCTTTATTATTGAAATAATAAGCGGTCAAATTTTGAAGAACCTGTCATTAAATAGAAAGTTCTTCATAACATTTTATGAATTAGATCTAATAACATTGGAAAAACCTTAAACTATAAACATTTTGGAAAATTATTCAAATTTAACATATAGCTATACAAAATATACAATTTTTTATGAATGAAAGGCAACAAAAATGGGAAAAACTTTAAAACTACAAAATTATTTTTGAATTGACAAATATTTTAACATACAGGTATCAATAACATGGTGATAACATAATGGTTAATTAAGTTGATTTTAGGTGCATACAGAATTATTTGTTATAGTTTGCCGACAATTAATAATTTACACAAAGAAATTCAATAATGATTACAACAATAATGTTGTAATGTTGTATCAATAATACCTTGTTGTTATCAATAATGATAACAACAAGGGGTGTTTTTAAAATCGAATTGACCATTTAGTATGGAATCGAAATTTTTGAATTTATTTATTTATAATATTTCTAGATTATTTAAAATATGTTCTTTTGGGGTGAATATGTATTATCTCGAATTTATCGTTAAAAGAATGATTTTCCCAGATGAGGTGTTCAGCATAACTAGGTTTTCCTCCTTTAATCAATTTTCAGAATTGTTCATTTTATTTCTGAGGATGGAACTGTGTTCCAAAACTAGTCAAATAAAGTGTTTACGAAAATTTCAAATATTATTTAATTGACAAACTGCTGCCGTTAGGAATCGACAACTAAGCTGCTCCAGTTGGTTTGTGCCTGTGGGATATAATAAGAAGGACGGACAATACGTTTTGTGTATGCAATAATCTCGACTATCCAATTTGTTCCCTATCCTTCGTAACTCACAAGATATAAACTTAAAATTTAGTGTTGACTTTTGAATGAGCTTTAATGGGTATATACAACAAGAATATATCTAACAAAAACAGGATGTATTCGTTTCGGGCGCTTACACGTTTTCAGTGCCATCAAGCGGGGATTGTGGTGTTCAACTTGACGCTGTTTATGATGATAAAGCGCGAAAATGGTTGAGTTCAAACGATATATACCACGCTTACAAACGCTTTATCCATCGAGGTAGGGCAGCAAAAATTTTTTTTTTGTCATATGTACGCTATGTGTTCTTAAGCTAATTTGAACGTCATTAAATTGTGTTTATAAGCATGAGCGCTGGAAGTTTGCTAGTTATGGCTACAATACAAATTTCTACATGTAAATAGGCCTACGTTGTATGTTCAAAACGTGACATATAATGCGTACGTATAGAACTTTATCGAAATTTTTATGGGCAGAAATTTTACATGTGTTCTGAATAAGTATGAATTTCATTTTTTGTTTATTTTTCATTCAGTCTTATACACACCTGGTACTAAAATTAACACTTTTACAATCACATATTCAATAAAAATATGCATAGAAAACTTACAAAACAAATTAAATAATCACCGACGAAAATGAAATGAAGGTGTGTAGGTATGATTAACATTTATTAAGAAAAACTTCCATATAAATAATTATCGCCAATAATGAACGGTGATTAAATGTTATGGATTTTATTTACAATTTACATGAAAAGAATAAAGAAAAAAAAAATCATAATATAATAATTATGAAAAAATATACTAATAAATATTATTAGCACCTACAGGCCTAATGCTGTTCACAGTAATGTTTTGGTCTATTATTAATATTTTTGTATACATAATTTTTGCATACAATTTTCAAGGTATACATATACTAACTAGTATCGAGAATGAAACAATTGATACTTGAATATCGATAGGTACCCTATCCTGTGGTTACGTATTTTTGGAAGCAAATATAATAATTTTTTGTTTTTCGAAATTTGCCCCAAATCTTAAATTAATTATTTGTATTTTATAAATATGCATATCGACTAAATAGTAGCCATAATTAGCGGGCATTAGCTAATCGTAATTAATCTCCGGGATATAGAATCGAAGATATGTTTGTCACTCTTTGCCAATTTGGTGCGTGTCTCACAATGATTTTAATTTGTTTTATTTTTCTATATGGTCTATGATTTTCGTATTAAGTGTGATGGCCTATCAGCTGCGTTGATTATGCTTGGAAAGTCAGCACTGACCACGTGATCTAATTAGGGTTAATAACATGATTGTGTTCTGTCAACTGATTTTGACATTTATTTTTTAATTGTTTAAGTATAGTTCAATTTTGATATTTGAATGTTCCAAATCTGAATTCGGAATATGTCCAACTTTATGACTTGCATTTCTAAATTTGTGTAAATATATTTCGTATGAATCTAATTCTGTAGGGTTTTACACAGCTTTAAGTTCGATGTGCTTATTTTGTGATTGTACTCTATAAGTAAGCAATTATGCACTATTTTTCTATAATTCCAAATTTTACGTGAGCCAAATGTTCATTGAAGCAAATTTAAATTTGACCACGGCTTTGACGAGTATAAATTTTCGATCAAATTAAAAAATAATTGTGTCCGTTTTTTTAACACATCTCAAAAATCATCATTAATTCAGATATTATGTTTCACTTGCTAGTCACTAGTTTCACTAGCTAGTATAGTTATATATAGTTCACTAGCCTATAAATCGTTGAAATTTCCTCAGAAACAGTAATTCAGGTTCTTTAAGCCACTTTATATTTTGAAAATTAAATGAGATACGATAAAAAAATCAATTATATTCGCTTCAAACGTGCCAGTAATTAATTTTGATGTAGTTGTAACTTCACCAAATCTTAAGCTAGAGAGCTGACCAAAAGTACATTTTGAAGTTCTCTTAACGTACTTCAAGTAATGTTTTATCAGTATTCCTGAATACGTTTCAATTATTCCGTTATTTAAAGATGAAAGCTTGCACATCGATATTCGGTAAACAGACAGCTACATTTCGTGAGTCATAACTCGGTGACTATTCTCTCCAACGGAAATATAAAAATACCGAATTGTTTGTTTTTTATAACATTAATTTTTACTTATTACATTTTCTCCGATTAAATTTAAGGTTTTCGAATTATGTGGGAAAAATTATCACTAAGAATGCTTTTTTCGACGAAAAATTGGCAAGCAGATAATTCAGAAACTATAACTTTTTCAGAAAAACTTTACAGAACATTTTTTGCTTAAAATTAATCTATCAATTTGTAGGGTTATTGAATGTAAATATTTTCACGAGCGAAATTGGGTGGCATCCACCCACCAAATTATTTCTGATTTCAAATAATATATAAAAACAAACATTTAAATAAAAAATCGTTAACATCGGATCTGTTTCGGAGGATTACTGTGTAAACGCCCTCATTGACTCGGCTATACGGTTAGTAATCAAATTACCAAAAATAAAAACTAATCGATTATGGATTTTATATATATGGCTTTTATGAATATTTATGTTTGGTGTCGATCAGTGTAATTTATAGTACATTTTTATAACATAAATATAATTTGAATAATTACATAAATATGTTATTATTTGAAAGTTATGTTATAAAATATATTATAGATATTATTTATTTTACAAAGGTCGCATATATTTACAAATATAAAAATGTTTTTTTTGATGAAACTATGATTATCGATTTTAACACACACCTGTAAATTTTAAATAAATAAGTTATTTCACTAAGTTTTTACATATCATAACATAGTTTCTATAGTATACAAATATTAATCTGGCCAGAAGCTAATATTAAAAAAATATTATATTTTTATTACCTGTCAATAAATTTGAAAAATTTCATAAACCGATGTTAATTAAATTAAAGATTAATGGCATATAGTTACATATTGTCAACGTATTGTACATAAATTTAAATTATTTTTGAGACTTTTACAATGGTGAATAAACTTGTAATATGAATAGCATCACATAAGAGTTGGATTCTTTTAAAATTGTTTTAAATTTAATTTTTTATAAGTTGAAAGTATAAAATATATTGTTGCAATATCTATTTTAAGGTAGTATATCTGTAAACCCATTTTTCTGCAGAATGTATTAAAAGTGGTTTTGAGTAGATGTAAGTAACCGCCCTCTTGAGAATTGATAAATTGGAAATTTTTATCCCATCTAATAAACTAGATATTCAATATCAAAATTGGAACTTGATATTGCAGAGGTTAACTGTGCCAGTTGACCGAAAATGACACATTTTACATCATAAATTATAAACTTTTCTGTTGATTTATTTCAAAAACAACTTATTGATACCTTAATTTATGACGAATTTTTTGAAACCAAGGGTACAGTTTAAGGGTACAATTTTGCCCTATTCTAAAACATTAATAAAATATAGAATTTTTAGCTATATTTTAAGAATCCAACCCATTAATTTATTACTTTGCAAAATTTATACGATATTAAAGCTTGCCGCGAGATTTACTTGTGTAGATATATTTACCTATTTTATTTTAAGTCAATCTCGCGACAAGATTTAATACTATATAAATTGTGTAATGTAATAAATTAATGGGTTTGATTTAATTTAAAGTTTATTTTCTTCTTGTTAGAAGCATTTAAACAAAAGTTTGTTTCTAAAAATGTTTACTACATTAATTTATTTTCTTCTTTTTAGAGCATTTAAATACAAGCTTGTTTTTAAAACTGTTTTTTTACTATTAAGTTATTTTAGTAATCGCTTTGTTATTGTATCTAAATGTTTCTTAACCTGTTCATTTCATTTAAAGCGTCATTGTTGACTGGTCGTTTGCCCGTTAATTTAGTAAAAAAATAAAAGGTTCGAATACGGATAAAATTACTTTTTTTAAATATTTCTTAAGAAAATTCCAAAAATTAGTATTGCCCACCGATTTTTAAACACTTCTATGATAAACTCTTTGTTTTTTATTGCCAGCCATGAATATATTCTTCAGATATATTCTTTGAATATTACTGAATGACTATGAATAACTCTAAAAAATTATTTTTTGTGTTATAGTTGCATTTTACATTTTAATTCCCACGAGTATAATTGAATGAATCCAGTTCTTACCAAAGAAAGTATATATCGAAGACAGCATAGGAAATTTATGTCAATTATTTTATTTCTAAATTTTGACAATTGGAAATGTCATTTTTTTATTAAGATTTTGTTGATGACATATATTTGGACACTATAAACTCTACTATCATGGGACTTGTAGAAAGAAGAAACACACAATATAAAATATCTAACTAAATATTAGAAACATTAAAAAATGTGTAAGGAGTTAAGTTGAGGAAAATTATGTTTGCTACAATTCATTGCCTCATCATTTTTTTCTACAACATGAATGTGTACAGAAATATTTAGGATTTAATTTTGCAATCTTAAATCGTCAATATCTCTGTAAATATTAGAGAAACACAAAAATGATAAGAAACTTAATTATAGTAAAACTAATTTTCTACAACTTTACATTTTTATGTGTTTTTTATTTTTTCAATATTAAGAGAATTTTTTCAATATCTATGGACGTTTTAAACTGTCAAAATTTCGAAGAAGAAAAATAATTTGACATAAATTTTCTATACATTTTACATTTTTATGTGTTACATTTACATACTTTACATTTTTATGTGTTTTTTATTTTTTCAATATTAAGAGAATTTTTTCAATATCTATGGACGTTTTAAACTGTCAAAATTTCGAAGAAGAAAAATAATTTGACATAAATTTTCTATAATCATGTTTTGAAGCCCGGGCAACGCCGTTTTTTTCATGTAGTAGGATATTTTTTTACATCAAAGCAAGTCACGAGCTCAAAATTTTTTTAATTTAATATTTTAAGCTAAAAAGTTTCATTCAGTACCTTTATTTTATAGAAAGTAATCCAAAATTTTGAATACACTTTTCCCAAAATAAATTCATTTAAACTCTATTCTTATGGTTCTATATTTATAAACATTTAAATAAAATACACATAATGAAATCATAATTTATTAAAACCGAATAATTATTTGAGAATCTATTAAAATTTCTGAATAAAATTTGAAATTTAAATTCAAACGAAACGAAAGAAAATGGTATGTATAACAAACAAAAAAATTGTATAGTAGCAATAAATAATAAAATTAAATAAATAAGTAATAAATTGATGTAGCGATTCATAAAACGATAAACTATGACGTGCTGCGTCCCACATCGGGAGTAAACAAACACGATTTCGTGCATCAAGTATTATAAATACAGTGTGTTACCATATATATACATATTATTTACCTCTTATTATATGACTTTTTAATATTATTTTACACTTTGTTTTCAGTTTTTTTGTTTTGCTTTTGAGAGTTTTAATAACTTAACGAATGATTCCAAATAACATATAAGTATATGTATATTCAAAAAAAAGGTGGATACATTCATAAATTATTTAAACAAATGATTATCTATGACTGGAAGTTATAATATGGATGTGAAGTATGATCAAAAACTATTTTATTGTATTGTGAAACAAATCAATATTTATTTTATTCTTATATATTATTCTATGCATTTATTTAATAATTATAATTTCATTTCTATTCGATTATTTCTACTACAGTGTCTTTAAAAGTATCACCATTACTAGTGACAGAAAGAAAATGCCGCACTGTTTATTTTCATACGTGAACTCTGCAAATTTGAGAAAAGTGTATACGCTCGGCATCTATACGAATATACAACCATCTTTAATTATCTTTGTTTTATATTGCAGTAGTATCAACTATCAAAGACTTGTACTATTAAAGAGAGTATCAACTATCGACTTGTGTCGATGAAATATGAGTTTAAATGTTTTGAAAAATAATGGCACTTGTACAGTCGATAGTATCACACAACAAACAAAATAACACCGGTTATTATCGTTCGATTTAATATCGGGTCAAAGGAAATAAAACCAAAAAGGATTTAGGACTGATTATCTACTTAAATTAAAAAATTTAAGCTGGAAAGTCACTAATATACTGTTGAGAGGCTCACTAATAGACTCCAATTATATATATACATATATATATATATATATATATATATATATATATATATATATATATATATATATATATATATATATATATATATATATATATATATATTTATCTATTCGTTAATATATAAAAATTCGTTAATATATATATATATATATATATACATATATATATATACAAAAATGTACAATTTATTGGTATAACCGACTTTCTTTGCTCGAAATTGGCAATCATCAATTTAACGAAAAACGGCAAAATTTGTGCGATTTCTTGTTTTTTAATTATGACTATAAAAATAATGATTCTGTATTGATCAAAACTCATATATATATATATATATATATCTATATATATATATATATATATATATATATATCTATATATATATATATATATATATATATATATATCTATATATATATATACAAAAATGTACAATTTATTGGTTTAACCGACTTTCTTTGCTCAAAATTGGCAATCATCAATTTAACGAAAAACGGCAAAATTTGTGCGATTTCTTGTTTTTTAATTATGACTATAAAAATAATGATTCTTTATTGATCAAAACTCATAAAAATATGTAGAAAAGAATAAATAGTGGTCAAAAATGGGGGTTGCCAGTTAAGACAAAAAGTTGTACTGTGCATGCGCATATCTAATTAACAGAAATAGATCATAGACCATAAAAATGTGTAATATTAAGTACAACAACCAACTTAAATATTGAGTGTTTTCAATTAGCGTTTACACATTGTATATAAACGTTAAAATCTTTCAATCAACATGAAACTCGATAAAAATAATGAATAACGCGACACTTGTTTTGAAATGTTTTTAATGCTCTACAATGTAAAATAAGGTAAATGCTAATGTTTGTATAGTGAGTATTAAATATAGAGTTTTCATCATGAAACAAGCGATATGTTATCACATAGTGAAAAATACAGAAAATGTGCAAATATTTCATGAAAATACGTTATTTTATTGGCAGATAAAATTTAGAAGTCAGTATCAATTATACCATGAAATAAACGGCTAAAGTTTCGCAACCCACTTTAAAAAGTTGTAAAAAAATTTCCTTTTAGTGTCTTTCGCTTTATTGTTCAAAAAATTTCACCGTCAATTGAAACAATCAATGAGAGAAATATAACATTGAATACATTGTACCAATAAATGAAATCATATTCAATCATCTGTAACATTAAATTTCATTTTACATTATATTATTTACAATTTTAATAAAGCTACGCTAGCTGTTATATTTATTCAAGTAGTGCACCCTAAATCTGATAAAAATTTTCAACTCGTATAATATAATATATTTTTCATATTTTATTATTTATTTTCTGTTATAACTAATAAAGCAAATGATACTGTATACAAAGAACATTACTCATTTAAATATAATGTATATCGTGAATTTCATTTACTAAAAACTATAATATTTTATTTCAGTTTTATTTACTAATAAAATACAACAAATTTTTAAATCAACGTAAAGTAAACAAAAAAGTAAACTATTACAAAATAAAAAACTAGACAATAAAAAGGCAAAAATAATCTGCCTAAAATAACTAATATTACTGAACTTGTAAGTAGAGTCGGTTCTGTGCATGGTAAATATTTTTGGTTGCATTAGCTTGACTTGTATCTATCTATCTATACATGTATGGACACTCCCGTTCAATAAAATTGAACCAACCTGAAATGTTAATTTTCTTACATTTCATAAAACTCCTTATTTTGTAACTCTCTGTATATTATTTATTTATAAACAAAGATAAGTAGTATATTGTTTAAATGTGAAAAAAGAAATGGAAGTTTTATATTTTTTATTCATGTAAACAAGTCAGTGATAGAGTAAGAATATGTAATGTAAATACATGTTAAGTGTTATTTCCTTTTACGTATAGAAATAAAATAAAATGTTGTATGTGTCAAAAACATTATTCTTGTGGATAATCAAAATAGTGAGAGACTGATTCGGTTCAGGTTGGATCAATGTTATTGAACGGGAGTGTATGTATGTAATATAATTTTTAAATTAAGTTTTCATCCACTTCCGGACGCTTGAAGAATTTGAAATTTTGAAGACGTTTTAAGAACCAATGACAATACAATAATATAATATATAAATAACAAAAAAAAAAGAAAAATTTAAATTGATTAATAGCCAAAATACAAATTTGCATATCTATAACGATTTATATAGTGATGGTATAGTTTATAGTTTCTATGGTAATGTCGTCAATAAAGTTTTAATAAAAAATGACATATCCAACTGTTAAAATTTAGAAAAAAATAACTATTTCACATAAATTTCCCTTTGCTATATTCGATTTATACTTTTTTTGGTAAAAATTGGATTCATTTCATCACTCGTCTGAATGATCACACCACAACACAAAAAAAATTTTGTTTTAAGATTAAAAAACAAAGAAACAAATTTAGAGTTTGAAAAAACTAGAAAAACTTGCATGCTTTTATTACCATAAAAATGCAAAATAATTTAAAATAGAATAGATTGACAACAAAATTAACTTTAATGTAAACAAAAGCATTTGGTGCTCACTACTTGCACTTGTAGAGCCATTATAAAAACGAAATAGAGAGCACACCATTATTTTGTTTACATTTAAGCTAATTTTGATGTCAATCTCTTTATTCTATTCTATTTTAAATTATTTTACATTTTTTAGTTCACATTGCAATAAAAGCATGGTTTTTTAGGTTTTTTAACCTCTAAATTTTATTATACCCAGTATATTTGTAAATATACAAGGTATATTAAGTTTAGTTCCTACTTTGTAACGCTTGAAAATATTGATCGCAGAAAAAAATGTTTGTTATAGGTGTTCATAAAATTACGTAATTAATTTATATCTTTGAAACTGTAAGAGATAGAAAAAAAATTTGTTGATAAAAAATCTTCTACCCTTTTAAAATAAACAACTTTTGTTTGAAAAATTTTTTTATAAACTCAATATTTTTTTCATAATTTGTGCTCAAAGTTGAAAATGAGAAATACAATTGATAGATGAACGAAGGAATGCATGTATACATGTACATAGCATCCATACATACTATTTTTATACCCAGTAAATGTACAAGGTATAAGTTAAGTTTAATTAAGAAATTAAAAATTAATAAAATTAATAAATTAATTTATAATTTTAATTTATTTAAGTTTAGTCCCGACTTTGTAACGCTTGAAAATATTAATCCTTGCCATAAATAATTGGTATAGGTGTTTATAGGTGTCTGTCTGTCTGTCCGTGGACACAATAATTCAAGAACGAAAAGAGATAACAAGCTGAAATTTTTTTTGTATGTTCCAGAGCAAAAAATTACGGTCAAGATAGTTAATGGATAAAATCGGAACGTGTTTCGGAAAGCGAAAAATATTACCAACTTTAAAACCGTAAGAGATTTTTAAAAAAATTGTGGAAAATTAAAAAATTGTTAACAATTCCAACATAGATATAACTCAGTATATACTGGGTATTCGAACAGTTAACTCAGTTAGTTGTTACATATTACTTGTTTTATTCTAATTTGGTATTTTCAGGCCAAAGCTTGTAATTGCTCATCAAATCTTCAAATAAAAAAACGAAAAGCGTGTTTTTTTTGGAGCGGTTATTGCATATCTATAACGTCACCTATTCCTTAATTTTCATCGATTTTCATTGAGAATGCTTAAGCTCAAATATGATATTTAGAAATAAATTTTTTGCCCCAATTTCCTAGATTAAAATTTTTTGTATTTTATAAATACGTATTTCGACTACAAAGTAGTCATCATCAGTAGGAATTAGCTAATTGTAATTATTATCCAAGGAAATGTTTTTACTTGTAGCTAATTTGGTGACGGTCTGCACAATATATATATATATATATATATATATATATATCCTGGACATATATTATTGTATCAACGTGACTAGATATTGAAATCCAAGATCTAGTGCACAGCACACCATAAAATCCAGTATTAATTAGGTATATACCTATTATTATAGTTTTATATGTGGTCAGTTAAACTGTAATATTATGTAAATAGTGTAAAAACGTTTTAGCCTTACAGGAAACAATACTAATTAAATTGTTAGTAAAATAATTAATATAAGAAACAGAGCGTTATTATTCAATTATTACATTCGAAAAAAAAATGTTTGAAAAGCACATGTCATGTTTAAAAAAAAAAAACTTTGACAACCATTCAAATTATAATAAAGATAAAAAAAAAAGTTAAGATCATTAAAAATTACCCTACAAAAATTAAAGTCTCTATTATATATCTACTCGTATACGTTAAAAACTAAAGTAAAGATTATAAAAACCTTACAGAAATTTATAATAATGTTCTCATGGGTTTATGTAATCTGAGCAATAAACTACTTGAACGTTGAATTCGAAATGTATTTTGGAAATTTTCATCAAATATGTTATGTTTTGTTTTTGTTTTGTTTTTATTTTATTTATTTTTTATATTATGATGGAGAGATGCTTTCAGGTTCAATGTAAACCTGTAAACTGTATTGTAAATTGTCCCTTTAAATCCGTTATCTAACTTTAGTCGTAACTATATTTGAAATTCATTGTGTCATTTTTTTATACTCGGTATATATTTAATATAAACAAGAATATAATAATCCTAGCTTTAAAACGGTTGAAAATATTGATTGCAGGAAAACAACTTTTTGTATAGGTGTTCATAAAGTCTAATTAGCCCATTTCCGCACGTCCGTCAGTCCGTGGAAAGGATAACTCAAAAACGAAAAGAGACATGGTCTGGAATTTTATATTTCTAGATCACTCGCTCAATTGTGAGATTGGGAATGGAGAAAATCAGATCGTGTAGCCTCCGCACTGGCAGAAGGTGGATCATCCATTTATCCATGCAATATCCATCCATCTTTAAAGAAAAATTTGAAAACGAAAAATGTTGCTTTTTGGCACTTTTTTCATAAAATGAAAAGTTTTGCAACCATTTCAGCTCAAAATTTAAATAAACATTGCCATGCGTTGCTAATGAACTCTGTATAAACTGGGTATTTATGCAATTAAGTCAGTTAATTTTTATTTTCACTTCTTTCTATAAATTCAAAGATTATTTTGATTTATAATGTACAAAATAATCGTGTTTGACTCACGCTGACTGATAACGGTTCTATCGACTTAAAGAGAGGGATACCTTTTTAAATTTTTGCGGTAGATTTTGTGCCAAATCTATTTGGTTTTCAAAACAATGTTTCGACTAAAAGTCATTCGTTAAAAATGCTAACAACTTTTATCTGAAACATTTTTATCGCAAATTGAATTAGAGACACTGCTAATGTAGTTATTAAAATAGATAGATAGATTGTTGAGGCTGCCCTGGACGGGCTTTACTTCGACCATAAGGTCCATTGTGATACCTAAGGATGTGAGGTTGTGAGTGGAGTGGAAGAAATTTTTGTGTATAGACTAGGATTGGTAGGATATGCGGCTGCAGCCAACTATAATAGGAACTATGCCGATATTCATCTGGAGTTCTTGTAGGAAACTGCAGAAAACCTTCTCAAGTCGAGCCGATTACTTTGTTCTTGTCCATACGCCGACAGTTTAGTCAATTAACCACTCACTTTTTTTTCTTAATAATTGTCAAAATGCCGATGTCGGGATTCGAAACCATAACCTCCCAGTTTTCAAGTAGGCATACTACGCAGACCTAACGTATTAGACCGCTCGGCCACTTGGACTGGTTAGTTATTAAGATTATGTGCATGATATTCAACATTTTAAGTCTTACAGATAATATAATCAAAATATTGCCCAAGTTGTAAATCCTTTGATATTAAGAATAATTTTTTTTTAAAACTATTATTACTTACAACAGCTTATTACACCTTGAGGATTTAAAAATTTGAATATTCCATTAATTTTTTTTAATACATATAGTGGTCAAATTATATAATATTTTTGTGTAATATATATTTGTTGATTTTTGTAGGCTTAAGGGGTAAAAAGATGGTCGAGTCTGTTGGTGACTAACGACAACAAGTAAGTATTACATTATTACCATAGTTTATGTTGTAGATATATATATATATATATATATATATATATATATATATATATATATATAAATATATATATATATATATATATATATATATATATATATATATATATATATATATATATATATATATATATATATATATGTATGTATATAGTCAAACAATCGTGGAAGAAGCAGGTGATATGAATGACCGATACTTACATTACCACACCTACACACACAATTGTTAATATATTTCCCTTAATAAATGTTTTACAACAACAACTGATCCACAACAATATGGTCATTATGAAAACAAGTTAATGATGGAAAAACGGTTTTAACGTCGGTTATATAAATATATCAGATTAGTTGATTAGTTATATAAATTATCATTATGAAAAATTGTACTATTATAAAATTATTTCTAGGCTATGCAATGGGAAAAAATTCGTTACGCAGGAGCTGTTTCAACTTAGCAAATTTCCGTAGAATACATAAATCACTCTCTAGCGGTTACAATTTTAGTCTGATCAAAATGAAATGTCGTATATGATTTCAGTATTTGCAAGTCCAATTTTATTAATTAACTACATACGTCGAGGGGAATGGGGGGGAGGGGTGTTAAAGAAAGAAGAAAACACAAAATATAAAATAATTCTGTTAATATTAGAACAATCGAAAAATGCGTTAGGAATAAAGTTGTAGAAAATCAAATTTGCTACAATTCATTACCTTATCATTTTTGCTCAAACTCGAATGTGTACAGAGATATTAAGGAATTTAATTTTCAATCTTAAACCGTCAATATTTCTGTAAATATTAGTGTAACAGAAAAAATGGGAATAAACAAAATTACAATAAAACTGAGTACCTACAACTTTACTCCTTATAAGTTTTTCGAATATTAAGTGAGATATGTCAAATTTTGTGTTTCCCCCTCGCTTTAAACCCCCCTTTCCCCTTGTCCGATTCTACTCATTAACGAACTTGACCTTTTGAATTCCAAAAGCGCCTCAACTACCAAATTTCATTTCGATAAAATGAAAACTGTGACCGCTAGAGTGATTACAGACACATATATATATATATATATATATATATATATATATATATATATATATATATATATATATATATATATATACATATATATATATATATATATATATAAATTTTACTTTGGATTTTCAAATACCATCACATACCAAATTTTTGCTTTTGGTATTTGAAATGCCAAAAGTTCACTAATAACACAATCGGTCAAGGCAATAGGAGTGCTTATAGAGCTGGAGATACACAAAATTTTGAATATCTCTCTTATTATTAGTAAAATTAAAATTTTATCCTTAATAAATCAGAATATAATTTTTAAAGCAATTTATCATCGGATTATTTTCTCTGTAATATTTACAAAATAGAAGGTAATTTGATATTCTTTATGATTCGTTTCTTTAGAAAATTCTTTTAGTCATTAGTTTAGCTGTTACAAGCGCTCTGCTGGGAACTGAGAGGTTGCTGGTTTGATTCCCAACGGTGGCTGTCAATTAAATTAATTTAAAATAAAAATTAATGGGGAAGTTCATTGACTAAACTTTTGGCGTATGGACAAGATCGACAGTAACCGGCTATGCTTGTGAAGGTTTTCACAAAATCCAGATGAATATAATTTGTTAATCCTAACAAAGTCGACTGCAATCGCACAACCTTCCAATTCCTAGTCTACAAACAAATTCCTTTTCCTTTAGGGGTCGGTAAAAAAAGACTAGAAAGGCCTACTTGCGAGGCTTCGATCTCCCTTAGGGGTTGCTTATTTTAAAACTTTGAAGTGTTAATTAAATTTACTATAATTTTACCATTTCAAATTTTGCAAACCTGTTTATTATATTCAAATAATACATATTTGTATTATTGTTTACCCATCTATGGAGATTACATATAGTTCTTTTCTGTAGTGTTATTAATACTATAATACTGAGGACCTATAATTATGGCCAGTGTTTCGTCACACGCTGGCGTAAGAATAATTACTACCTTATTATCGTTAATAAAATTATAAAAATGTTACGGCAGTATATAGAGTATCATATTATAATAATAATAATAATGCGGTAAAACCTCCATTTTTAAGACACGACGGTTTATAACAGGGGCCACCCACATCATTATTTTTCAACCTTTATTTATTTTTACTTTACATTTTTACGAGTTGAGGATCAGGAATTCGTATGCAGACTAGGAATTGGTAGGTGTGCGGTTGCAGCCGACTTTGATAGGAACTATGCCGCGATATTCATCTGGAGTTCGTGAAGGGAAACTGCAGAAAACCTTCACAAGCATAGCCGGTTACTTTGTTCTTGTTCATACGCCGACAGTTTAGTCAATCAACCGCCCCATTAATTTTTGATAAACTAACTGTCGGAATTCGAAGCCACAACCTCCCAGTTCCAAGTAGACACAACGCCTTAACAAGCGCGGCTACTTTGGCTGGAGTATCATATTATTATTTTTACAGTCTTAACATGAATTCTAGATCTTGTCAATTATCCATTCCGTGCCAAAATTGGTAAAATTTTCTCAAAAACTATTTTTTGTAATTATTCGAAATTTACCACCCAAGTGGAATTTAAATTCTGGGCGTAAATTGCAATAAGGAAAAAAAAAAGTTCACGAAAAGTTCTCTAATTGAAATAAGGAAAAATATACGAAAATTGGCTATAATAATCAAAATAATAATAATAATGTGCATGCATTATCAGTTCATACGGCGGATAGGAAACGAAATATTTTAGTGATTTAGTAATTTTAGTGATTTGAATTCGAGCTTATCTATGATATCTTGACTTGCGGAAACATTACGATGTAAAAATTGCGTTAAATTCGAGCTACCATTTAAAAATTTTATAATTGATTTGTGCTATAAAAGTTGTTAGTATAATTATTATGAACATCTTTTAACCAAACTAACCGAACCACCGCTATTTTTAAAATGTTATAGTTTAATATTTGAATTTTATAAATTACATTTAAAATTTTTGCCACAATTCCTAGAACATTTATTTGTATTTTATAAATACGTATTTCGACTACAATGGTGTCATCATCAGTATGAATTAGCTAATCCTTATTAAACCATGTTAAACAAGTTGAATCTTTAATGGGTTCGATTGTAACGTAATAAATAATTTGGTCCGCAGAATTAAATTAAAAATTTTACGAAACAATTCCACCGTACTAACACAAGAGACTGTCAACGTTGAAAAAAATAAACGCTCAAGCTACCATAACCTACCTAAAAACAGCGCTTGTTAGTAGAAATAAAATTAAATATTTACTGGGAAACCCTAAGGATAAAATTAGCAATGAAAAACAATCGGGCATATATAGTGTCAGTTGTCAAAACTGTTCGAAAATTTATGTTGGTCAAAGTCTTCGCCAAATGGGAACTCGAATCAAAGAACATCTGGCTCATGTGAAATTTGGGACCACCGAAAAATCGTGTATAGCTGTGCACGTAATTGAGAACAACCACAAAATTGACAAATCGAATTTAAAACTACTGAAATCGGTACAAAACCCCACAGAATTAGATGCATACGAAAGTATTTACATACACAAATTGAGAAAACTGACAATGAATTCAGACAATGGCCCAATTCCAAATTCTGATTTAAAAAAATTAAACTATCTTCCAAATCTAATACCTGAATATCAATGTTAGCTTCCATCAACACCCTCACCTTAGTGGTAATAAAAACGCCGCATTGTCACAAAACTATACCGCGAATAAATGGGTGGGGTTCTTCATACATTTAATCCCTTAATTAGTCAGTCAACTTAAATATTCCTTTAGGTCTGATCATATCCTCAGTCAAATCATATAAACGAAAAAATTTTTTTAATATCATTCTGAGACACGCACCAAATTAGCAACGAGCAACATATCTCTGACTCCATATTCCAGAGATAGTTACGATTAGCTAATTCATAATTACGATGTCTACATTGTAGTCGAAATGCGTAATCATAAAATACAAATAAATGTTCTAGGAATTGGGGCAAAAATTTGAAATGTAATTTCAAAAAACCTAGAGTTCCCTTTGATTATTTTAATAATCTTTATTGAATTTTATAGTTTTTCCTATTAATTCGGTTTTCGAAAAAAAATTTCATATATCCGAAGCATTTTTTCGAAAACCGAATCAATAAAACCCAAATCAATTATAAAATTTAAAAAAAACAACAGCCACTTTTGTGATCGATAGTACATATGAATCTTTTACCAGATTTTAGAATGCAAACATAAGTTTCTTTCCAAAAACGACCGTTTATTTCATCTAATTTGTGATGTCTGTTACCGTGTAACTAGACACAGCGTTAATAATAATTATAATGCATAAATAAATAAATAAATAATCTTAAAGTCATTTTTATCTGATTAACAGGAAATTTCTCTTTAGAACATATAATAAGTACTTTTAATATTTATTTGTTATATGAATTATTTATCAAATATAACGATCTATACACAAAAAAATGATTAATTATCCTTTCTGGAAATAATTTTACTTAATTGAAAAAAGTAAATTTTAATTAAATATGTAATAATATAATGCTATTGAAGATTTGAAAATATTGTTTTTATATGTAAAAAAATTAATTAACATTTTAATTTTTAATATCATTATTATGATACCTACTTTCAGATATATCCCGCTAACATATCACGGTAAGAGATATTTCCTTTTACGTAAGAAAGTAAAATTTATCTTTACATGAATTTTTTATGCAAAAGTTTTTAACATTAAAAAACATAAATTTTGTAATTGGAATTCGAATGTAGGATGTGAAATTAATACACAATTTAATACATAAAAATTTATTTATGTGTACAAGGTTTTAATATATGTGTTTAGAGTAAGAAAATACCTTTATTTGATAGTTAACAAAATAATTCGTTACGCAAGAGCTGCGTCAACTGAGCAAATTTTCTTTTAATTGATAAATTAATCTCCACTAATCCCAATTTTAGTCTGATCAAAATGAAATGCCGTATTCGATATAATTTTGGTATTTGCAAGGCCAATTTTATTAATAAATAGCATAGGCTAATGGGAAAGGGATGCATTAAGAAAGAAGAAAACATAAAATATAAAATATCTCTCTTAATATTAGGACAATCGAAAAATGTATAAGGAGTAAAGTTGTAGACAATCATGTTTGCTACAATTCTTTACTAAATCATTTTTCTCAAACTCTAATGTGTACAGAAATATTTCGGATTTTAACTTTCAATATTAAATTGTAAATATTTCTGTAAATATTAGTGAAACGGAAAAAATGGTAAGAATTAAAATAAATTATAGTAAAACTAATTTTCTACAACTTTTTTGGAGTTTACTCCTTAAGAATCGATTTAAATTTAAAGCCCTCGATACGACAATTTGATGGGTAGTGAAAGGAAGTGGTTTTACAAGGTAACACTTTTTACGCTATGATATTAAATTTGAATTTATTATGTTTTACAATATCTTTTCAAATTGATTTTACATTAAATTTCTCTTTTTCGTAAGACATTCATTTATTTTAAGAAAAAAAAAATTAAAATACATTTTTATAAAATTTCAAATAACATTTTGAATTGTAAAATATCTATAAAATCAGGTAACATGTCAGCACATGCATTATTCTGTTAGCAATATCTAAGCAGAATATTTCAAAATTGAATAACTTATAAGAGTAAAATCCACCGCGCATCGTAGCTGACACGCACAGTTTTTTTCTTATGAATTTTTCGATTTTTTCAATATTCAGGAAAATAAATTTTGTGTTTCCCCCTGCCTCTACACCCCACTTTCTCTTGCCCGACTTTACACATTAACGAACTTGACCTTTCAAATACCAAAAGCGACTCAAATACCAAATTTCATTCCAATTGGTGAAAAACTATTGAACTGTGCTAAAAACTATTTGGAAATATTCTGGGGAAGAAATTCTGAGTTAAAATTAGTTGTGAAATTGATATAAAAATATATTTTCTGTCTTCATACGTAAAATATAGCGGTATTGTTTTCGATTATGAAAATCGATATTGAGAATCTTTACGTTTTGAGGTCCCCAGGTACAAAGAATCCGTTTTTTGTCATTATTGGTTCTGTGTGTATGTATGTGTGGATGTATGATGTACGCATCTGGACAAATGTATGCCTGTGAACAATATTTCTCAAGGACGGGGATGATGAAAGGTAAGATACTTTGAATTTAACTATAATATTATCAATGTGTTGGCGGGTAGCTTAGTCAGATACCAAAACCGGAAACTGCTTAGTTTACGCAGCTCCTGCGTTCTAATTATTATGGGTTACTTATCACCATGATTCTTTTATGATGCGAAATTTCTGAAAAGAATAACGTAAATCAGTTTAAGGTTTTTAAATAGTGTATCCAAATTGCATAGATCTAAAAGATAAGTTTCTTCATCACGCCAAAATAAAAACTCGAGTAATATTTTCTTACAAATTATTTCTCATATAATAATATTTAGAGAGATATTACCGTACGACATTTCATATTAATTGGACTAAAATTGTGACCATAAGAGAGTTTACAAATATATTTAATATATCTCTATTTGAGCCACTCGACTTTATCACAGGTCATCGCGAACATTTATATTTAAGATGAATGATAATTAAGATCTATTTCCAAAAATGAAGTGATGTATATATTCTGAGGTAAACTTAAATGAAAAATTGTGCATTTTATAGGCAACTAACAAGAATAAATGCAGCCTGAGATAAATTGAAATATTTTAACCAGAGGAATAGATAAAAGGGATACTTTACAAATTATCATCGAGCGATACACTTTTCAACCTATCGTGTAAGACATGTTGAGTATTCAATAAAAAATTGATAACGTGTGTTGAAACGAACTTAGATGTTTATACAAGACGTGTGACTATAAAATAAAAACATGAAATAAATTGCAGTCTTTGAATTTTCCGAAGATAATGGTATAGACCAGGGGTGGTCAACAAGTCGATCACGATCGATTGATCTATTGCGAAGCCAATTTTGGTCGATAGATTGCGATGTCTTGGCAAAAAGTAACTGATGAATTTAAGTTAAGATATCAATATTTTCAAAAAATAAAGAAATTGGGGAATTTATATCCTTTTAAGAAAGATTTAAGTGTGAAACGCATTAGCCAAAAAATTGCAAACATTTTTCATATGGAGCAAAAGGCATTAAAAGATGAAATTATAATTTTACAAACTGATTTAATCTTACAGTCAGAAAATTTGAAGAAGATTTTTGTAAATATGTCAACCGAGAAAAATATCCCCATGTCACCAAATGTAGCGAATATTTATTCATAATTCGGATCTGCATACCTGTGTGAATCGGCACTTTCATACTTCAAGTTAACGAAGACTAAACAACGTTCTGTACTGACTAATTCTCAAACTGAAGACTCTTAATTATGATTCCTTAGTTAGAGACATGCAAACTTAGTCTTCCCATTAATGTTAAGGCAATAAAATAAATTCGAAATCTGTCTTTATCTGTAGGTAATATGAATTAATTTTGACTCGTTAATAATTATGTTGTTTTTTACGTAGGTGGATATATAGGGTGTTTCAGCACGAGGTGCACTTCCGCGAGCTATTAATAGATTAGCAAAAAACAAGTCTATTATCTCATATCACTTTTCCATGATAATTTTTTCTGACCCAAAAAAAAATCGTGAACACTGTAATCTATGATCTTGATACTATGCAGTTTTATAACAACATGTATGTATCTTCGAACAAAAAGTTATATAAGTCGATCACGACACATTTTTAAGATAAAAAATAGATCTTTTACACTAAAAAGTTGGACACCCCAGATATAGACAAACCCAATTTAATCCAAGAAAAATTAAATATAGTTAATAATTTGTTAAAATGGTTTAAAGAATATATCTTATGGAAAGTGACAGTATCATGTTCTTCATAAGATTTTTCTGCCAGTTAATATTTTACCAGAACATGAGAACCATAAAAAATAATATGAAAACAATTTGTTTTTGTTATAATCACCTGTAACAAACTTGTCAATTATTATTGAATAAATTCTGAAATTATTTAAATTTACTAAATGCAAATGAACTAATAATAATACATCTGGATACAGTTTTTGACTTTTTGTATGTAATAAAACTTTTTTTCAACTCTTACGTACATAATAATATTTTTTTAAATGCCTTGTTTTTCTATATAACATAATAATTATCTGAAGATAAGGAGTATGGATGATGTCATATACATAGTGTATACACGAAACAGTCCAGTCTATGCAAATTAATTATTTTCAATAATTTAAATTGTAATTGTTAATACGTGTACTGTTACAATTATATTTAAACCATCCATATCCTTCAACAATCACTTTCATATATATTTACGGCAAGTTAGGTAATAAAACTTTGGAAAATTATTTTGTGTCAATTGACATTAGGCTAATTTTGTCTATCACGATATGATGTTACCGTACAAACCGATGAGCTAAAGATAATTTTAAATGGTATTGTACTTTGAAAACTGAAATCAAATAAAAGTATTCTAAATCTGAAATACTTTGAAACAAAATAATCTGTTGAAAATCTCTCTTTATCAAACCGCGTACAAAATATCCATAAATTATCTGATAAACTCTAATAAACAAATACATTAATTTGTTTAACACACGCCAGCAAGTAAGTAATCGCTTAATTAGTATATTTTTGAATTAAAGTAAAATACTATTTTGTATTTACCATGGTCCAGCGGAATAGGCGTAGAAGCGATGGACGGCCATATCTTATTGGAAAAATTCATATAACTAGTCCTACCATTTTGAAATTTCAAAAACGAAAATAAATGTTTTCAAAATACTAGATATATTTTGTATTGAATGGGTCGTAACCTGACGATAATTCTTTATAATTGTTAAATAAAAAAAATATTTGAGATTGTCGTAACAATATTTTTATTTTGACTATAGTTTCGGAAACACAGCTCCTTCTTCAGAAAATTTTTGATAATGATATAATGTAGTCAGAAACTATACATGTAAACGAAATACTACTGACTGACTGACTCATCATCACCCAGCCAAAACTATTGGAGTAAGAAACATTAAATATGGAGGATATGTAGCTTAGAGAGTGTGGAGGTTCACTGAATTTTTGGAAAACCATCTCCTAAGAGGGAAATTGGGGTGAAAATTTGTATAGGGGTCCTTTTGTTAAGCTAGAAACATGAAAATTGGTATTTAGGCTATTAATAGTAAACAATGTGATACGGGTTAAAGCGTTTTTAGAAAATCAACTTTAAAGGGGTAAAATAGGGAGTCTGAATCTCCTTTTTTTGAGACACGAAATTGTTATTAAATTTTTACATCATAAACTACGAGTTTCCGTGTTTTTTGGAAAATGGTCTCTCAAGGGAACGGCGTGAGTTTTTAATTCAGTTTTATTCAAGTTAGAGCTGTATTCGTACAGCATCTCACGAAAGCATAAATGCAAACTAAGCACCCTCATTATACCTGCACACATTTTAATTATATGTTGATTACACTTGAATTAGAACGTATTTTTATTAAAACACCAATACAATTTTTTTTATCAATACAATACTTTCTTGCTCCTATTGTCGCTCCAAAGTAAAAACGTTCGTTATCAGCATTTAAACACTTGTATCTCGAAGTATATGCATCTGTATCTAGATACAAAAAAAGTATACATCCGTTACATAACTGCATATTAATTATATTAATTTTATTTGAAGCAATTATAACTTTTAAAGTCATCCCAACTACAAAATTGTTTCAAGAGTGTAAGTAAATCATATAGAGTGTTTCGGAACTATACGGCACTGTCGCAAATTATATATTGTTAACGAATTTAATAATAAAACATTCAGAGTAACTGTCCAGAGTAAGTAGTCTCTGTATTGTTGAATGCAGTATTCAGCACGACGAATCCTTCTCTGGATAGCCTTAGATTACCAGACCGACTTTTGATAGTGTCTGTATCTTTCCCGATTTTTAGACCTTCATGCATGCCAATAAACAAACAATAATTGCATCCAGCCTCGCAAAATAAACTATTGGTGATAGATCAGGAGATTCAGTTAATAGGTCGGTTTCGACAAGCTCATTGTTAACATATGCATATGCTATTTATGAATAATCTATCATATGCTATTTATGACAATATGAGATAAATGAGCATAGGCACCATCATACCTAAATTACCGTAGCACTCCTTCAGAATTGCACGACACTTACTGTTTGAAGGATATGTTTTCCAACACAAAATAAACAAAAAAGACCCTCATCTTTTAAAAAAGAGCGTTTAGTTTTGTTATTTACAAATATTATCACCGACGTATGACAGTTAAAACTGTTGTTCTGTATACACTCTATTCATAAATTATACGTTGCCCCTTCCTTTCTCTCGCTCAAGGTTTCTCTTATATTTCTCCGCTGTTGAATCAGTTCCACTTTAACGTCACATAAAATAGATACCTAGCTAAGAAAGTTTCACATCTAATTTATTACAGACATTTTGAAAGTTTGATTGGAATGAAATTTGGTATTTGAGACGCTTTTGGTATTCACAAGATCAAGTTCGTTAATGTGTAAAATCGGAAAAGGGGAAAAGAGGGTTTAGAGAGAGGGGAAACACAAAATTTGACATATTTCTCTTAATATTCAAAAAAACAAAAAATTTATAAGAAGTAAAGTTTTAGGTACTAAGATTTACTGTAATTTTGTTTTTTATCATTTTTTCTGTTACACTAATATTTACAGATATTGAAGGTTTAAAATTGAAAATTAAATTCCTTAATATCTCTGTAGTACTACACATTAGAGTTTGAGCAAAAATGATAAGGTGATGAATTGTAGCAAACATGATTTTCTACAACTTTATTCCTTACGCATTTTTTGATTGTTCTAATATTAAGAGAGATGTATTATATTTTATGTTTTCTTCTTTCTTTAGGCCCCCTTTCCCCTTGACGTATATCATTTATTAATAAAATTGGCCTTGCAAATACAAAAATCATATACGAAATTTCATTTTGATCAGACTAAAATGGTGACCGCTAGAAAGTGATTTATGTATTCTAAGGAAATTCGCTAAATTGAAGCAGCTCCTGCGTAACGAATTTTTTTGTTTATTTTGTGGAACACATCTCTAAAATAGTTCCGCGCAGTTCCGAAACACACTGTATAATTTATGATATTTAATTCGTCTTGTCATAATACAATAAAATATATACCCTTATACATTTTCATTGTGGTTTTAGTGGTTTTACCCATGTACACACGTTTTATAGATTACATTTGATTAGGTTACAATGAGTTTCTGTTTTTATTTCTGTATCAAACAAAAATAAAGAAAAGATTATTATCAATTAAAAATATCGAAATTAATCACAAGAATTCATCTAGGTCCTGCCCTTTAAATGTAATAGATATTTGATAATCTATATTTTCATATTATTCAAATATATATTCTTTACTAACCCTCAAACAATAATCATGAGTCATGTAGGTAGGTAGCTATAGACCTCAATACGTTGTAAATAAAATGTACGTAAGGTGTTCGATTAGATTGTCTTAAAGCCACTTCCGCTATTAACACTATCTTAGTTCCTGTGTTATATATGTGTAGCTGCTAACATAAAACTACCACCGCTAGAGTTTAATTAATTATAGCCGCTGTATATTTTAAGATAGTTGTCAAATATACTACTGGTTTTATAATAAAATAATAAATATAACAATTTTAATATAAAATATTACTTTGAATGCTTACAATAATAATATACGGGGTAGGTATTTACAATTTATTCTAACAACCCTCAAATTTCCCGAAAATATTTGACGTAGTCTGATGTTTCTTGTTCGAAATATTTGATCGTTTTGTACATTAATATATTAACAAAAAAATCATATTTCAAATTTCTTTTCAGTTAGTCAAATTATGAACAAAATTGGGATTCACATTTAACATTTATAGTTATACGCAGACCTGCAAATGGGGTCTCTGGAGGTATTTAAGGAATATCAAGCTTAATGTTCAAATCATCTCTGTCACAAAAAACTTACAGAAATATTTATTCACAAAAAATTTGCAACATATTTAAAAAAATTATTATGAATTAGTTTGGTAACAATTTTTGTTTTAAATATGATGGTTGTTCAATTTCGGTAAAGAACAGTTTGCATCCAGATGTAAACGTAAATCCCCAATTATTTAATAATTGGAAGAAAAAAAAAGAAGAAAGCCGTTGTTTGGTTAGCTCTTGCATTCGTAGACGTAATTCTTTCGGCACTGGATTCGCTTTTTAGGATCGTTGGATTCCTTTCGACGCAAGCTTTTCTCTGATATGCCTTTTCTATAATATTTACGAGTAATAAAAGTAATCATTCACGCGCATGCGCCTACACTGGTATAATGACTTTACGTGCAAAGCAAATATAGTGCGACAGATACGTAAAGGCATGATCTATTTATTGACCATCCCAGGGAAACAAGCGAATAGATGTTTTCAGTCAAAATTGTTTTTGATGTGAAACATTTATTACGGCGGGTTAAAGCGTTTGTTACAGTTTGTTACCTGGCAACGGCCTGGCAAAATTTTATTGCCACGTGATCAACACGTTGTTAATAGGTAATATTACATTTAAAAAATCAGTTTTAAAAAGATGCTCATAGATGGCGGTACATATACAGGTTCAAAAACTCATTCATAGGTGGCAATACATATTTTCTATAGTTAATAAAAATAATAGTTTAAGTAACTGGTCTCAATTTTTAATAAATTATTTAATTTTTAATTTTTTGGTATTAAATTAATATGTATTTTTTAAATAATGAATAATTGTTTTCTTTAAAAAAAATCTGAATATAATGTTTTTGGTTATGCCATATTTTTTGATTATGTCATTTATTTCTATACAAAATATTTTCTATACAAAATCGTTTCAGTATTCCACATCTGCCAAGCGTCGCCGCGACGGCTTAATTTTTAATTTTTTTATTTGATTAGTTTTATTTAATTCGGTTGTACTTCTTTTCCAGTTAACAATTCAATTTTTTCAGTATGTAAATATGCAGAAGATTTTGTAAAACATGTTTCTAAAATATTTATTATTTTCTCTATATTAGAGTGTGATTTTGCTATAGGAAGTGTACAGTATCCAATTACAAGAGTTATGCATTTTATTTTTCAATAATTTTGCTTCTTTTTGAGTTCTAAAAAAAAGTTCTAAATGCCTATCGAAATACTTGACGGGATGAGTACTGGGTATATTATACGAGTATATATCGGTTTTGCAAAATTGCATTTTTTCTGTAAAACTGAGTTAATTGCTTAAATACCCGGTAAATACAGAATGTATGAACAAATCTTTATTTTTAAAGTTGTTTATTTTTAAGAAAAGGAAATTTTTTGTCTTTAAATTTTTGTTTTATCTCTTACGGTTTCAAGAATAGGCAGCTTTGCCCATTTTGCCCAAACAGGGTGTGATTTTGAACTTTACCTTACTTTTTAGCTATAGAACACACACACGTATGACGGACAGATGGACGGACGGCCAGACACATTTGCGGATTGGACTAATTAGGTCATTTTATGAGCACCTATACCAAAAATTTTTTTTACGATCATTATTTTCAACCGTTACAAAGTTGAGACTTAATTTAATATACTCTCGTATATATTATAAACCAGGTATAAAAATCAACCTGTATATGATAATCATATCTTTTTAGGTACTAAGTTTTAGCTGTTACTATTATTGTATATTGTAAGATTTAATTCTGATAAATGTGTCCACAAAATTCATTATTATTTTGAGTTGAGGTTCGTAAATTTTGATTATTACTATTGATAATAAATACTATTCACATATATAACAACATAAAAACCTACTCGACTTTGTCTATACATACAAATGTTGTAATAAACACTGTTTGATATTTATAAATGTTTAATGTTGTATGACAAGGGAATATATATTTTTTATTACCTACAACTACAGAAATTATTTTAGCATAAACATTTTTTAATGAATTATCAAATTTATATGTTATTTTGTTTCACTTCGAGTTTGTAGCCCATAACCAGCCCGAGTGGTCCAGTTGTTTAAGGGACTGTACTCGGAATAGGGGAGGATACTGGTTCGATTCCCAAAAGTGGCCTTTTGTCAAGTAAATTAATTAAAATAAAATGAAATTAATTGGCTTGGCTAAACTGCAGACGTATGGACAAGAACAAAAGTAAGCGATTATGCTTGTGAAGGTTTTCTGCAGTTTCCTTCCGCAAACTCCAGATGAATATCGGCATGGTTCCTATCAAAGGAGACTGCAGTCGCATAACCTACAATTTCCTAGTCTACATACAAATTCCTTATCTTTTAGGCTTTGACCTTCCCTTCACTACTACTGCAAGTACTTGTAGCTCATACGTATCCAAAATACTGATAGTTTTATTTATAACCTAAGCTATATCGAGTTTAAGAGGTTTTTGCCTGTGTACGATACCGTGATATTGCTACTCCTTGAATTAGATAAGATTTGACCCCGAAATAATTTTTGAACGAAAAGAGCTACAGTGCTGATTCTTCGAATATATCCTATTTACGGAATTATAAAAGAATGTTTTTTTCAATCATCGTTAAGGAATAAACAGTTAAAAAGTTATTTTCATTCAAAAAAACCTTAAAATATCGGCCACGCCAGAATTCTCGGTAAACAGTATCATAATGCCAGGGCCTAGACCATAAGTCCTTAAAAGTTGATATTGGGCATACAGTTAGATATAGTGCGCAAGCCGAAAGAAAAATTATGAAACTACGAAATTTATATCGGGAAAAAAAATTTTTTTCCCATATATTGTTTTGATAAAATTAACATTGTAACTTCATATACGTCTATCTGATATCTGATTGGTTCTATCTAATCTATCTTAATTCCTATTGGATGATGATAGTAATTATTATAAGTGTTTAAATTTAATCCACTTCCAGAAAAACTAGAAGGATGCGGTTTGTTGTATTCGACGCGGAATTTCTGGAACCTATAAGAAAAATCGTAAACTATAATTTTCCCAACGAAATATCCCCAAAAACGGGAAAAACCTAAAATTACATTAAAATGTTTAAATTTAAGCCACTGCCAGACATTTTAGAAGGATGCGGTTTTTTGAATTCGACGCGGAATACTATCAGCCAGTGTGAGTTTTATTAACATAGTTCTAGCACTGTCTTATATAATCAGGACAAAAACCCAGTTTGCTTTTATGATAGCACAAATACATATGCACACATACACAACACATAGATATATTAACTATTCATATATACAAATTAATGCCATTTTTAAATAAAAAAGTAATTTTAAACTTTTATAATTCGGAAACAAAAAGGTAAAACGCGATTTCTTTTTTAAATTTATTTATAAATATTTATCTTTACTATCCAATTTTTTTTTTAAATTCTATCGAGTATTTTTTTAATACAACAGATAATAGTTGGGCGGACATGAAGTTTTCCATGCTTCTAATGAGAGAGTGAGAGATAATGATTACTTTGCTATTAATTATCTCGTGTTCTAAACGGTCAAAAATTCTGAAACTTCGGGATTTATTACAAAACGTTGTTTTTAGCCTATGAGAAAAAAAGAGAGAAATCTGTCGAAAAG